>WJXW01000034.1:20000-25497 GCA_015832175.1 Paraphaeosphaeria minitans | reverse complement strand
ACCCTAACCCTAACCCTAACCCTAACCCTAACCCTAACCCTAAACCTAACCCTAACCCTAACCCTAACCCTAACCCTAACCCTAACCCTAACCCTAACCCTAACCCTAACCCTAACCCTAACCCTACGCACCAGCGGTTCTTCCCATCCCGACGGGCCCACCCACCCCACCTCTCCCTTGCACTCACGAACGGGTTTCCTATCCTACCTCTCCTATACACTTATAAACGGGTTTCCTATTCTACCTCAAGATTTTTCCCTACTTTAACTCCCTTTAACTTATATTAGTATACTCCTTATCTAGTTATAATATTATATCTCTTTTCTAAAAAAGTCCTAACTTTTCTCTACTATATAAAGTTTTATAATAAGAAGCTTATTCTTCTCTCCTTACTAAGTTTGTTTTATAGTATAACTAATAACTTTAAACAACATTTAATAAGTCCATCCTATATTACTCTACATAACTTTATTTTACTTTATATAGCTTTATACCACTTTATATAACATTTAATAACTTCACCTTACATCCCTTTATAGAAAGTTATGTTACTTTATATCACTTTATACAACTTAACACTACTTTATAAACCTTTATAAAATATTTAATAACTGTACCTTATACTATTTTATAGAAAGTTATATAGTATTATATAGCTTTATATTACTTTATTACAATTTATATCACTTTATATAACTTTATTAAATATCTAATAACTTTACCATATATCACTTTATATAGCTTTATAGTAATTTATATCACTTTATATAACTTAATACAACCTTATATAACTTTACTTTATATTACTTTATATACCTTTATATTACTTTATAATAATTTATATCCCTTTATATAACTTAATACAACCTTATATAACTTTATAAAATATTTAATAACTTTACTACATATTACTTTATATAGCTTTATGTCCCTTTATAATAATTTATATCCTTTTATATAACTTAACACGACCTTATATACCTGTATAGAATAGTTAATAACTTTACCTTATATTACTTTTTAAAAAGTTATATTACTTTATATTTTCTATAACTTTAGAAATATATATTTTCCCTTTAATAAAAAATAACCCTTTAGTTTTTTTTTCTTAATTTTATAATAACTAGAAATTATTTATTATCTACTACATAGTTTAGTAATTTAGTTTTATTATTTATAAGTCCTACTTCTACTTATAAATACTACTACTTTAATAATTTCTTTTATATTCTCTTTTTAATAGAAATATAAATTATTAATATAAAATTAAATTTAGTTTCACTCTAGTAGTTATATAATACTATTAGTATAAACTATTTAAAGTAAAACTTATGATTACTAAATAAGTAAAAATTATTATAAGTATATAAAAAAGTATACTACTATTTAATAACTAGTGGTAAAGTTTATAAAAAAGTAGAAATATAGTTTAATTATAATTTTATTAAATTCTAATAAGTTATAAGATAGTATCAATACTAGTACTTAGGTTTTTAGAAATTTACTTATTTTATACAATTCCTAAACTCTTCTAGAAGACTCTAGTTTCTATTTTTTCTATAATTTCTAAAACTTACATCCTATTATACTAATATATAGTAAAGTAAAATAAAATCTATAATAGATAGGCTAACTCTACTATAATATGTACAAAGTGAGATTTTTTAAAAAATAGAAGTAAAGTACTATATTCTAGGCCTAATTCTTCTCTTTAAGTTTTATAATAACTCTTATAGCTACTACCATTGCATTACTAAGAAATTCGCCCCAGATACGTTCACAATGGCGCTGTCCAAGCCATACCTGGTACGCCTGGCACGAAACCTCGCACTCGCCCTGGAACCCGCACTGCCGAATGATCTCAAGCCCATCCGCAATCCCCGTTGCTGCCCTGGCCACAGGAATCACAATGTTCGGCCACTGGCACGAGTTCGCGACGTCCTGCCCTGTCGCGCACCACTTCTGGCTCACCCAGCACCTTCGACAGCTGTGGCAGTTCCCAGCGTCGCGCACCCCTCGCCGGAACTCGTCCATGTCCCTCCCCATCATCATGGGCTGCGCCGTGCACAGCATCGTTCTGTGCTCTTGCCAGCCTGCCCGCCCCAGCACCCAGCATATCGCACACCCGGCCCGCAGCTCGTCCATGCTTGCCTCCACCTCTTGCCACTCACTCGCCGCGAGCGACTGGGCCTGCTGCCACTCGATCCGGCCCTCACCGCATCGATCGCACCCAGCCGAGTCCATGTCACTGCACACTACCACCCGCTGCCCATCCATGTACTCGCTCATCTTCCCGCGCCGGCAGCCTTCGCTCTCGATGAACATGCCCATCGCGCACACGTCCACCGACGCTCCACCCTCCCGGATTCGCCTCTCCACCTCACCTGGCTCGACGATGATGACCGAGTCCGCCACCTCGCCGCTACGCCCCGCACGCCCACTCTCCTGGCAGTAGTCGATCATGCTCCATGGCATGCCTACGTGCAAGACGAACACGATGCTGGGAAAGTTAACCCCAGTACCGAGCGCTGATGTTGCCACGATGAGCCCGCCTTCGTCCAGCCAGCTGGCGAGGATCTCGGTTCGATCCAACTCGCCAGCGTGGTAGTGCTTGCAGCCCAGCGCCCCTGCCAGCATTTCGCATGCAGTCCTGCTGTGGCAGTAGATGACGCCTTTCTGGCCACCCCGCAGCTGTTCCTGCCGCCGTCGACACATGGCCAGTGCTGCCTCCATGGCCTTACCTCGCCCACACCACGACACGTAATACCGGATGTTGGGCCGCACCGTGCTGGCCCGGATGTAGGTGGCAGCTTGAATCAACATGCTTCTACCCAACACCCCCTCCAGCACGGGCGGTAGCGTCGCCGTCAGCAGTACGATCGGGCATGCAAGCACGCGCAGATTCCGCAGCTTCGCCAGCTTCGGCCGCCAATGGCTGGAGGTGATGATGAGATGGCACTCGTCAATCACCACCCGCTGCAGCTGCTTCTTATCCTTCAGCGAGCTGGCATACTTCAGGAACCCCGCGCCGCCGGCGACATCAGCACCAACCAGCATGACGGAGGCCGGGTTCGTCTCGTGGTTAACCCATTCCACGCAGTCGATACCGCGCGCGCGGATACGCGTTGCCAGGTCCTCGATCAGCGCGCGGAACGGCACCACAACCACGGTCACGCCAGCATGGTCGAGGCAGGCCGGCACCATGAACAGCAGACTCTTGCCTCCACCTGTGGGGAGCACGACCACCAGCGGTGTCTGACCGTTCACCATAGCGAACATGGCCTGTTCCTGCTCGTCCGACTTGAACGATGCAGTAGCCTGGCCAAGTGCCTGCTGCATCGCTCTAGACATCGCACTCGCAGTGACACCCCCTGGTTTGGTTTTCTTCTGCGGCACGACCACGGCGAGATCATCTCTCCCTTTGTCTTGACCGTCTCCTTCTTCTTCCCATCGCCGCTTCCTGGCTGCACTGGGTCGTACCTCGTGCCCATCCACACCTAGAAACTCGTGCCAGCGCCGACTGAGCGGCCGGAAGGTCTCGATCGAACGCATGCTGAGATGCTTCACAATATCGATGGGCACGCTGTAGTTGGCCAGGCCGATCTTGGTCGTCCGCGCGCTCTGCAGCTCCAACGGGCTCTCACCGTCCTCGTCGACCTCGGGCTCTTCAATCTCACCCACCTCGTCTTGGTAACCCCGCCCAAACACATCCCCAACCACCTCCCGCCCAATCCCCACCGCCGTGTGTCGGTAGTCGAGCGTGTTCAGCGCCACCCCCAGGTGCTTGCCCGTCTCGCGCTTCAGCACCCGCGTCAGGTGATCCGTGTGCCACGGACCCTGCTCGTTGGCCCACAGGTAGTCGGTGAAGCTGCCGCCCAGCACCTCCACGGTCAGGTACTCTTCGAACGGCTGCACGTACGCCAGGTACACAACGAGCACCTGCGAGAGCCGCGAGGGCAGGAACCTTGGGATGACCTTGGGCTTGTCGAACTGCGACTGCGACTTGTAGTAACGGACCACCGTCATGATCTGTCCGTCCATCACGAAGAGGTTGCGGTCCTGCAGTGCTCCGTTGCGGAACCGCATCGACGTGATCTCGGTGCCCCGACCTGGCATTCCCTCGTCAATGTGGAGATTGGCAAGCTCCAGCTCCTTGAAGCGCTTGACACTGCGCAGGTACAGCTTCACGCGTGCAACGTTCCAAGTCCCATCTCCGGAGCGGAGCTTCCGACCCTGCTCGTCCTGCATCATCCGTTCGAGCATCCATCGCAAGCCATTCTCCAGGCCGTTGTTCCCGTGCGTGACAAAGGACATGCCGCGTCGTGTGCACGCGACATCGTCCTGAATCAGGTCGAGCCGGATCGGGAAACGCTGACCGGGACTGCGGACCCAGAGCAGCTCACCCCAGAGCAGGTCCTCCAGCTCGGTCAACAGTTCTTGGGCCATCAGCTGGAAATGGTGTATAACGATGGGTCTACCGTTGAGGTAGAAGATCTTCTTATCCTCTGACCAGAAGGCGTTGCCCGCGTTGCCGGTATTCATGCCGATGAACTTGCCATAGGCCAGCAGACTAAGCAGCTGGCTCGTCGGGCTGAAGGACCCGTCCGCTAGGAAGCGCTTTCTCAGGTCAAGATAGTGGTCACGTTCCACCAAGCCCTGCTGTTCCCGTTGCGCGGGCGGAAGTAGGTGTTCGACACTGATCACCCGAACGCAGTACACCATCCCAGCCACTAGATACGAATAGTTCTTCGCGGTGCGCAGTCGACGTGTCTCTGAATCGAACCCAAGCACAGCAGCAAAGTGAACGAGCCCGCTCTCAAACGGACTGCGGATGTAGGTCGTCATGATGAACGTACTAAGCATCCGGCGCACTAGGACGATGTGGCCGGCTTCGTCGTTGCTGTCCAGGGCCTCCCAGAGCATGGTGGCCAGCAGCTTTTGGTCCTCTTTCCATGGGAACATCTCCCGCGCGTCCTTCATGGGATCAACTTTGACTCGGCGACCTGTGTGGGCCTCGGGCGGGCTCTCATCACTGCAGTCGCTGCTGCTGCCGTCGCCGTCGCTGCTGTCGTCGGTGCTGCTGCCCTCGCTACTCTCCGTGTCCTCGCTCTCCTTGTCCGCTTCTTCGGCGGCGACGATACGTAGGACATAGCACACGAACATCACAATGTACCCAGCATAGCGCGCCTGGCTCTCTGGGTTCTGCAGTCGGGCTATCGGCTGCTGGTGGATCTCGTTGGCCTGCGCACTCTTCACCCATCGTCGGGTCTCACGTGGTAGCGAGGACAGCCCTCGGACGCTCTGCTCCACCAGCTGCTCCACAGCCCGCGCGGCCTTCTGCAGCTTGGGCTCGTCCCGGCGCGGCAGCCGGATCGCGTGGGCAAGGTGCACGCAGTTGCGGTTCGCAAAGTGCTCTGGCCACTCTGTAAACTTCCACCAGCCTGTCTTGTCTGTCTTTGCGACTTCTGCATCCATCACCTGCTCTTGCCGCTTCCTC
>WJXW01000032.1:0-34875 GCA_015832175.1 Paraphaeosphaeria minitans | reverse complement strand
TTAACCCTAACCCTAACCCTAACCCTAACCTAACCCTAACCCTAACCCTAACCCTAACCCTAACCCTAACCCTAACCCTAACCCTAACCCTAACCCTACGCACCAGCGGTTCTTCCCATCCCGACGGGCCCACCCACCCCACCTCTCCCTTGCACTCACGAACGGGTTTCCTATCCTACCTCTCCTATACACTTATAAACGGGTTTCCTATTCTACCTCAAGATTTTTCCCTACTTTAACTCCCTTTAACTTATATTAGTATACTCCTTATCTAGTTATAATATTATATCTCTTTTCTAAAAAAGTCCTAACTTTTCTCTACTATATAAAGTTTTATAATAAGAAGCTTATTCTTCTCTCCTTACTAAGTTTGTTTTATAGTATAACTAATAACTTTAAACAACATTTAATAAGTCCATCCTATATTACTCTACATAACTTTATTTTACTTTATATAGCTTTATACCACTTTATATAACATTTAATAACTTCACCTTACATCCCTTTATAGAAAGTTATGTTACTTTATATCACTTTATACAACTTAACACTACTTTATAAACCTTTATAAAATATTTAATAACTGTACCTTATACTATTTTATAGAAAGTTATATAGTATTATATAGCTTTATATTACTTTATTACAATTTATATCACTTTATATAACTTTATTAAATATCTAATAACTTTACCATATATCACTTTATATAGCTTTATAGTAATTTATATCACTTTATATAACTTAATACAACCTTATATAACTTTACTTTATATTACTTTATATACCTTTATATTACTTTATAATAATTTATATCCCTTTATATAACTTAATACAACCTTATATAACTTTATAAAATATTTAATAACTTTACTACATATTACTTTATATAGCTTTATGTCCCTTTATAATAATTTATATCCTTTTATATAACTTAACACGACCTTATATACCTGTATAGAATAGTTAATAACTTTACCTTATATTACTTTTTAAAAAGTTATATTACTTTATATTTTCTATAACTTTAGAAATATATATTTTCCCTTTAATAAAAAATAACCCTTTAGTTTTTTTTTCTTAATTTTATAATAACTAGAAATTATTTATTATCTACTACATAGTTTAGTAATTTAGTTTTATTATTTATAAGTCCTACTTCTACTTATAAATACTACTACTTTAATAATTTCTTTTATATTCTCTTTTTAATAGAAATATAAATTATTAATATAAAATTAAATTTAGTTTCACTCTAGTAGTTATATAATACTATTAGTATAAACTATTTAAAGTAAAACTTATGATTACTAAATAAGTAAAAATTATTATAAGTATATAAAAAAGTATACTACTATTTAATAACTAGTGGTAAAGTTTATAAAAAAGTAGAAATATAGTTTAATTATAATTTTATTAAATTCTAATAAGTTATAAGATAGTATCAATACTAGTACTTAGGTTTTTAGAAATTTACTTATTTTATACAATTCCTAAACTCTTCTAGAAGACTCTAGTTTCTATTTTTTCTATAATTTCTAAAACTTACATCCTATTATACTAATATATAGTAAAGTAAAATAAAATCTATAATAGATAGGCTAACTCTACTATAATATGTACAAAGTGAGATTTTTTAAAAAATAGAAGTAAAGTACTATATTCTAGGCCTAATTCTTCTCTTTAAGTTTTATAATAACTCTTATAGCTACTACCATTGCATTACTAAGAAATTCGCCCCAGATACGTTCACAATGGCGCTGTCCAAGCCATACCTGGTACGCCTGGCACGAAACCTCGCACTCGCCCTGGAACCCGCACTGCCGAATGATCTCAAGCCCATCCGCAATCCCCGTTGCTGCCCTGGCCACAGGAATCACAATGTTCGGCCACTGGCACGAGTTCGCGACGTCCTGCCCTGTCGCGCACCACTTCTGGCTCACCCAGCACCTTCGACAGCTGTGGCAGTTCCCAGCGTCGCGCACCCCTCGCCGGAACTCGTCCATGTCCCTCCCCATCATCATGGGCTGCGCCGTGCACAGCATCGTTCTGTGCTCTTGCCAGCCTGCCCGCCCCAGCACCCAGCATATCGCACACCCGGCCCGCAGCTCGTCCATGCTTGCCTCCACCTCTTGCCACTCACTCGCCGCGAGCGACTGGGCCTGCTGCCACTCGATCCGGCCCTCACCGCATCGATCGCACCCAGCCGAGTCCATGTCACTGCACACTACCCGCTGCCCATCCATGTACTCGCTCATCTTCCCGCGCCGGCAGCCTTCGCTCTCGATGAACATGCCCATCGCGCACACGTCCACCGACGCTCCACCCTCCCGGATTCGCCTCTCCACCTCACCTGGCTCGACGATGATGACCGAGTCCGCCACCTCGCCGCTACGCCCCGCACGCCCACTCTCCTGGCAGTAGTCGATCATGCTCCATGGCATGCCTACGTGCAAGACGAACACGATGCTGGGAAAGTTAACCCCAGTACCGAGCGCTGATGTTGCCACGATGAGCCCGCCTTCGTCCAGCCAGCTGGCGAGGATCTCGGTTCGATCCAACTCGCCAGCGTGGTAGTGCTTGCAGCCCAGCGCCCCTGCCAGCATTTCGCATGCAGTCCTGCTGTGGCAGTAGATGACGCCTTTCTGGCCACCCCGCAGCTGTTCCTGCCGCCGTCGACACATGGCCAGTGCTGCCTCCATGGCCTTACCTCGCCCACACCACGACACGTAATACCGGATGTTGGGCCGCACCGTGCTGGCCCGGATGTAGGTGGCAGCTTGAATCAACATGCTTCTACCCAACACCCCCTCCAGCACGGGCGGTAGCGTCGCCGTCAGCAGTACGATCGGGCATGCAAGCACGCGCAGATTCCGCAGCTTCGCCAGCTTCGGCCGCCAATGGCTGGAGGTGATGATGAGATGGCACTCGTCAATCACCACCCGCTGCAGCTGCTTCTTATCCTTCAGCGAGCTGGCATACTTCAGGAACCCCGCGCCGCCGGCGACATCAGCACCAACCAGCATGACGGAGGCCGGGTTCGTCTCGTGGTTAACCCATTCCACGCAGTCGATACCGCGCGCGCGGATACGCGTTGCCAGGTCCTCGATCAGCGCGCGGAACGGCACCACAACCACGGTCACGCCAGCATGGTCGAGGCAGGCCGGCACCATGAACAGCAGACTCTTGCCTCCACCTGTGGGGAGCACGACCACCAGCGGTGTCTGACCGTTCACCATAGCGAACATGGCCTGTTCCTGCTCGTCCGACTTGAACGATGCAGTAGCCTGGCCAAGTGCCTGCTGCATCGCTCTAGACATCGCACTCGCAGTGACACCCCCTGGTTTGGTTTTCTTCTGCGGCACGACCACGGCGAGATCATCTCTCCCTTTGTCTTGACCGTCTCCTTCTTCTTCCCATCGCCGCTTCCTGGCTGCACTGGGTCGTACCTCGTGCCCATCCACACCTAGAAACTCGTGCCAGCGCCGACTGAGCGGCCGGAAGGTCTCGATCGAACGCATGCTGAGATGCTTCACAATATCGATGGGCACGCTGTAGTTGGCCAGGCCGATCTTGGTCGTCCGCGCGCTCTGCAGCTCCAACGGGCTCTCACCGTCCTCGTCGACCTCGGGCTCTTCAATCTCACCCACCTCGTCTTGGTAACCCCGCCCAAACACATCCCCAACCACCTCCCGCCCAATCCCCACCGCCGTGTGTCGGTAGTCGAGCGTGTTCAGCGCCACCCCCAGGTGCTTGCCCGTCTCGCGCTTCAGCACCCGCGTCAGGTGATCCGTGTGCCACGGACCCTGCTCGTTGGCCCACAGGTAGTCGGTGAAGCTGCCGCCCAGCACCTCCACGGTCAGGTACTCTTCGAACGGCTGCACGTACGCCAGGTACACAACGAGCACCTGCGAGAGCCGCGAGGGCAGGAACCTTGGGATGACCTTGGGCTTGTCGAACTGCGACTGCGACTTGTAGTAACGGACCACCGTCATGATCTGTCCGTCCATCACGAAGAGGTTGCGGTCCTGCAGTGCTCCGTTGCGGAACCGCATCGACGTGATCTCGGTGCCCCGACCTGGCATTCCCTCGTCAATGTGGAGATTGGCAAGCTCCAGCTCCTTGAAGCGCTTGACACTGCGCAGGTACAGCTTCACGCGTGCAACGTTCCAAGTCCCATCTCCGGAGCGGAGCTTCCGACCCTGCTCGTCCTGCATCATCCGTTCGAGCATCCATCGCAAGCCATTCTCCAGGCCGTTGTTCCCGTGCGTGACAAAGGACATGCCGCGTCGTGTGCACGCGACATCGTCCTGAATCAGGTCGAGCCGGATCGGGAAACGCTGACCGGGACTGCGGACCCAGAGCAGCTCACCCCAGAGCAGGTCCTCCAGCTCGGTCAACAGTTCTTGGGCCATCAGCTGGAAATGGTGTATAACGATGGGTCTACCGTTGAGGTAGAAGATCTTCTTATCCTCTGACCAGAAGGCGTTGCCCGCGTTGCCGGTATTCATGCCGATGAACTTGCCATAGGCCAGCAGACTAAGCAGCTGGCTCGTCGGGCTGAAGGACCCGTCCGCTAGGAAGCGCTTTCTCAGGTCAAGATAGTGGTCACGTTCCACCAAGCCCTGCTGTTCCCGTTGCGCGGGCGGAAGTAGGTGTTCGACACTGATCACCCGAACGCAGTACACCATCCCAGCCACTAGATACGAATAGTTCTTCGCGGTGCGCAGTCGACGTGTCTCTGAATCGAACCCAAGCACAGCAGCAAAGTGAACGAGCCCGCTCTCAAACGGACTGCGGATGTAGGTCGTCATGATGAACGTACTAAGCATCCGGCGCACTAGGACGATGTGGCCGGCTTCGTCGTTGCTGTCCAGGGCCTCCCAGAGCATGGTGGCCAGCAGCTTTTGGTCCTCTTTCCATGGGAACATCTCCCGCGCGTCCTTCATGGGATCAACTTTGACTCGGCGACCTGTGTGGGCCTCGGGCGGGCTCTCATCACTGCAGTCGCTGCTGCTGCCGTCGCCGTCGCTGCTGTCGTCGGTGCTGCTGCCCTCGCTACTCTCCGTGTCCTCGCTCTCCTTGTCCGCTTCTTCGGCGGCGACGATACGTAGGACATAGCACACGAACATCACAATGTACCCAGCATAGCGCGCCTGGCTCTCTGGGTTCTGCAGTCGGGCTATCGGCTGCTGGTGGATCTCGTTGGCCTGCGCACTCTTCACCCATCGTCGGGTCTCACGTGGTAGCGAGGACAGCCCTCGGACGCTCTGCTCCACCAGCTGCTCCACAGCCCGCGCGGCCTTCTGCAGCTTGGGCTCGTCCCGGCGCGGCAGCCGGATCGCGTGGGCAAGGTGCACGCAGTTGCGGTTCGCAAAGTGCTCTGGCCACTCTGTAAACTTCCACCAGCCTGTCTTGTCTGTCTTTGCGACTTCTGCATCCATCACCTGCTCTTGCCGCTTCCTCTCCTCCTGCGTTCGCGCGTACTCTGCCAGAATGTCTTCCACCTCTTCTTTATGCGCCCTAGCGTCTGCTCCGCTGTCCGCTACATCGGGGACGCAAACTACAAAGTACCGCTGCCGTCCTGAAGCGGGGAAGAAAGACTGCATCTTTACCTTCTGGTAGAGCGCATCTGATCCCGTCTTGAACGCTAACCCATGACTGTTGCAGTGTAGTCGTATCTGGCCCTTGTTTCGCGTAAGATAGCTGCATGCTGGCTGCTTGCATTGGAAGCCGTCCAACGGCGCTCCTAGGACCTGGATTGGCGGTCCGCCAGCGTCTGGTAGCGTAACGCTGCCCAGCCCTTGTCTTCTCAAAAGAGCGCAGCTTTCAATGAATTTCCTCCGTTCGTTAACTGGTACACTATGCTTTTGACGGAGATGTACATCGAGATTTTCTATGCCGGCTTTGTGCTCGCTGCAGCAAAGCACGCCGTACTCCTTAACAAAATGAATATACTTTTGTATATTAGCTTGCGCTAAGTTTTCTCCTGCTAGTTGCTGTTGCTGCTGAGAGTTCTGTTGATGTGGTGATGTTAGTACTCTGTTAGCTGGGCTTGACGCGGAAGCTCGAGCGTCCCAGCAGAACTCCATCGCGAATTAGTAGTAAAAAGTAATGGCTAAACCCTGCGCCACCACCATCCTATTTTGTGAATAAGAGATGGTAGATTAGTATAAGAGGTTACGTTGAGATGAATTAGAATGAGAAAGAAATAGAAATAGCTGGGGAATAGGATTGTTTCTGCCCCTAGTCTAACGCGTTTCTGGTATCAAATCCTACCTAATTCGTTAACTCTAACCCTAACGCTAAGCCAATCTTAGCGCGTCTGTGACCACCGACGCCTCTTCCTCTTGGATAGGACATGATCAGAGAAGCGGGCGACAGATATGGCGACTTGTCATACAAGGTCGGTGGAAGATCACCGCACACGAACCCGGACGGCTCCAGCCCGGACGGTCCCATTAACCAGTGGAAACCTAACCTAGACGTGGTCTACGCGACCATCAAATTTGCACGCAGAACGGGGAGGCTAAATCCGTCATCTGAGAATTAACCGCGCATAGACATAGTAGTCCTCAGGCAGGAGAATCACAACGGGGTTCACTAACAGGTCCAACAGGAATGGGCTGAGGAACGAGGTTTTGAGACCAATACAGACAGGGCTAGATGATAGGCTTAGCTGGAAGTGGGGCTACATAGGGCGAAAACCCCTGCACAGCCAAATGGACATCATCATCATCATCATCATCATCAATCCACAATCATCACCCATCAGCATACCTTATCACATGGAAGCATTTTATCTGACAGGACCATTCGGCTATCATCCTTGACATGTTCACACGGAGAATTTGTCGAAACAAAGACTTGTCTGAAGCCAAGAAGCTTACATTGGCAAGGTCCTTCATGAATTTGGGCTCAGTAGTAGTAGTAGTAGTAGTAGTAGTAGTAGTAAAGCTGAGTTGAAATGGCTGTGCTGAAGTGGCTGAGTTAAAAAAAAAAAAAAAAAAGGCGAGCGGCCCAAGCACGGTGTTGCACAGCAGCGAATTTTTTTTTTCTTGTAAAAATGCTTCTGTCGGATAGAACGAGTGCGTTGAGTTCGGATCTGCATAATGGAGGAAGGACCACAGCACTTATCGCACTAGCCCAGGGGTCAAAACCAACCGAGCAGAGTTGACACAGGACATAGAATTCATCACCCATCAACATACTGTATCGTATCTAAAGCATCAAATCTGACAACCAGATAGAATTCATCATCAATCAAGACAGAATCATCACCCCTCATCATACCTTATCGCATGCGAGCATCTTATCTGACAGGCATATTTAACGGGCTAAGAAGCGTAACTAGTTGTGTAAGTTATATAAATAGGCAAAAATCAACCCAACTTAGCCAAGCCTCAGCTGACGAATAGCCAGCAATTAAACCAAGTTATAACAAAGATGGGACTCCTCAGGGCCCAGCGGCAGTGATCATATCCGGCGTGGAGAGATAAGGCCATCTTATGGCCTATCGGAGGGGGTTTTGCCCGACATGCGCTCGTGGTGAAATGTGACGGTGGTGTCGACGTATTGTCGTCGTCATAGCTCTTCGACGGGGTGCATTGTCGAGTGAAACACCACCCACCAGTCTGGATTGTAGCACAACGGGGCTGCGTCGATGATTTGAAGTATCTGAGCGGGGAATTGGAGAGGCGATTTGTGGTCATCAGGTCTGGCTGCCCGTGGAGCACGACGCGCGACGCGTCCTGAAGCAATCAAAGTCAACGATCACCGATTGTGTTTGGCATCTTTACGGACAGCCGGGGTACATTTGGACAAATCAGCCGCGTGGAAATGTTGCAGACGCAAAGCCATCGTCGATGCATATCGGTTGGTGGGTTTAGGCCGATTAGTTGAGAACGCCACTTGCTTTCGCGCTTTGAAGCGAGCCCAAATCCTTCGATCTCGTACCCATTGCGCCGACAGCCCCAGCCATTCAGTGTGCACGCGCTGATTCTCTCTATATTGCCTCTACAACGCCTTTGCAGCCCTGTTTCCGATACCAAACGCTCAACAGGGCACTCTTTTGATACAAGCGAGCTCCAAACCAAGCCGTACCTGCTTTGAGCAACAACCTGCCTCTCCGCGGCGATCCGACGACCCTCGACTGACGATCCCACTACATCCGGCGACCGCACGCACAGGGCGCAGGAGGAGAGTATGATCTGCTCTTATTTAGCATGAATATTTGTTGTACAAGAAAACAATATGGGCGACCGGCCAGGCACCGTACCGCCACAGCGCAAGACGCTCCACCCCCACCGACCTCCAGCGCACCAGTCTGTCCCCCTTCGCCATAGCCTCCCGCGAGTTGCATTCCTCCCAAGGTACCCACATCCTACCACCCGCAAACCACGACTGCGAGCTCACCCAATACCGGCGCAAGTTGTAAGACAAATACACCGTCGGGCATCTCGCCCAAGATCCAGTCCGACAAGCACAGCTCGGGAGAAGGTAGTGATGCTGGGAAGTGGTGTGAGATTACCAACAATGTAGTGCAGAGCAGTACCAACTTAGACAGTCAGTATCATGATTCGTTGTTCAAGCTGTCATCTAACCAAAGAGATATAGATGAACCACCGTTCTTCCTGCGTAATTCATCTTCGTCCGAGACACCGCCAGACGGTCACATGCACGATATGTACCAGCAAACGTCTCTGCCACATCGTCCCGGCCTCGGCCATCTGACCAGTGAAAGCGTTGAAGACTTCAGAAGCGTCATTGACGATCTGACCATTGCGAATAGGAACCTGAAGCAAAAGTTGAGAAAGTATGAAAAGCTGTATGACGCACACCTGCAAGACGAAAAGCTGTTTGAAGTGCGCTTCCACGGACTTCCTGACCATAAGCAAAGAGAATTGGAGGAAACTTTACGCAAGTTCGCCGCCGACCTCGACAACAATTCAGGGCAAGGCGTGCCCGTGATTACCTCTCATCCGCCGCCGTTCGATGCACAAAAAGCCGCCTCTTCGGACGCTTCCCCCTTTGCCGAGTCTGGGTACGCTTCCATGCCAGGATACAATTCGAATCTGGCGCGATCCCACCAAACCTCGAATACCGCTTCAAGTAACAATAGAGATTGCCGTCGCATGACAAAGTCGCAATACAACCAACAGCAACAAAGCATCCAGTCGTACTTGCACGACATCCCTCATGGCTTGCTCCCGAAGAACCACGCTCCGATGACGGAGAAGTCGAAGAAGAAGTTGGTGGTCCGTCGGTTAGAGCAGATTTTCGCGGGGAAGCGATCGACGCCTGGCAACCATCCACAACCCATGCAGCAAGAGCAAGTCGCCCAATCAGCTGCCACGGCCGATCGCCTGGGTAGAGAAGCTGCAGGGCAGCGCACGAAAACTGACGGCAGTCGCGAAGCACGCATAATGCCAATGCGGGCGGATGATGAGGACATCACCGAATACCAGGAAGCTTTGCAGCAGTTGCGCCCGAGCCTCCACATGAACGAGGTAGACTTCGCGAGCTCTGGATCCCAAGACCAGCGAGCTACAAAACCGATGGATCTGGATCTGTATCAAGCTCAAGTTCCATCCAATAACATGGATTATATTCGACATCTTGGCTTCACCCTACCAAACATGACATCTGGGAACTCGCCAGAGGATGGCCATGGATGGATATACCTCAATCTGTTGATCAACATGGCCCAACTCCATACCTTGAATGTCACCCCGGATTTCGTAAAGGAAGCTGTCAATGAGTTCAGTACCTTGTTCGAGCTATCGCACGATGGCCGGGAAATTCGATGGAGAGGTGGCCCGGACGCCACACTGAGCAGCACCGGCTCTAGCCCCGAATATCAGAGTAATGATTCCCGCGAGATATACGGGAACAGCAGATCGCCTTCGAAGTATCCGAAGATTAGAGGAAGTGTGCGCACGGACCCCGTGAACTCCGAACGAGCGGTGAAACGTCTCCCTCGCCAGCAGAAAGAAAAAGAACGCAACAAATTCTCCTATGCCCCTCTGTTCTTCCACAAGGAAGATTCTAGGGACAAAGATCATTTGTACGGTCTCGATATAGGGTCTTCGAGCAATTCTACGATGCAGTTTCAGCAAGCTGGCGATGCCTCTGGATTCGGTAGTCATACGATGCAGAGCTCTTCGTCTACGAGATGTCGCAATGACGGACCCATGATCTTCTACAGCAAAGCCAAGTTTTGTACTGATCTGACTTGGGACAGTCGCGGCATTGCGAGCCACACTCCAGCTTATCAAAATATCACGAGTCACCCTATTGGAGATCCGATCTCACGTTCAGGACGTACCTTCAGGCAGTCTTCTGAAATCGCAGAGCCTCGTGGCCCGCTTGAGACTGCATCGTTGACGGACATCGATTTCAACCAGGGTTCCCAGACCTTCTCGAGTAGTGAAGATATGGGCTTTTCGCCAGATGCTTTAGAGGACGATAATGGAACAGAAAGCTCCGATCTTATCGAGTTTAAAGCATCTGGACTCGGCGGAGTCCAGCCCGAGGACAACTTCTCCATTCGTGTTCGTCGTTCACAGCTGCAGACGGCTTCGGATAACGCCCCATCTGCGAAGCCCAGGTCACAGCTCTACCCGAAGAGGATTGTTGAAGCCCTCAACCACTGTTCCTCCTCAGACGCTGAAGCTTCTTCTCCTAAGCAGCAACCTGTCATCAAAGAGAAAATTCTTTTCACATCGCGTAAGACCTTGCCAAGTTCGAGGCTTCCTCCGGCATCGTTCTTACCTTTCGACTCGACTTCATCCGGTGACGTCGACTCTGATCTTGAGTCAAATGTCTCATCAAACCCTTCGACTACAAGCTCCTCGGAAAAGGTCGCGACTACCGCGCTTCAGCCGCTCCACTTCTCACCTATGCGTCGAGAGGAGGGAGAAGAGTCATCTTCGGAGGCATATTCCTCTGTGGAGGGAGATAGCGAGTCTGAAGATGACACGAGTGGTCTAATTATGATTGCCCACCAGATGGATAGTGCCATTCCGGCTCTCAACAAAGAAGGTGAGGGGCCAAGCAGGAAGAACTGGCCCAAGAGGCAGAGCACTACGAGAGGGAGCCTATCCTTTCGGGCGAAGCTGAAGCGCAACGGCAAGTGCGAGCCGATTACTACTGCTCTCCAAGGCACTAAATCTTTAGGTCCCAAGAGGCAGAAGCGCGAGCGCGACGTAATATGAATATATCCAAACTTTCTCTTCATTATAACACACAGGCGCGTGTCGCCATGCATCAGGTACATGCCGGTAAAACTTAGGATACCCACGATAAACGGCATGTATATGGCATGGATGGAGGTGTCAGATTAGCGCGAATAAGGGCACGCGATCGGCCCCCACCCTCTATAATAGGCTTCGAGCCAGCGCGTCAACACGGAGACAGGCAATACAATGGATCATCCATCTCATTCATCAGAACCCCATCCCAGCGAGCCCAAATAGTGCTCGAATCTGACAGGACATTGTTAGCTGTACTTCACATGTCTCTTCCGTGTTGAGCTGCTTGTATATTCTTTTTAGTCTATTCGTCTCTGCTAATGCTTTTCTGCACTCGTCGTTCTACCCTTCTCTAGCTCTGCTGGAGATGCGCGTCTGAGGGGCCGCCTTCTCTGTTGCTCTTTAGATTGCTGTGATCACCTCCTCCTATACATATCTGTCTAACGCGGTTTTTGTTACTGGTCTTCGAAGCCGTGGGAAGGCTTCTTTCAGTCCTTTAAAGTATACCTCCCCGCTTAGTCTTTTCCAGTTCTTCATGGGCCCTTTATCCACGTTTTGGATCGATATAGAGAGTTGTGCTTATCGATAGGTGGTTTGAATCGTGGTCAAGCTCCTTATTGATTTCGCCTTCATAACCCTGACGACCAGCCCTGTCGTTACACGACAGATATCAATGTCGCTTTGTGACTGTCTCTCTCTCTATAGTATCGTGCCGGGTGCGAGGGTGGCGTAGAGGGCCAACTCTTCATTTTAGTAATTAGTTCTTGTGCCTCTGGTTCTATGATCTGCGCGTCCGGTCTCCCCCACGACGGATGATGTAGATTGAAGTCTCCAGGTAACATTAGCTCATCTTGGTCGTGTTTATTCGTTGTTTTACGAACGTGTGGTAGTACACTCTGCTGGACCGTGTTCCTAGGGGGATTGTAGACCTCGTAGATGCTGAGTTGCTGTCCTCACCTAGCTTACGTGTTATAGAGCATAAGTCCCATGTATGTTCCTTGAATTGGATCCTGTTGCCGTCTATCCGTTTGTTGACAAAGAAGCACACTCTTGTCGGCCCTTCCTCGGTTCCTTCTGGGCAGTATAGGTCGAGGACGTCTTTGGCTGGGTGGTAGTTGCTATGAATAGCTTCCTCTACAGTTCTTGTACGGCCACAGGCTCATAGATGTTGGAAAGCACTCGAGGATCTTGCCAAGATGGCACACCAGACCGAAGTATGATTTGTAATAACAGCGGGCAGCCCTACTGTATAATGCAATGGTATCTTCCGCCTAATTCTTACCCTCTGGAGCAACCTCCGCCCTCCCGGGACCGGGAATTGGGGTAAAGATTACAACCCTTCCCTGTCACCCTGAGCGGTGGTCACTGCTCCAAAGAGTCCCGTCTTCATACTTCTTCAGCAAATATTCCAGACTCTCAAAACGTACAGGCTTCGTGAGGAAAAAATCAACGCCGGCTGCGTAAGGCTTTTCCACTTCGCGATCACTAGCTAACCCTGTCAAGGCGACTATAACGGCCGGGGAAGGTGCCTCGGCCGTCTGTCTCGAAAAGCAACGTTTCTTTTCTATGGAGCGAGTCTCCCGAGTAGCCTCGAAGCCGTCCATGACGGGCATCGATAGATCTGTATGCCTAGTCAAAACCTAGTCCTTTACGGATAAGAATCTCCGCAAGCTGCCCCTGCGGTGTACATAAGGGGTTGCAGCGTACTTCCGAGTAAAGACGCGGTAGCTACAGACGTAGAAAGAGAGATAGCAAGATAGATAAGAGACTTTGAAGAAAAACTTACCCATGAAAATGATGTCAAAGCACTTTAGATGATTCTTAACCGCCTCAACCGCTACGGCTCCGTTCTCCGCTTTTTGTATGTTGCGACAGCCATACTTCTTCAGAAACGCACCGAGGAGCCTCCTGTTCAGATCGTTGTCGTCTACAATAAGTATACGAAGTTCTGACGAGCGGTTGCTTGTTTGGCCATCCCATGCACCCTCGCCGCAGGGATTAACTTCCTCTTGTTGAGCTCTACTTTGAGATGGGGCACTGCGAGGGGGTTGTATTCTTTCATCTGGTGGAGAAGATCCTTGGTTGCTCTCTTCGCTAGCCGAGCCCTCGTCTTTCTGTCCATTCTCCTTCCCCTTTACATACTCATCTTGCTGGCATTTTCCATCTTTGGCAGGAGTGTTTCCCGCGCGAAGCTGTTTGAGCTTGTTCATACAAGATATAAGCGCTCGGGATAGATAATGAGGACCAAGGGGGCGCGGAAGTCGTTCACATTGCGGGTACCCTTCAATCTCCTCCATCTTTTTGCCAAGCCTGGGCGGTTCCATTACGATACTAAGGAGAACCCCCTGGTGGCCGTAGCGAGACGCCGATTTCTCAATTGCTTCCCGAGCCTCAGTATTACCCTCCTCGATAATGATGACGTCCGGGTTGCGGTCGTCTGTAATGTCCAGCATGGTGCATTGAAACCACTCCAGGAGATAACTCTCCACGCTGTCACGAACGGCCCCAGGAAAACCAAAGACGACAACGGACAGATGTATCGAGCGGAGGTATTCGATATCTTGCGCGAACTCTAACGCGGGCCGCTCCAGTTCGTCTTGGTCCTCAGTAGTCCGTCGCATGGGCATCGAAACCCTAATCTCCGTACCCTTGCCGACGTTACTCTTCACGAAGATCTCGCCACTAAGTAAAGATACCAAGTTCTTAACGATTGACATTCCCAAACCCACACCCTCTGACGTGTTTGCATCTTCCTGGGTAAAAGGGACAAAGAGGTGGTGCTCTACAAAGTCGTTTGACATTCCCTTGCCGGTGTCAGTAACGGTGAGGTTCACTATGCGTCCAGAAAAGCCATCGTTGTTTAAGACCGTTCCGTTGCCAATTTCTTCAGACGTCGTAAGCGTGACAGTCACTGAGCCATGTGGAGTGTACTTCAACGCGTTGCCAATGATGTTGGCTGCAATCCTACGGAGCGCCCCGGGTTCTGTATAGAAACACCAGTTGTCCTCGTACCGAATGTTGAGTATGACGACGATCGTGTAGGGTCTTTTTGACATACTAAACACCAACCCCGCCTCGAGCATTCGAACAATCTCTTCGCATAGCATTGCAATATTCACAATGTACAGGCCTGCAAAGTCTCTGTCGGGACCCGCAGCCATACTGTGTCTGTCTGTGAGGACCCTTGGCGAGTCGGGCGGGCGCCTCTGGCCATATCGATCTTGACGACGCTCAAATTGATTGATCTTTGCATAGGATAGCACGCTAGAAAGGGTCTCGTGAAGCGTTGAGCCACATGACTTAATGGTACTAGTCAGTACCTTCTGAAAATGGTCCAAACTCGTATCCCCGAGCAGCTGCACGACACCGAGAATACCATGGAGCGGAGTCCCTAACACGGTCAGCCAGCAGCTAGCGTTGCGTTGGCGTAATAGAACCTACTCAACTCGTGGCTGATTGACGAGACAAACGTCTCTTTTTGCTTCATCGCTGTGACCGTATCAATCCTGGACACTTCGGCCTGCACAATGTATAGGAATCCTTTTAGAGCGAATAGTTCTACACTGTCCGTGAGGATTGGCCATGTCTGCATGCTCCATATGAAGCACCCGGCAAGACGCTTTAAGCTTACAGAATCAATGAGAGGCTGAAAGATAAGTTGCTTTATACCCGGGAAGCTCGAAGAGAGACGCCGAGTCTCCTCTTGTGAATCGTTCTTGCAGAGTGTGTCATCCTTGACTAAATAGCTGGTGGTTATTTCAGCGGGAAAATACCACACATTGCCTTCAGGATGTCGGTCCATTAGTCGCTGGAGGTAGCCCTCGTCGATATCGACCATGCCTAAGGTGCTTTCAGATACTGTCGTGGTCGCGGGACCCAGCTCTCGCTTCCGCGTGTGCATACCCAATATCTCAGCCGGGCGATCGACATGGACGCCCTTCTGGTACTCGGCACTGGTATATACCCTCATGGCCTCGCCACTGATCTTTGCCTGCGTTGTTGAGTTATTCTTGGCGCGTTCCCCTTCGTGTTTCCCTTCGGGCTCCAACTCTTGTTCCGGTTCCGCGACGGGTTGGACGGAGCCATGACAGCCAATGACGCCATCAGAAAACATAACGCCATCGACATGCAAGCCTGCTTGCAAGCATTCAGCAGCTCTTCGAAACACATTACAATACGTAGTCTCTCCTTTGGAATCTTCCGGTACCTCTTTGTTATCTGGCGGACCTTCTGGTGCGCTTGCATTGTGCTCATCATCCTCTCGCGCCAGGCGATCATCCCTGGCTTCTTCGACCTCAAGTAACCGTGTGGACTCGGAGTCCTTGCCCAAATCATCCTTTGACGCAAACAGGTCGTCTACCATGTTGCTGTCTCCGTGGAATCGACGGGCAATATCCCTCACTTGCTGGAGTTCAGTCTTTTCTGGCCTTGGACCTATCTCGACCTTGGGAGCCCGCGGTTCTTTTGGAACCTGGATGAGGACATCGCGTGACCTGACAAAGCGATCAAGCTGGGAATTTACCAACGTCAATCTGTCGCCGAAATCCCTCTCGCGTGCGAACTCAAGCAATTGCATACATTTCTTTGCTGCTGATGTTAAAAAGTGACTTTCCCTACTAGAGAGTTCTTTTCGTATAGAGCGGTCAACCACAAACACGATGCCAATGTTTATACCATGTTTTGAAATAATGGGCGTACCGGCATAAAATGATAGATGGGGTGTCCCGGCAACCGATGACAGCTGGTGGGAGGGGTCAATGTCGCCCATGGACGTTACATTGCATACCTTATCACGCGGTGTCACTAAGGAGCCGTTGACGGAAAGGGTTCGCTGGAAGAGCGAACGCCATATGGCCACGTCGGAATCGATGGCTCCCAGCCAGCTGGCGTCTTTGACTTGCGCATCGTCGCCGTCACTTGAGTGTTGTCCCTTACCACCGGCGAGAAATCGCTCGAAATTTCCATCCGTGAGTACAACGAAGGCTCCCTGGACCGCTATATCCTATCATCAGTATCGCCGTTTCATCGTTCGATGTTCAAGACGCGTACCGAGACGCGCAATCACGAGCTCTGCATTTGTAGTCAGAGCGTCGCGCAAGGGATCGAATTCTGGCAACGCGTAGGTGAAGGGAGTGTCGTTTACAGTTTGGAGCCGGGTGTCTGTTCGTAGCAGCTGCAGGTATCTAGGTGGCGAATGAGCATAAAGGTCTGTAAGCAAGCGATAGAGACTGGTACTTATTCAACTCATGTTCCGTAATCGCCCTTGCGAGGTCAGCTGAAAGGCGAGGTGCGTTTGTGTCGGTCATTTCGGACTCGAATTGCAGCGCATTTGGCAATGGCCATGGTTGAGCGAGAGAGTGGGCACTGAAATGTCTTGCGGCACTTTCCGTATCGACGTCATACCGTATTTGAATCGCTCGGTTGTGAAACCCGAAATCGAGACGATTGCATTAATGATGCCGTTCGAGAATGGAGTTTTTCACGTGCAAAACACCCGCGGCGGTGAACTATGGAACTACGTTCTTACTATCGCTACTTAACTTATAGCAAACCCTAACGTCTTTCTTCATACTAGCCTCAAGGGTTCACCTAAACTAGAAAAAGTGTACATGAGGCTATATACCGCGACACTTTACTGAACGTACCCTTCCTCCTACATGGCAAATAATAGAAGTTTTCGCCTCTACTTCAGCATAAAAGCCATGTCAGCATATTATGGGTTGATTTTGCTAGGCGTAAAACTGAATTTTTGGTATCACAATGGACGGCCAGCATCGACAGCAATCGCCACAAAGCTGATTCCCCAGCTAAGACTCTTGGTCTAAGCGATTCCACCTCATTAATTGTGGCTTGAATTGGGTCCATATAAGTGGAGCTATGACGCGTCGCGCGATTATGGGTTGCGCATTGACTAATGTTTGCTGTCGTCGTCTGCTAATTGCTACGCCTCTGCCGCTTGCCCTCCGTCATATGCCCTGCTGCCGCTGCTACATCATCTACTTTTCCGATTCGCATATCCTGTCGCAGCCGGTGAGACACCTTCCAGCATGCACGACCACGTAGCGGCCAGTAGCGTTCAGGATGTGACCGCACGGCATTGGGTGCATCTAGCCTGGCATGTACAGGGGTTGGCGGGGTGCGTCGTTATCGCGAGACCGGATCAGTATGTTGGGTTAATTGGAGAGCTGGATGGGAATGGTATGGTGTGAAAGACGTAGAGACATTTTCAAGGAGTATTCATTACTTTAAGGTCGGATGATATACGAACTACTCCCACAGTACGGTGTTCCCTCACATGACGATGCTCTTCATTACGAGCTTGATACGAGATCTTGGCTTACGCAGCTCGGTCCGCTTGGAGGAGGGGGTCGCTGCAGCTATTTAGTTCCCGGATTCGCCCAAACCCATCTTCATGTCGTGCCTCGGCCCCTCCGCGGGCTCTGTTGACGATACATTTTTCGCGCGCCTCGGCTTGCCGAATGCGAGTTCTCGAATCTGAGACCCAGCGCGTGCAGCGCACCAGGCCGATTCAGACCTCGGCTGACCTGCTCGGTCGCACCGAAACTAGATCCGCATGCGTCAAATCGCAGCGAAGTAGCCACCATAAGGATCGCATGCTGCCTTCGCGCCATCAGCTCCCTGAGGTTGCACGCTAACGTCCGTCGCCAAGTGGCTTTTAGTGTTCAGGAACGGAGCTTTTGTAATAAGTGTGAGGCTGTTGCCACCTTCCAATTGTGCCGCGACTGTTCATTTAGACTTGTCTGCTGCCGTGCTTGTTGTCTAAGCACACGCCATGCGGCATTCTGAATGCTTGCTCAGTAGTTCATGCTTTCTACCAGAAGCGCAACACCGGTAGCACTCTCTGGTACCCTGGGTTGATGATCGCGAGGAGTGACTTCACTGCAGTAAATACAGCGGTCTGCACACGTCCTGGAAAGTTTTGTCGTTCGTGTCTGGTACTGAAAGTAACGTACAGTCCATAAAACCCAACGCATATAAGAACTTACACTCCCATGGACGTCTCGCTGCCTAATTCACGAAATGCCTTCCCACGGCGAAAACGAGCCTTGGCAAGGCCACCATCAAGCGTATATCACTGTCGCAACCCATCGGCGTCTTGTCCAGGCCTAAGGATGCAACAGCATCGCTGCCGAGCCATAAATGGCCATGGGGCCTGCGGGTGGCGCTCTTGCCATGCGAGGTCGCCATGCGAGGTCGCCACGCGGCATGGTACTTCGAGCAGAAACCATCCAATCAAAGAAGAGCTAGAAGATGCCCTACTTCAGGTAATGCATCGCGTTTTACGGGTAGTATGCGATGCGCCCTTGCCAAAGCAAATCTAGACTGAGTCACCCTTAAGAGTCACCGGCCCGATATGGGCGATTGTGGAGGAGCGCAGACCATCGCCCATATCCTTCTTCGCTGAGTACGTACAAGGACCTCCGGACTACCCTGGACAAGCCACAGCTAGCCACCCAAGCTATCGAGTTTGTAGTATCGAGTTTGTAGAGCAGACGCAAACCCCTGGGCAAGCGGAAACGGAGACGTGTGGTCGACAGCCGAGTGCGGGCGGGAGACTGAAAGTACTACGGTCGCGAAACGCGGGGCAAGTGCCTCTAAGAGCCTAGAAGCACAGCATTCAGTTAGCAAAGCCATTGCTCAGATGCCCGGCCGAACCATACGTAAGCGATGGTGGAGGGGAAACGAAAGGCCTCTGGGGGTAGCTTGCCCTTGTTTGTTGGGGAGGGATGGGCGGCGCGGAACAACGTTTTCGCGACGGATCGGCTGTCCGCCGCGCGGCTGGAACTGGGTACTCGCCCAACGCGCCAAGACTATCGTCTTGTACTCGGCCCAAACAGTCGCGCTAGCGATCTCCTGCCGGAGAGGCCGTGCTACGCACGGCCCCACATGCTCAATGGCAATACACGCTCAATGGCAATACACGCTCAATGGCAATACACGCTCAATGGCAATACACGCTCAATGGCAACACCAACTATCAAACCCCTCCTAGCCATCAAAACGCGCCCGATTTACGTGCAATAAAATGCCTAAGGCCAAGAAGCAGGTATCCTCGTACATTGCCGACACACAGATCGTGGATAGGGCGGTGGTGGAGTTGCAGGCGTTGACCCGCCCCGACGTCACCGCATACTGCAGAGATCGCGACATCCTACGCCTGCGCAAACGTATATACTACGCCCTTCAATGAGGCAACAACAAGTCGACTCGCCCATCAACGAATAAAAAGCTCTCCGCCGAGCAGGAGCTTGCCCTTATACGCTTTTGTGACGCGATTGACGACGTTGGATTCGGAATCACGAGGGAGCTCGTACAGCAACAGGCCGACTTTCTGCTGGCAGATGCTCATGATGGTGATGACCCGCCGCGCGTTGGCAGTAACTGGGCATCTCGCTGGCTTAGCTCCCAGCCAAAATACTATAGGACTAAAGCAAAGCCAATGGATCTAGCCCGCAAGCTTGCGCAATCACCAGAGGCCATTCTCGCCTGGTATGAGAAGCTCTGGCTCACGGAGCAACGCCTCGGCATCTCAGACGCCAATAAGTACAATATGAATGAGACTGGGATCCGGATTGGTGTTGCAAAGGACAGTTTTGTATATACAAGACGCGGTAGAGAGGTCCTCATCCCTACCGCTACGAATCGCGAGCTCATCTCCCTTGTTGAGTGCGTCTCCGCTACTGGCGTATCTCTCCCACCCATGCTCATTATGAAGGCAAAGACAATCCTAGAGCAGTGGGCGGTCGATTTACCTAGTGATTACCTTATAAATATCACTGACAGTGGCTACGCTAATGACCAGACGGCCATTGACTGGATTAAGCACTTTGATAGGATGACAGCAGCTGCTACTCCACCTGAAACCTGGCGGTTGCTCCTCATTGACGGGCATGGATCTCACTTGACGGCAGAGCTTGCAAACTTCTGTGAGAGTCATTATATACAGCTGTACGCTCTCCCCCCGCATACGACGCACCTCCTACAGCCGCTCGACGTAGGGTGTTTTCAACCCCTGAAGTGGTACCATAGCCGGACGCTTGACTGGGCCTCCCGTACGGGCGCTGTTGATATACGACGCTCTGATTTCTTAGCAACTCTCGCACAAATCAGAGGGCAGGCGTTCAAGGAGAATACAATCAAGAGCGGCTGGCGTAAAGCAGGGCTCGCGCCCTTCTGCCCAGAGCAGGTGATAGCGCCTCTGAGGGCAGCAGAGGCTGCCAGAAATCTCAACGAGGCCGTGGAGGAGGCAGAGGACGTGCTCCGCTACCTAACGCCAGAGGTAAACAACTCCAGCGGGGAGGAGGAGGAGGAGGAGGAGGAGTACAGCAGTATACCTGTACTCAGGGGCCTCTCGCCCGGCACTCAGGATCGATTTTTCCGCCAGATCTGGGACGCTCGCGGCTCTCTGCGGGAGGAGCTCGCCCAGGCCTTTGCAACGCCCCGCCCACACCTGGCACCTGGGGACATAGGGTGGAGTACTCCAAAGACCGTACGCGTACTCAATTTACAAGAGAAGGCAGTTGCTTACTCACTACGTTGTATGCTCCCATATGGCGTCGCCGAGGACGTAATTTCTACACTGAAGGGCAGCTCCGTGATGGCCCGCACCGCAACAGGACTCGAGCAGGCGCTTAACCGTACAAAGGCTGCCGAGCACGCTAGTACTAAGCGTCGTAGGCGTAATCACCGTGTTGTCAACGCTGGCGGAGGTCCTATTTACGCTAAGGATTGCCGTGAGATGGCTATACAGAGGATTGCCAACGAGGCCGCGCAGCAGCAGGCAGCTGTTAACGCGCGCGCGCGCCGGGCGCTCGTCACGAGATTCAACACCTAGAGGAGGATTACGTCGGCGCTCCGTAATTGGGGCAAAAAATCAGTCAAAAGGCACGCTCAGGGCGCCCTGATTACCCTTACTAGGCCCTATATGACGGTGTTCACTGGCCCCATTAAGAAGGGTGAGCCAGGTGGGCCAGATGAGTTGAAGGACTAGGAGTATATCGTTAAGGACCTAGCGTTGGCTGAGCGCTTCCTTGATTTGTATACAAAATCCATACAATATATAGAACGTAGAGGCACACTCCAATTTATAGGGATCACTGAGAGCGCCAGTACTGCGCTCGAGGTCGCGCTCGTCAACTGCAACTCCATAGAGCCCTATTCACAGCTTCTACACCAAAAAGGGGTTAGTACAGATAATGATAAGGGGTTTGTAGAGGTCCCTGACAGCCAGGGTGACGTCCCGGAGACTCAATTCACCCCCGTTAGTTCTCCTTTTGTTACCCCTGAGCCTGTGAGTAGCAGCAGCGTAGGCGGCGACAATAAGGGCTATTCATCACCCTGCCCACCATCAATATATGGAGGATTTTATACGTTAACTCGTAAGGAATGCGACTGGACAGTATAGTAATCTTAACAAATGTTTTTACAGTACAGATTACTATACAAATCACATTTTGGGGGATTATTGCCATTGAGCGTGTATTGCCATTGAGCATGTGACGCGCGGCCCTTCCGGCAGGAGATCGCTAGCGCGACTGTTTGGGCCGAGTAAGTGTTTCACAGTACGGATGCGATTACAAGAAATAATCATATTTACTCTAGTACATCTTCGCCTCTGAAGCCCTATACCTATAGATTCGGAGGAAGCTCCTTGACTTGTGTGTTGCTTGTTCGTCGAACCTTGGCCCGTTGCTCTGTACCACCGGGCACTTACTTTTGCGAGGCATTTGATGTGTGGAATGTATAAGTAAGTCTCTCTTTGCCGCTCTTTATACCTGTAGATATGACACAGACACGATATTCGCTCTTGTGCCCAATGGAAAGGATAGCCTTAGACAGAGCTTGCGCCGTCATGCGTATGTCCAGTCTCCTTCTCTATCCAATTGGACGGTATTGACGGTGAGCAAAGCCGATCTGAGATTACCGCTAAGCGCACCTGTGCCCCTCTGCTTAAGCCGAAGGTAGTACGAGTCTGTGATCCAGACCAAGAGTATGAATGGTGGTGGAGCCTTGATTGTGGGAACGGCCGTAGCTATTGTTAAGCGTCCTCGCGCAAGAATAACGAAGCATTCATGATACTGCGGGTTGCGAAGAAAGCCATCTTGGAAGCCTCGCATCTGCGCAACATTATCCAAATCATTGAAGTCAGACTTCGCGTTGAGATGCAATTGTTGAAGTCTGGAGCTAGAGACAAAGGACTGTGCCACCGGGCGCCAACATAGCCAAGACATGAGTCACGTGATCAATCTCCGGGCATCGACTCGTCAGTGTTCGCGAGATAAGTATTAACATCACCAATGCTTCATTGAAAAGCGCAGGCTATCACGAAGCTCTTTCCTAACGAGCTTGCGTCCATTCTCGAAGTCCCCCTTGAGCTCCAGGACACAGCGTCAGGGCTCCCCGGGGAGGATCGCGGAGACTCAAAGGTCGTGACATCCATATCACCGGGGTGTGTGGCTTCTCACGCTGTAGATGATCTGATCTGTCTTCCTCAGCCAAATGCAACTTCTGTTTTAGATGCACCCGGGCCCTGGTCTTACTCTACCTGGCCGACGCAGAACACAGGAACAGATCTCGTTCGAGCTCTTCTGCAGGCAGCGTCCATCCAGGAACGTACAGCGCAGATTGAACTAGACAAGATGAGACTCAGTATGCAGATGAACGCTGGGATGGCAATTTGTCAATAGCTTGGGGGGATCACCCGGCCTGCACGAATCACTTATGTTCCTTCCGATCAACCTATTATTCAAAGGTCACTTACGTGGCGGTCAATTGCTTGCTTCTGTCCGATAGCGACAAGCGCGATACAATCGCAACGGTTGCATCTGCGATCGCGACTGTAGATCTCCTCGAACAGGCTGAGGCACCTTAGAGTTGTTGGCGGAAGCATGCGAATTTAGTTTAGCAGATAGCAGAACTGTCTTCAATTATTTTTCGATCGATATTGATGGAGACTGCATCTTGATTTGTACATTGCTGCATGAATGACCTGAGATAGATCTTATAACTATGATTGATCACGAAATTAACAATGGACTGGGGCTTCAATAAAGCCGCGCGGCATTCCTTATCCTATGGGTACCAAAGAAAAACGGCAAGCTGCGACTCTGTGTGGATTACAGACAGCTGAACAATGCCACGATCAAGAACCGGTACCCATTACTATTGATCACGGAGCTGATGGACAGGCTCCGCGGAACCAAGTGGTTCACGAAATTCGATGTGCGCGAAGGATACCACCGCATACGAGTAGCCAAGGGACACGAATGGGAAACAGCGTTTAGGACCCGGTTCGGTCTCTACGAATACAGTGTTATGCCCTTCGGACTCACAAACGCGCCTGCGACGTTTCAGGCGGTTATCAACAAAGCTCTACACGAGTACTTGGATGTATTGTGTACTGCTTACCTCGACGATGTACTCATCTATTCCAGCGGGACGCTGGAGGAGCACGTGGGACACGTGAAGAAGGTACTCGAGGTGATGAACGAGTATCGATTACTCCTACACCCCGACAAATGCGAGTTTCATGTCACCACAACAGAGTACCTAAGATTTATCATCTTAAGGGAAGGTGTGTCTAGGGACCCTAAGAAGGTAGACGCCGTACAAGAGTGGCCGGAACCCAAGTCAATGAAAGACATCCAGTCATTCCTAGGGTTTACCAACTTCTACCGAGAGTTCATCAAGGACTATTCCAAGATCACCGCACCGCTGACAGACCTCACGATAGGACAATAAAGAGGTGAGATGGCCACTGGAAGGAAAACCACTGAAAGCATTTAAAAAGCTAAAAGAAGTGTTCCTACAAGCACCACTACTACATATGAATCTAGCTACAACATGCCGCAACACAATTCAAATGGTTGCTTGAACGCTTTAATTCCAGCGGTAGAGTACCAGCAGCGTAAGAGGGGAAATCAACCCCTGTGGGAATTGTTGGGCTCTGCTAATGCGTAAAATCCGTCAGCGCTCCCAACGAGCCGTATTACGGCTGGTAAGACCTGGTTACGGTTACGTTACGGTGCTTGTAAATACCGTACTGATTGTACGACGGAGAGACCTCTACAGTATTGTCGGTAAACCGTAGTGAGCAATTTGAGTTAACAGGGAGCAATCACTTCCTGTATTGCTTTTCAAATCGTTGAAAATGGTTAACCGGTGTTTCATAAGTAGTGAAGTGTCAGATATCACGTATTGATAGGTATCTTGATGATTCGGGGGGGTCAACTTCATGTCTTGTGTGTTCTAGCTGCGGGGTTCCTTAGGCGGGTTTTGCGTATTCTCGGTTACCTAGGCAACTCGCCCGTGAGGTACGCTACGTTTCAGCTAGCACTTAAAGAAACAAGACAAACAAATGGATAGATGTATCTACTCAGAAACTTCTTGATACGGCCAGAGTTTGGAGTACAGATCCCTCTCATCCTCATTTTGAGCCGTACTAAGAAAGAGTTCTTTGTACTTGTGGCAGTTTTCAATAGCAGTCTCGTAGTCCTCGGGCTGCACCATGCCATCTGCTGGTAGAACACCTTGGGCTCGAAAGAGCGACAGCATTTGCCCAACACCATCTATGTTCTCTTCCTCCTTCGCATGCAGCTCAAGCTCTTCTGTTGAAAATGCGATGGGACATGGTGTATCTTCCCCAAAGATCTCATGCCATTGGGCAACGATCGCAATGAGCGAGTCACGTAAGAAGAACATATCTCGATTCTCCCATACGCCAGTCACAAGCCAGACGGGTTTTCTAAGCATGTGAACTGATGACTGCTGGAGAACATCCCAGTGGAGTGGCGCACGTTTCATGGTTTGGAGCTCGTAGTATTTGTGTATCGTTTCGCTCTCCAGATCCTGGTCAATCTGCTTTTGCTCGTTGGGGTCTAGGTTATCGAAATTTTCCGGCTTCTTGGGCATGATCCAGCCCTCTTGGACACTTTTGTAATGTCGGAACGCTCGATGGACACCAGACTGATAGAGCAGCGGTGCTACAGTCGCCGATTGCCAGTCCACGATGCCGGTAATTCTATGCGAGACTGGATCCACAAACACGTTGTCGAGATGGAGATCAGGATGCCACAGAGTATTAGCGGCAGCCGACTCGTTGTTTGTCGATGGAACCAGAAACGACGCGACTTGCTCATACTTGGCGAGTAATTCAAGCGCGTCTTCAGGGAACTCAAGATGTTTTGGCGACCGGTAGTAATTCATACGAGGTTTGGCACTATTTCTGATCCACGATACCTCGTTTGCGCCTAATCCTCGCGCATACGCTTGTGGGTCTTGCCCTGGTTCTAGTTAGTATCTAACGCAGGGCCTGATATTAGGCGCACCATTAACATACATGGGCCCCGGTCAATGTCCAGTTGCTCCCGACCACTGACCCAAAGCTCTGCTTTTGTTAAGGGTCCTATTGCATATTGCTCAAGAGTTGAATGTTGCTGGTCTGAAATAAGCTGGATGGCGTCCGAATTTCCGGTCAATCGTTGGAGGTCCTCTTTGAAATAGATGCAGCCATGTGTCTTGAACCTTATAGCGCTTAATGAGCCATCAAAATCGGCGACCTGATCAACAATAGCTAGTTTTTTCTCCCATGTCAAACGATGCCATACTGCACCTAATCGCACACCGGGGACCTTCTCTTCGAGAATGTACTCAGCCTGAACTGAGTTATTTGCGGCATCACAAGACCACGCAAGCACGCGAGGGACAGGAACATTAAAGACGTCGCGGAGCTACTTCTGTCAGTCATGTGTAGTTCTTAGGCTGGCATTCGCGCATACCATTTGCTGAGTGGCAACTTCGGAAGCAGTTGTGTATTGAGATGGCCCGGCATTTGGATTTGGAAGTTTCGCGAAAACTTCAGCGCCATTATCCATAGTAAGAATAAAAGCCTTATTATGTAAGCCTTCAATGCATTTCAGGACTCTAGTGCCTGTTCGCGAGTTTAGTAAGGATGCTCATCGTAGGACTAAGAGGCATACAGTGTCGGGCACCCTTGCACACACGAACAGCCTCTTCAACCAAGTGTGGTAGGTTAAACTTAAGATAGCGTTTCGCCAGTTCGTCTCGCTCATTTTTACTATAGACATGATCGTGAGTAAATTTCTAAGCAGCCTGACGAGGGATGAGCTCCTACAGCCATCGTTGTCGAGTATAACGATACAAATCCGCCTCAGAGATGTTTTCATCTAAGTTCGCCGGATTAGACAGCAACTAATTTTGTTGGATCAGGTTGGGATTGTTGTACCAACGCCATGGACTGTTTCTGCGAACAGTTTTGGAATTTGTGATGTAGTTGGCATCTGGCTTTTGAGCATGAAGAACCGAAACTTCGTGTTAAACGGCCGATGACAGCGGGGAAGGGCCTGAAGAAGCCAACCAAGTGCCTGATATCGAGAGGCCGACAAACAGGATGTCATGTGAGGTGCGATTTCGTGCACCGACTGCGCGTCGTCAGTCACAGATAGTAGGGCTCGTGGGATCATGCGACGGGTGTCATCGGCGGGAACGTACAAAGTGAACGAGCACGAAGATTGAACTGCTGAAACCGCAGGTTTGAGGCGGCGAAATGCAGGCCGTATTTGTAGTATTTTGAGGAGCCTAAGAGGTGGCGACTAAGCGGTTGTCTCAATCGCCGCTCGTAAGTGTGGGTGTGGTGTGATTTGGCGCAATGCGATGAGTGGCGAGCTCGGCCGCGAAGTGACCGGGGTACCACCGCCAAGCCAGCAGCGCCGTTCGCCCTGGCCTAGCTCTGGCTTGGGCACGACGCGATTTATCCCGAGGCCGATCATGCCCTGAACTACAAATACCAGTATTTATCGACGATCCCCCCTCCGACCTCTTCCTTTTCCCATTTTATTGTAGCGGAAATAGAGCCAAATTATCCCGTCGGTTTGCACCTCCTGCCTACACAATGGTGAAGTCCGAGCTCGTCCTCACAAGGGACTCCATATCAAGAATTGTTTATTATGAGGAAATATTTAGGCGCTGAGCATTCTATCTGGACTAGTTCACTTTGCGCTCGCCGCAGTCATGCATATGTGGTGTCATTCCTCCTCAGCTTGCGCGTATTCATTCGCTGAGAGTGATCAGTCCATCCCAACGCCAACAACACTGGAACAATATAAAAGTAGAATGAGGGCGCCAAACTTGTCTATGAAGATGTATATAAAGTGCTGTATTTCTGCGACATTCATACCCACACTTCACATATCATTTACCAAGATATTCTTTATTTACCTCACAGTTGCAAAACTATATTTTTATCACCTTTCATGATGGCTTGGAAACATGTTCTAGAAGAGCTTGCCTCGACTGCGCGCAACAACAAAGCCAAGCTCCTCCAAGCTATCCCAGAGAACCTTACTACGAAGAGCAATGCCGTAAAGACGGTTGACCTTCGTATCGATATTCACCAGAATTCGAGGGATCCAAACAAGGCTGTGGCTAAGATCCAGGCGAATACCCAAGCCAAAGATCAGGCTGTGAAAGATTTTATCAAGTCCGGCAACAAGGGGAGTGGTCACAAAGGCACCCACAAGAACATTGCCGAGATTCCTTTCGACAGGTCCTCGTTCGACATAGATGATTTCGAGAAGAAGATCCGGAGCTCCCGCTAGTTGTTCCGCTGAACTTTCACCGTATGTAATTATACATCCTGCCCGACCTCTCTATGACGCAAGACTTACTTACAGTGCCGTAGCAGTCTTCTGCAGCACTGTAACCGTCCGCAAACCGAATCTGTAACAGTTTAGAAAACCGTATCTGGCTGTAAGGGGCTTTGCAGGCAGGAGATTGAAACGTGAGTATAGGATTTATTACAGATGAACCCTTGAGGGGTTGGGAGAGGTGCGCTACAAGGATGGAAGGGAAGAAGCGAAGAGCAGCGAGAAATTGACCCTGAAGCCTCGCCCGCGTTCCAGTCAGGTTCAACAAGGAAGTGATTGGTATTCAGCGTCAGCCGTTGTGCGAGTGCCTTTATTGCCATCTGCAGCGAGATAGCTAGATATGTGGGCGACGAGGCCTTCGCAATGAGCAGTTTTGCAGCGCTCGCGATGCTACCGTCTCAATCCTGATATCGATCCAGAGTGGCTGTACGAGAAGGGCTCGATTCAAGAAAAAACCCGTTTTGCTTGTAGGCGATGATCTCTTATTAGCCTTGGAATGAGTGTACAGTACAGTACACAGTAGCAGCAAAGTCGTGTATTTTTGTGAGAGTCCCTCGGCGTGATTACGGGTACCCCTTCTGGACCCAGCAAGACTCTGTACTGGGAAGAATATTATGTCCGTTTCCTGGTTCCCCTTTCCTGGTTCCCGTTTTCTAGCTCTGCGAGGGCTATTGTCAGATAAAATGCTCGTATGCGATAGGGTATGATGATCGGTGATGGTTGTGGATTTATTGATGATTGAATTCTATGTTGTGTGTCAACTCTTCTCGGTTGGTTTTGACCCCTGGGCTAGTGCGACCCCTGCTCGATAGTGCAGATCCGACCTCAACACCCTCGGTCTATCTGACAGCTATGAATAGACCACTGCCAAGTCTCTTTGCGCGCCGCTGAGATCGACTCATGTGTCTCCGCTGCGGAGATAGCCCTTGGGCGTGCAAGATGGCCTTGGCTGTCATTGCCGGTTCTTGCTCTTGATCTTAGCAAGACTAAATTCTAGAATCCAGCAGTTTTCCACTTCCTGCTTTTAGGCACGTGTCACTCTTGAGTATCTGTTTAGGCGTTGCCGAGAGCAGTTTGTCATGGCTCCGCTGCATGGAAACGTCGTTGAGGCAATTGGGGTGTTGACGGCAAGTGGATAGGCGTTAACACGCATCGCGATTAGAGTAAACTTATAGCAGTATGTGCTGGTTGCAGGATCTAAACTGCACTATTGTGAGCTCAAAATTGGAACCTTTCATTGCATCTGCCAAAGGGAGGGATGCAGCATGGGGCGAAGGATCGAGGGTGATAGCTGATGTCACATTACATTACCAACTACTTTACGAACATCGGTCGAAGCATTCAATACTGTGCTAAATGGGTGCGGGAAATCTGGCGTACGTGTATCTGAGAAAAGCCTGGAGAGCAAAGCCGCTTCCCTGAGCTGAGGGTCGACCGGAACAACCTCGCCAGGATGAGCCGGCTCAATAGTTGTCTAATTGAATTTTAGTATCGAGACCTATATCAAACCTTCCATTGACATCGACACCGTCTTGAGCCGCCGCTTCGTAACTGCTGGCCGACAGCCTCCCGGCTTGTAACCACCTCTCCAAGCGCCGGTTCACCACTTGCGCAATAAAAGTCTTCGAAAACCGAATCGTTGATCTGTCGAACGTGTGGAGGTGCCTTAGTAGGTGGAAAGCGGCGCGTTTCTGTCGCAACGGGCGCCATGACACCTTGCCGACCCGTGGTATTGGCGCTACCATCCTTCAGGGGTAGCAGGATTGCGTTCCCCGCGCTCGGCGGCAAGTGAGTCACAGCTAAAGTCAAGGTGCAAGAGGGCGACAGGAGGCATGGTGGAACAAGGAGCTGAGCATCGACGATTTCTTCCATCCAATCGGACACAGCCGAATGAGCGCCAGCCACAAAGCGCGCGCTTCGAGTCCAAGCTCTGAAACTGGGTTGCGCGTCGTTCCCCATTGTTCCACGTCAATCGACATCTGTCTCGCTGTGTTCAGCTGTCACATTTGCGTTGCGTCGCTTCCAAGTCTGCGCCTACGGGGTGGCCCAATATCTGTGCTCTGCCTGCATACCCATAACGTAGCAGGTCATTGCACGCGTCAAGTAGGTAGGTAGCAAGCGTGCTGCACGGACCTCTGAAGCTTTGCCGTCCCCTTCACAATCAGCTCTTGTCTACTCACAAATGCGTTCAGAGCGAAGCTACGGGCGAGTCTTTCACCACTATCTGTCGCTTCTTCGTATCACATATCGCGTCGACACGCAAGGGCTCCCTTCCTAGTTGCAGTCGTGGCTCAGCTGCTTCTCTCGCACGATCATGACTCGTCAGGCCTGCTTCAGCCTCACGCCATGGCATAGGCTGCGCCCGCCGCCCTGAATGCGCGAGTGACAGCCTGCCTCAACCACCAGCATTTGAATCTACAGCTCGTCGCAGCTCTGTTCTCTCCTATGCTGTAATCAACACCATTCTTTTCCATTCGCAAGAAACTTGACAGCGGAGATCTTCACACTCAGTGCGACCAAGCCACTTTGCAACACCCCGCCCTTCAGCCTGCCTCAAGGCTACGAGATCTTCCTCTACCGTTCGCGCACACAGATCGAACCACGACTCGATGCGACTGTTGAACATCGCAACCGACGGGAGGCTCAGATGGGCGAAGGAATACATTGGTAACGAGAAGGTTCCTGACTATGCGATTCTCTCGCACACTTGGGGGGAGCAGGAGGTGATCTTCGATGATCTGAAGAACCTCGACAGTGCAGAGGACATTGGTGCAAAGAGCAAGGCTGGTTGGGACAAGATCCGCTTCTGCGCGCAACAGACAAAGCGTGACGGTCTGGATCACTTCTGGGTAGACACCTGCTGCATCGACAAGGCAAACAACACAGAGCTTTCGGAGGCGATAAACTCCATGTTCCGCTGGTACCAGAACGCGAAGAAGTGTTACGTGTACCTTTCGGACGTTGAGAACAGTACCGTGGATGGCGAGGGCGAGTCGGCTTTCAAGCGGAGCAGATGGTTCACCCGAGGCTGGACGCTCCAAGAGCTCCTGGCTCCTAAATCGGTCGAGTTCTTCTCCACACAAGGGGCGCGACTGGGCGATAAAGGATCGCTCGAACCCATCATCCGCGATGTTACAGGGATACCTCTTGACGCTCTGGCAGGGAGCGACTTGTCCGAGTTCGATGTTGCTGAGCGTTTCTCTTGGGCAGAAGATCGCCAAACGACGCGCGAAGAAGACGGAGCATACTGTCTGCTAGGCATCTTTGGCATCTACATGTCGCCGATTTACGGTGAAGGCAAAGATGATGCGATCAAACGGCTGCAGAAGAAGATACATGAGGCTGCCGAGGACGTAGCAAGTGTTTCTGGGGGCAAATCCAAGAGTCACAACCGAGGCCAAGAAGAGAGGCTTGGCAAGATCTGCAGCTGGCTTTCCGCGCCTGATCCGTCCACCAACTACCACAAAGCGCACAAGCAGCGGCAGGCTGAGACTGGACTCTGGCTGCTGGATGGTCATAAGTTCACAGAATGGAAGGAGCGTGTAGGATCGCGACTATGGCTGTACGGGATTCCAGGATGCGGAAAGACCGTCTTGAGCTCTACCATCATTGAGCATCTGCTGCAGCAGTGCAACGGTGACACGAGGACGGTCACGGCGTACTTCTACTTCGACTTCAACGATACACAAAAGCAGGATCCAGATCTAATGCTCCGCTCATTACTTACCTTTGTGCTGTTGTTGCTGCCCTACTATTGATCTGCCTGCCGTCCTAAGCTGAAACTAACTAAGATATGCTTCCAGAACCGCCAGCTGCCTATCTAACTACAACCCAGAGCTACCCAGAGGACCCTAAGTTCCAGCTGCAGGTTGCCCGCGCTGCCCGTCTACATACCTTAGTGGCCTATGTCTCTGCGCCTGGCTTCTTCCTCGCCTGCAAGACCTGCCAAACAGCTGTTCCGCTAAGCCTGATCCCCTTCCACTTTAGCAGCACCAAGGTCCATGCCTACACCAGAAAAGACTGCGCGGCCTTGCTAGCTGCCTGGGACGCCCTCTACCTACACAGCCAGACTACGCGCCTTCGCACGGAGGCCGACGCTGTCACCTGGGAGCATGCTAACATCCGCTATCGACCCCAGCCGCCTGAGCCTCTGCCAGGCCTGGCTGTCCACCGCGGCCTCCAGTGCCAATTCACTAGTCAATCCACTGGCAATCGCTGCCAGTACATAAGCAGGCAACCTGTCAAGCTCCGCGCTCACTGCTACAACACACACAACTGGGGCACAGAGCCAAAGCAGGGCCACGATATTCGCCTGGCTAAAGGGAAGACGCTGCCCTGGGAGCGGGATGTGCCCTGCCAGCGCCTGCACAATAACGGCAAGGCCTCAGCACTCTGGCGCGTCTCCCCTGCTTCAGCGGAGCAGCCAGCCAGCCAGCAACCAGCTAGCCAGGAGCTGCCTGCCGGCCCTTCGCAATCTGCAGGCCGGACCTGGGCTGACCTTGAAGCCCAGCTATGCCGCGGTCCGTCTCGGGTGATGGATTCCTGTTAGCCGAACTGCTGACATCAGGAGTGCGTCCACGTGACTCGGCTGCGACGATTACTGCGGCTAAACTCGTATGACTGACTAATGCACTAGGTGATACCCATAGATATCTAGATGATGCAGGTGCTGCTGCTGATGCTTGTTGAGATTGCTCAGCTGCGATGCTGCCGATGCTGCCGAGACGCATTAAGTGGGCACCACAGAAATTCCACGAATGCCAATCCTATCATGCTGCTTATGCTTACAGTGCATCAAGTGGAGACGGCAGAATCTTCAATAGTGCCATATCCTGCTCACACACACGAAGTGGAGACCACAGAAATTCCACGAATGCCAATTCTTCCAGGCTGCTTATGCTTACCGTGCGTCAAATGGGGACGAAATTCTTTTCATACCCTGCTCACGCCCACGAAGTGGGGACATCTGAATTACACGAATGCCAATTCTTCCATTCTGCGTATGCTTACCGTGCAGCAAGTGGAGACGGAAATTTTCACATGCTGACCCTCACCAGTGGAGACCCATAGATTCCACCGATACTAATTCTTCCATCCTGCGTATGCTTACCCTACAGCAGGTAGAGACGAAAAACTTTCCAATAGTGCCATAGCTGCTGACCCTCACCAAGCGGAGACCATAGATTCCATGATGTTCCATGATGCTGACGCTTACAGTACACTGAGTGGAGGCGGAAGAATTTTCGATGATGCCATATCATGCTGAGGCTGCTGATTCTGCCAATACGCGCCAAGTGGGACCACACAAATCTAGATATTGACGATGCAATTGATACTGCTGATATGCACTGAGTGGAGACTGCAAAAACCTCGAGAATGCAGATCCTTTTGAAGCTGCTGATATTGGCGACCCTGATGATGCTACTGGTGTTGATGCTGGTTGCGAACCATTTCCTCTTCCGACGCCAAAATGACGCGTTCTGAGTGGTGGTTCCGATCATGCCGTCTTGTGCTTGCCCAATCGCTATACGGCTACGGGAGCATGCACCGCAGCTGATCCAGGGCGATCCATCAGCGTACGTGATGACTGCAGTTACGTCTAAAATGCTCACGCAGGCTGTGCCGCATCGCCTAAGCAGCATGCCAACGTGCCGCGGAGCAAACAGGCACCTGAAGCACCGCTCACTCGGACCACGTCGTAGGCCTGCGATACTTCCGCTGCGCAAAACCCCGCCATTCTGAAATCGCTCACCGTTCAGGCGCCCCGCTAGGCTACCCATTCGCGACGCTTATCCGCACAACGAAGTTTGTAATGTTAGCACGGGATCGACAAGCATTATAGGCAGCTGGCTGAAGTGTTCTCCGGGATGCGGTGCGAGCAGCTATTTGTGACGTTATCGGAGCACATCGTAGGTTGAGCAATGCTCAAGGTGCCTGTCGCTCTGTGGCACTACTGCAGTCATCGCTTTGATGTGCCCCGTGTGTGCGCAATGGACGATCGCCATCAACCTCCTGCATGGCGGGCTGATGCATCATCCGGTAGCCGTACGTGGATATCATCCGCCAAGCCATCAGCCTGTCCGTAGCAATTGAGTGTGTGGGGTGGCATGTTCTAGTAGGTATCATAACCAGTAGTCCTGATTGGTTGGTTGGTTGGTATTCATTTTACGTCTAGTTGAATGGGATCAAGTCCACCATCTCGCCTCCCGAAGGGCATATAGGACGTGCTAAGCTATGGAATTACAGTGCTGGCACACTACCTTAAAAACAATTCTTGCCTGCGCGGATATTACTACCATTTCAGAACTACAGCTCCCCTTCCAGATCAGTAGTCCTGACGCCGCATTATAGCGTCGGAAGGTGAGTTTGAGCGTGAGCAGGGGGACTTGCTACTATTTGGTTTCGTACTGCCTCATCAACATCAGTTAGCGTCAGCAAAAGAATCCCCTTGCACTCAGCATCAACTTCAGCAGCCTTGGCCCACTATTTTTGCGCAGAGTATGACGTCTATCGACAGTAAGTATTAGAACTCTAACTCTGATGACTCGCAGCGTCATCGTGCCAGTGCAGCCGTCTTCACGATAGGTCTCTGCTTATTTGACAGGGCACCAGCCGTAAGCATGGCTGATGTAGGAACCGCATGCGTAACGGCTGCTTTCGAGTGACGGAGAACACAGCGTAATCCAACCCTGTGATCCGAGAACGGACGTCTCAGCGTCTAGTCGATCTCTTCTGTGAGCGAGCCTAAGCGTAAAGCTCGCCCTACGGGTATAAAAGATCTGCACCCCATTTCTCATGAGATCCCGTCTGTTGCATACAAGCCACATTCAACGCTCGCCTAGGTCGAGTAGCTGTGTTGCGCGTGGCTACATCCCCAGTCATTTCTCATGACGAGTTGCCATCGCTACTTGGATTCTCCCATACAGAGCCTTACAGCC
>WJXW01000031.1:0-2500 GCA_015832175.1 Paraphaeosphaeria minitans | reverse complement strand
ACGCCGAGGCGAAGGAACACCTCCCCGAAAGGAGGCGGATGGGAGCGTTACCATGTAGGTAGGGCGACGACGGATCGTGCCCAGCCGTGGGCGCCAAACACTCCAGAGGAGCCTAGACGCCGCGCGACCGATTCAATTGCCCCCACTGAGTTCCCCAGAGGACAGGCCGCGACGAGAGGCATCGGGCACAGGGCCGCCAACCTTCGCCGCATGTGTCCCCCAAGAGGAGGAAGCTCGCAGCCGATCAAGCCCTGTTACAGGCTGTTATCCGCCGAAGCTTACCCCCGAACGCCTGCTGAAGGATAGTAGCGGTTGCCAACAATCCACAGACGCGAAAAGGTGCCTACCGCCGTAAGACAATAGGGCTTCAGATCCCCTCCTCAAGCCCAGGTGCAGCCGACGCAAGCGTCGACCACTTGCTAATATAGGCGTTAACCCACCTGAGCAAGAGGCTGAGAGTAGACCCGACCCCACGATGGCTAGCTGACTAGAGTTGACGTTGCCGGCAGCCATCAGGGACACAGATCAAGCTGGTAAGGAACCCGAGGTCTCAAAGGCCAATTGGCGCATCTCGACCTCTCCTCATAGGTTTGGGGAACCCCATCCGATACGTGTGCGTCGGCGCGCAGCCGAGTGCTCGGAAAAATTTTGAGCGGAGCCATTTTTGTATGGGAAAACGCGGAGCCCCGCGCAACGCCTACGGAGCGGAGCGCTCCGATCATGTCTGCCGACCGACCTTAGCGAAATATTTTTCTCAGCTCAGCTACACTATATAGAGGTCCTAAAGCTTTTATACTTATATACAAAGCTTACCAGTGCTGCACAGTAGTTACATGAGGCTTATAGGGTAGGTATAGAACAGACTTTAGGTGCAAGATAATATTTCATAGAAAGGTTTTACATTTGTAGAGTGGAGAAGAAATGGAATAAAGAAGAAAAATAGTAAATAAGTAAAGACACAACTTATAAGGGCTTAGTTGGAGCTATGGAATATACGAATAATAAGTAGGGTTAGACCTTATAAGTTAGGGAAAAGAGAATACATTTGTTAAGGACAAATAAGGAGTGAAAAGTGCGCGGCGCACTTTTGTATATAGCGCCACATGTATTCCTCCTAGCACAAACAGGCGACGGATCCAGAATCAGGGCGCAAAGGAGCCGAGATAGGCTATCCAAACACCTGCATAGCTCAACGTTCAAGACGCACTTTCTGCTGACTAAGCAGGTAAAAAGTGCGCGGCGCACTTTTGTATATAGCGCCACATGTATTCCTCCTAGGCACAAACAGGCGACGGATCCAGAATCAGGGCGCAAAGGAGCCCTAGATAGGCTATCCAAACACCTGCATAGCTCAACGTTCAAGACGCACTTTTGGCGCACTTTCTGCTCCCTAAGAGGTAAAAAGTGCGCGGCGCACTTTTGTATATAGCGCCACATGTATTCCTCCTAGGCACAAACAGGCGACGGATCCAGAATCAGGGCGCAAAGGAGCCCTAGATAGGCTATCCAAACACCTGCATAGCTCAACGTTCAAGACGCACTTTTGGCGCACTTTCTGCTCCCTAAGAGGTAAAAAGTGCGCGGCGCACTTTTGTATATAGCGCCACATGTATTCCTCCTAGCACAAACAGGCGACGGATCCAGAATCAGGGCGCAAAGGAGCCCTAGATAGGCTATCCAAACACCTGCATAGCTCAACGTTCAAGACGCACTTTCTGCTGACTAAGCAGGTAAAAAGTGCGCGGCGCACTTTTGTATATAGCGCCACATGTATTCCTCCTAGGCACAAACAGGCGACGGATCCAGAATCAGGGCGCAAAGGAGCCCTAGATAGGCTATCCAAACACCTGCATAGCTCAACGTTCAAGACGCACTTTTGGCGCACTTTCTGCTCCCTAAGAGGTAAAAAGTGCGCGGCGCACTTTTGTATATAGCGCCACATGTATTCCTCCTAGGCACAAACAGGCGACGGATCCAGAATCAGGGCGCAAAGGAGCCCTAGATAGGCTATCCAAACACCTGCATAGCTCAACGTTCAAGACGCACTTTTGGCGCACTTCTGCTCCCTAAGAGGTAAAAAGTGCGCGGCGCACTTTTGTATATAGCGCCACATGTATTCCTCCTAGGCACAAACAGGCGACGGATCCAGAATCAGGGCGCAAAGGAGCCCTAGATAGGCTATCCAAACACCTGCATAGCTCAACGTTCAAGACGCACTTTTGGCGCACTTTCTGCTCCCTAAGAGGTAAAAAGTGCGCGGCGCACTTTTGTATATAGCGCCACATGTATTCCTCCTAGGCACAAACAGGCGACGGATCCAGAATCAGGGCGCAAAGGAGCCCTAGATAGGCTATCCAAACACCTGCATAGCTCAACGTTCAAGACGCACTTTTGGCGCACTTTCTGCTCCCTAAGAGGTAAAAAAGTGCGCGGCGCACTTTGTATATAGCGCCACATGTATTCCTCCTAGGCCAAACAGGCGACGGATCCAGAATCAGGG
>WJXW01000030.1:35000-39989 GCA_015832175.1 Paraphaeosphaeria minitans | reverse complement strand
ACCTAACCCTAACCCTAACCCTAACCCTAACCCTAACCCTAACCCTAACCCTAACCCTAACCCTAACCCTAACCCTAACCCTAACCCTAACCCTAACCCTAACCCTAACCCTAACCCTACGCACCAGCGGTTCTTCCCATCCCGACGGGCCCACCCACCCCACCTCTCCCTTGCACTCACGAACGGGTTTCCTATCCTACCTCTCCTATACACTTATAAACGGGTTTCCTATTCTACCTCAAGATTTTTCCCTACTTTAACTCCCTTTAACTTATATTAGTATACTCCTTATCTAGTTATAATATTATATCTCTTTTCTAAAAAAGTCCTAACTTTTCTCTACTATATAAAGTTTTATAATAAGAAGCTTATTCTTCTCTCCTTACTAAGTTTGTTTTATAGTATAACTAATAACTTTAAACAACATTTAATAAGTCCATCCTATATTACTCTACATAACTTTATTTTACTTTATATAGCTTTATACCACTTTATATAACATTTAATAACTTCACCTTACATCCCTTTATAGAAAGTTATGTTACTTTATATCACTTTATACAACTTAACACTACTTTATAAACCTTTATAAAATATTTAATAACTGTACCTTATACTATTTTATAGAAAGTTATATAGTATTATATAGCTTTATATTACTTTATTACAATTTATATCACTTTATATAACTTTATTAAATATCTAATAACTTTACCATATATCACTTTATATAGCTTTATAGTAATTTATATCACTTTATATAACTTAATACAACCTTATATAACTTTACTTTATATTACTTTATATACCTTTATATTACTTTATAATAATTTATATCCCTTTATATAACTTAATACAACCTTATATAACTTTATAAAATATTTAATAACTTTACTACATATTACTTTATATAGCTTTATGTCCCTTTATAATAATTTATATCCTTTTATATAGCTTAACACGACCTTATATACCTGTATAGAATAGTTAATAACTTTACCTTATATTACTTTTTAAAAAGTTATATTACTTTATATTTTCTATAACTTTAGAAATATATATTTTCCCTTTAATAAAAAATAACCCTTTAGTTTTTTTTTCTTAATTTTATAATAACTAGAAATTATTTATTATCTACTACATAGTTTAGTAATTTAGTTTTATTATTTATAAGTCCTACTTCTACTTATAAATACTACTACTTTAATAATTTCTTTTATATTCTCTTTTTAATAGAAATATAAATTATTAATATAAAATTAAATTTAGTTTCACTCTAGTAGTTATATAATACTATTAGTATAAACTATTTAAAGTAAAACTTATGATTACTAAATAAGTAAAAATTATTATAAGTATATAAAAAAGTATACTACTATTTAATAACTAGTGGTAAAGTTTATAAAAAAGTAGAAATATAGTTTAATTATAATTTTATTAAATTCTAATAAGTTATAAGATAGTATCAATACTAGTACTTAGGTTTTTAGAAATTTACTTATTTTATACAATTCCTAAACTCTTCTAGAAGACTCTAGTTTCTATTTTTTCTATAATTTCTAAAACTTACATCCTATTATACTAATATATAGTAAAGTAAAATAAAATCTATAATAGATAGGCTAACTCTACTATAATATGTACAAAGTGAGATTTTTTAAAAAATAGAAGTAAAGTACTATATTCTAGGCCTAATTCTTCTCTTTAAGTTTTATAATAACTCTTATAGCTACTACCATTGCATTACTAAGAAATTCGCCCCAGATACGTTCACAATGGCGCTGTCCAAGCCATACCTGGTACGCCTGGCACGAAACCTCGCACTCGCCCTGGAACCCGCACTGCCGAATGATCTCAAGCCCATCCGCAATCCCCGTTGCTGCCCTGGCCACAGGAATCACAATGTTCGGCCACTGGCACGAGTTCGCGACGTCCTGCCCTGTCGCGCACCACTTCTGGCTCACCCAGCACCTTCGACAGCTGTGGCAGTTCCCAGCGTCGCGCACCCCTCGCCGGAACTCGTCCATGTCCCTCCCCATCATCATGGGCTGCGCCGTGCACAGCATCGTTCTGTGCTCTTGCCAGCCTGCCCGCCCCAGCACCCAGCATATCGCACACCCGGCCCGCAGCTCGTCCATGCTTGCCTCCACCTCTTGCCACTCACTCGCCGCGAGCGACTGGGCCTGCTGCCACTCGATCCGGCCCTCACCGCATCGATCGCACCCAGCCGAGTCCATGTCACTGCACACTACCCGCTGCCCATCCATGTACTCGCTCATCTTCCCGCGCCGGCAGCCTTCGCTCTCGATGAACATGCCCATCGCGCACACGTCCACCGACGCTCCACCCTCCCGGATTCGCCTCTCCACCTCACCTGGCTCGACGATGATGACCGAGTCCGCCACCTCGCCGCTACGCCCCGCACGCCCACTCTCCTGGCAGTAGTCGATCATGCTCCATGGCATGCCTACGTGCAAGACGAACACGATGCTGGGAAAGTTAACCCCAGTACCGAGCGCTGATGTTGCCACGATGAGCCCGCCTTCGTCCAGCCAGCTGGCGAGGATCTCGGTTCGATCCAACTCGCCAGCGTGGTAGTGCTTGCAGCCCAGCGCCCCTGCCAGCATTTCGCATGCAGTCCTGCTGTGGCAGTAGATGACGCCTTTCTGGCCACCCCGCAGCTGTTCCTGCCGCCGTCGACACATGGCCAGTGCTGCCTCCATGGCCTTACCTCGCCCACACCACGACACGTAATACCGGATGTTGGGCCGCACCGTGCTGGCCCGGATGTAGGTGGCAGCTTGAATCAACATGCTTCTACCCAACACCCCCTCCAGCACGGGCGGTAGCGTCGCCGTCAGCAGTACGATCGGGCATGCAAGCACGCGCAGATTCCGCAGCTTCGCCAGCTTCGGCCGCCAATGGCTGGAGGTGATGATGAGATGGCACTCGTCAATCACCACCCGCTGCAGCTGCTTCTTATCCTTCAGCGAGCTGGCATACTTCAGGAACCCCGCGCCGCCGGCGACATCAGCACCAACCAGCATGACGGAGGCCGGGTTCGTCTCGTGGTTAACCCATTCCACGCAGTCGATACCGCGCGCGCGGATACGCGTTGCCAGGTCCTCGATCAGCGCGCGGAACGGCACCACAACCACGGTCACGCCAGCATGGTCGAGGCAGGCCGGCACCATGAACAGCAGACTCTTGCCTCCACCTGTGGGGAGCACGACCACCAGCGGTGTCTGACCGTTCACCATAGCGAACATGGCCTGTTCCTGCTCGTCCGACTTGAACGATGCAGTAGCCTGGCCAAGTGCCTGCTGCATCGCTCTAGACATCGCACTCGCAGTGACACCCCCTGGTTTGGTTTTCTTCTGCGGCACGACCACGGCGAGATCATCTCTCCCTTTGTCTTGACCGTCTCCTTCTTCTTCCCATCGCCGCTTCCTGGCTGCACTGGGTCGTACCTCGTGCCCATCCACACCTAGAAACTCGTGCCAGCGCCGACTGAGCGGCCGGAAGGTCTCGATCGAACGCATGCTGAGATGCTTCACAATATCGATGGGCACGCTGTAGTTGGCCAGGCCGATCTTGGTCGTCCGCGCGCTCTGCAGCTCCAACGGGCTCTCACCGTCCTCGTCGACCTCGGGCTCTTCAATCTCACCCACCTCGTCTTGGTAACCCCGCCCAAACACATCCCCAACCACCTCCCGCCCAATCCCCACCGCCGTGTGTCGGTAGTCGAGCGTGTTCAGCGCCACCCCCAGGTGCTTGCCCGTCTCGCGCTTCAGCACCCGCGTCAGGTGATCCGTGTGCCACGGACCCTGCTCGTTGGCCCACAGGTAGTCGGTGAAGCTGCCGCCCAGCACCTCCACGGTCAGGTACTCTTCGAACGGCTGCACGTACGCCAGGTACACAACGAGCACCTGCGAGAGCCGCGAGGGCAGGAACCTTGGGATGACCTTGGGCTTGTCGAACTGCGACTGCGACTTGTAGTAACGGACCACCGTCATGATCTGTCCGTCCATCACGAAGAGGTTGCGGTCCTGCAGTGCTCCGTTGCGGAACCGCATCGACGTGATCTCGGTGCCCCGACCTGGCATTCCCTCGTCAATGTGGAGATTGGCAAGCTCCAGCTCCTTGAAGCGCTTGACACTGCGCAGGTACAGCTTCACGCGTGCAACGTTCCAAGTCCCATCTCCGGAGCGGAGCTTCCGACCCTGCTCGTCCTGCATCATCCGTTCGAGCATCCATCGCAAGCCATTCTCCAGGCCGTTGTTCCCGTGCGTGACAAAGGACATGCCGCGTCGTGTGCACGCGACATCGTCCTGAATCAGGTCGAGCCGGATCGGGAAACGCTGACCGGGACTGCGGACCCAGAGCAGCTCACCCCAGAGCAGGTCCTCCAGCTCGGTCAACAGTTCTTGGGCCATCAGCTGGAAATGGTGTATAACGATGGGTCTACCGTTGAGGTAGAAGATCTTCTTATCCTCTGACCAGAAGGCGTTGCCCGCGTTGCCGGTATTCATGCCGATGAACTTGCCATAGGCCAGCAGACTAAGCAGCTGGCTCGTCGGGCTGAAGGACCCGTCCGCTAGGAAGCGCTTTCTCAGGTCAAGATAGTGGTCACGTTCCACCAAGCCCTGCTGTTCCCGTTGCGCGGGCGGAAGTAGGTGTTCGACACTGATCACCCGAACGCAGTACACCATCCCAGCCACTAGATACGAATAGTTCTTCGCGGTGCGCAGTCGACGTGTCTCTGAATCGAACCCAAGCACAGCAGCAAAGTGAACGAGCCCGCTCTCAAACGGACTGCGGATGTAGGTCGTCATGATGAACGTACTAAGCATCCGGCGCACTAGGACGATGTGGCCGGCTTCGTCGTTGCTGTCCAGGGCCTCCCAGAGCATGGTGGCCAGCAGCTTTTGGTCCTCTTTCCATGGGAACATCTCCCGCGCGTCCTTCATGGGATCAACTTTGACTCGG
>WJXW01000029.1:0-42102 GCA_015832175.1 Paraphaeosphaeria minitans | reverse complement strand
AATAAGTAAAATACTTTCCTTACCTTACGCTAAAGGGTAACAAATGCTATAATATACTTATTAATAGAGACTATATATAACTGTACTAGTATACGTGTCTAAACTAAGACTATAAATACTACTATATAGCTAAACATTTAGACAGCTTTGTAAACTACCCTATGTAAGAAGTAATAATAGAACTACTAATTTAACTAGTACATAGGAACAGTAAAGACTGCAGGAGGAAAAACAGAAGAACATCCTTATAGGAAGAAGAAGAAAATAATCTACATAAGCTATATACTTAAGAATAATAATAGAAGCAGATGCTTAGAAACGCATACTAGACACTAGAACTTAACTACAACCTATATAAATAGATGTCTTTTTTAGGCCTAAACTTAGATAAGAAAACACCTTTATTAAATTAAATGCTATAGTAAGCATAGTATTAGTTAAGCTACTAGTATAGCTTAAAGGAATATAGGCTTAAGCTCTTATAAACTTAGGAGTAGGAAAGAACTTTATATCTTATTAGATAGTAAGACGAGCAGGACTTATAATATTAGAGAAAGAAGTATCCTATATTATCTATATTGCGAATAGATCCCTAATGCCTAAGACACCTTAGATATACTAGGAGGTTACTACCACAATAATAGTCTAACAACATAGAGAGGAACTTACTTTAGATGTCTTACTAGAATCTAAGTATAAGTTAGTTTTAGGATTACCTTAGTTAATAATAGACAACCTATAAATTAACTAGGGTACAAAGAAAATATTATTTAAACACTATAATTATATATTACAAGTAAAGCCTACACATTAACTAAAAATAATAGTAAATAAGGGAGTTATTAACAACATAATACTATAATAGATAGTTAAAAACAGAAGCACACCTTAGCAGACACTAGTAGGAACTACTAGATTAAGAAGCGTAAGAAGGAGGACAATAGTACACCCCTTACCTTACTAAGAGAGTACAGGAAATAGATACACATATTTATAGAAAGGAAGGAAAAGTAAACCTACCTAAACATTAACCCTAGAATCTTACGATAGACCTAGAAGAAGGGAAGACGCTACCCTTTAGACTACTATATAGTAAAATAGGAGAAGAACTCCTTAAAGAACGTAATTTTATTAAGATAAACCTTAAGAAAGGATATATATAACTATTAAAGTTACTAGCAGTAAGCCCTTTTATATTTATTAAGAAAAAGAATAGATTAGACAGACTATGCGTAACTACTAATAACTTAATAACATAATAATAAAGAACTAATATTTACTACTAAATATTATAAAGTTACGAGATTAACTATCTTAAGCCAAGATATTTATAATAATAGATCTAAGAGACAGTTACTACCTTATACAAATTAAAAAAGGTGAAGAATAGAAAACAGCGTTTTAATTACGCTATAGACTATTTAAGTATAAAGTTATGCTATTTAGACTCACAAATGCACTAGCAGCTTTTATAGCACTTATTAACAACGTACTCTGTAAACATCTAGACATATTTATTATCGCATATATAGACGATATCCTCGTCTTTTCTAAAAACAAATTAGACCACACTAAGCATGTACAAATAATACTAAAAGCACTAGACAAAGTATGCCTTTGTATTAAACTTAAGAAATATAAGTTTAACGTTAAATAACTTGAATTCCTAGGACATATTATTACTACAGAAGGAATTAAGATAGCACTAAGTAAAGTTAAATATATTAGGAACTAGCTAATACTAAAGATAGCCAAGAACATCTAAGAATTCTTAGAATTCTATAGATTTAATTAATAATTTATCCAAAATTACGTAAAGGTTACAATACCTTTAATAAATCTTATAAAGAAGGACGTACCCTTTAAATGGATAAATAAGTGTGGAATGTTATTCTAACTCCTTAAGACAGTATATATTATAGAACCTATCCTTATTTATTTTAGAAGTAATAAACCACTACGCTTTAAAACAGACGCTAGCAATCTTACGCTTAGCGCCTACGCTAAATAAAAACGTAATAGTAAATAGTACCTAATTACCTACTACTTATGCAAATTTAATAACGCTAAAACACAATACAACGTATATAATAAAGAACTCTACGCTATTGTTAAAGCCTTAAAGCACTAGAGGATTTACGCGCTTAGTTACTTAACACTAGAAATCTACATAAATTATAAGAACCTTCTAAGGTTCACAACAACAAAAGAACTTACGCCATAATAATAAAGATAGTTGTAAACTATAGGGTAGTATAAGTTTAAAATTATCTATGTAGCTAGAAAAGAAAATAGTAGAGCAGACGCTCTTAGTTAATAAAGTAATCTAGTAGGAGAAAAGGCAAAAACCTTCTCCGCAATCCTTCGCAAAGCCAAAGATAGATCTCTAAAGCTAATAGCGGAACTAAATTAACTTTTAGTAATTAACCAAAAAGTTCTAGAATATCTACAGACCAAGATTATCTAATAATACCATACCATATAACCCTATGTACAGACACCTAGGTATTATAAAGACAATAGAACTTATCTAAAAGAATTATACCTTTAAAGGAATTAAGGAAGCTGTAACAACTTATATCTATAAATGTGTAGAATGCCAGAGAAACAAACACAGCATATATCTTAAATATAGAGAGATATAAGTAATTAGAATACTAACAGCACTATAGGAAGACATTACTATAGATTTTATTACAGGAATTCTAAACTCTAAGGATCTAACAACAGGAATTAAATATAATAGTATACTAGTAATAGTCTGCCAACTAACTAAGTATATTGAGCTCATTCCATGCCTTAAGAGAATAACGGCAAAGGAACTTACCTTTCTTATTCTAGACAGACTAATTAGATACCACAGAATCCTAAAAATAATTATTAGCGACAGAGACAAGCTCTTTACGTTAAATTATTAGATAACGCTTATAGCCCTACTTAGAATAAAAGAAAAGCTATTAACAGCTTACCACCTATAAATAGACAGACAGACAGAACGTACAAATTAAACTATAGAAACGTACCTACGTATCTACTATAATAGTTAAAAGAATAACTAGATTTTATTATTACCTATAGCACAGTTAGCCTATAATAACAAAGTATTAGTAGCATTAGGACATACACTGTTCTATGTAAACTATAAAAGACACCCACATCTCTTTAATTAACAATTTCGTACGACAATTAAAGTAAAAGAAGCCATAGATATAGCAGAAAACATAAAGAAAATACACTAATAACTCTAAGAGAATCTTAAGAAAGCTTAGTAGCAATTAATTTTATATTAAAACTAAAAACAAAAAATAGCACCTTAGCTAAAGAAGGGGGATAAAGTATATCTACTTACGAAGAACCTTTAAACTTAGAAGAAGAAACACAAGAAACTAGATTATATTAAAATTAGACTATTTTATATTTCTAAGCAAATATTACTAATAAACTATAAGTTAGAACTACCGTTACATGCAAAGATACACCTAGTATTTTATATATTACTACTAGAACTAGTAGACCTAATACACTAGTTGGAACCCTTCTACCACAGAACTAAGAAGAAGAAATGAATTTAAGGTTAAAAGAATTCTAGAATATAATTAGCATAGTAACGCGTACCTTATTAAGTGGAAAGGTTACTTATATAGCGAAAACACTTAGAAACTAGAGAACTACCTAGGAAACTATTAATAAAAGATTAGAGAATTCTACTAATAACCTACACAGCACAATAACATTTGTACCTAAGATAGTAAAGGCACTAGATTATCCTAGAACTCTAATAGGAAATCCTTAAAAGCGCTCTATGTCGCAGGGGATAAGAAGGGACCTAAAGTCTTATTAACTACTAGATTAACAGCCTTATAAGATTTAGCCTCCTTAATATTCTTCTTTTTAACTACTATCACATCTTTAGCACACTTATTTAGTAAGTCTATTTACTAACGTAACTAATCTTCGCGCGCATATATAACCTGTAATTTCTCTAACGCCTTCTTATAGGCCTTAAACATAGCCTCCTACGTTTCTCTTAACTCTTTTATCTATATACGCAATTTCTCTTTCTCTACTAATAAATACTTAAACTTAGACTCTAAAACGCGTATATTGCAATATTAACCTTAATAAACGCATTCCCTATATCTTCTAGACTAAACGTAAATTTTATAAACATAGTTATATTTTATACACGTTAAGCACTTCTTAACTATAACTTTGCTAAAAGAGTTAATAAAGTTAGTTAGGTAATAGTAATAAGTAGTGCTAGACTTAGAGGGTTATTAGGGCATAGTATAAGTAAGCTAACGCTACTTATAACATAGGGTAAGCTCTAGTTATAACTAGGCATAGGACACAGATACATAATTTAAGGATAAATCCTAGTAAAGAAAGAGATAATATTAAGATCTAAAGGCTAGGCCTCCTAGGATCTTTATATGTATCTATATTTATTGTTTAAGTGGCGCGGCACAAAGGTTACATAACCTAATTAGTGTAATTAGAGTGCTAAGACAACTAATTAGACTAAGCACTTAATATACTAAGTAACTAATTAGTACTTAATTAGTTTAATTAGAGCGATTAGTCCACTAATTGCTTAAAGTATATAGGAACGTAAGGATAGGCTCTCTATACTTATGTTTAATCTATTTTTTAATCTATTGTTTGGATTCTAGCAGACCAAATTATTAACTTATTACACTTTGTAAGATACTATTGTATCAACAAGACCTTCTACCTTCTGTAAGTACTCCTGCCCGAGAACCAACCTTAACCCTTTAGGACTAGCTACCCTCTTGGATTTAATAGAGTAACAGACTGGAGGACCTTTAAGTGGCCACTAGACTCCTAGAAAGAGCGAATGTAATAGACCCTAAATAATTCTAGTCTAAGTAATAATTAAGTTAGGGACAAAGGGGAAGTAAGGTATTAGTAGTAGGATTCTATTAAGCGAGATTGTTATCCGTATACCTAAAGCTAAATCGCTAACAGAAAACTAATATAAGAATAAGCAGACAACAGAAGAAAAAATAAAAAAAAGACAAAATAGATTTATATAAGTTTTATAATAACCCTATTTATTTAACTACCCCTGCTAAGAGCAGCACTAGTCAGATAAGCTAGGGTATTACTAATTACCTTTTAGAAGACATAGACAAAAGAAAATAGTTTAAGAATAGAGGACTAGGAATAGGAGGCTTCTCCTAAAAGAGAAACGTGGCTTAGTTTACTTTAAGCCTAAACAACAGCAACGCACTAAACTTTAGTAGTATTAATATTACTGCCTTTCTAAAGGACTATAACTTCTAAGTAGAAAGAGTAGGGTAGAGTAAGGAGCTTAAGAAATAAAAGCTACCTTACTTCTACTTAGGCACCTATTAAAGGGATATTATAAAGCTGCTAGTCTATAGAAGCGCTTTAGTTAACTAGGAAGACTTTTAGAAGATACTTTACTCTAAGTACTTATTAATAGACTTAGAATACTAAAAATTAACTAGAGTCTACCTTAAGAGCTAGCTTAATAAAGTAAGCTAGTAGCCTATTACACTAAATAACTACTTCTATAAGTTTAATAGCTATACTTAAGCTACTTTTACCTAATTATAGATTGTGTAAATAGAAGTAGGGACTCCTTTTTTTAGAGGTCTTAGCTAAGACAATAAGACTATAGTTATATATAGAATACTAATAGAGAGTTGCCTAAAAGGAGGTAATATAAACACCTATTAGGTGTAAGAAATATACAATTTCCTTCGCTAGTGTAGAGACTAGGATAAGGTAATTAGGGCTGTGTAGTAGGAGGAGAGATAGGTTACTATAAATCTAGCTTATTCTAAAGCTACTTTGTTAGTAATTCTACTTATCCTACTACCTAGGAAGTTCTTTAAGGTATAGGAGGAAACAAGAATAGGAGGATAAAAATTATAAGGAAGAAGGAGATGCGTAAGTCTAAAAGGTTATTATAAAGATAGGAGGACTTACCCTTACTATAGAAGAATAAAAGTAATAGAAGGCTTCTATGCCTACTACTGCTAGTCTTATTCTTAATAAGCTAGCTAACAACTAATACGCTTTTAATAAGCTTATAGGGCTAACCCTTTATATAGAACGCAATAATAGGTTATTTAAAGCTCCTATAACCCTATTATAAACCCTAGTGCAGGTACTTAGGTGATTTGCGATTAGGAATATTAAGCCTAGGCTTATAGAACCTATAAAGAGACTAGGCACATTGTAAAGGACTGCCCCTAGCGCTAAAGCCTTATTAAAAAAGGTTAGTACTATAAAATCTTTAACACTAATAGCTAGTTTTTCGACTTCTACTATAGCCTAAAACACCTTTAGATAAAGAAATTTAGGGGCCTATACCCCACTCCTAGGGAGATGCACAGCTCTAGTACCTACTTAGGGAGATTAAATAGTATTTTAACGTTACTAATAAGGATTTAGAGAAGAATTTTAGCTAGGTGCTAGGCCTAGAGGGTAAGAAAGCCTCTGCCTATTTTAAACACGAATTAGGCTAATCGCATTTTGGGTTAATAAATAGTAAGCAGGGAGACTAGGAGCTAGAGATAGAAGTAATAAAAAGGCTAAAGCCTTCTACGCTACTCTATTAGAGGTCTCCTACCTATCTAAGGAAGTTAATATAACTAAGGAAGTAAATACTACTAGGAGTAGGGTAGTAGAAAAGAGCTAACAAGAATAATAGAACTAACTAAGTATTAAAAGGGTTATAGGGGCTAGAGTAAGTAAACTAGTGTTAGTAGCTTAAAGAAGAGACCTTTAGGAAAGAAGGGTTAGGATTAATCCCTAGCTATAAATTAGAGAATTCTGCCTAGGATCTCCTCTACTAGTAATTAATAACAATAAATTAGTGCTGTAAGTAGTAGTTATAGAAGTAAACTAAAGAGCTTCTAAACCTACTTAAATAATAGAGAAGAGTATTGTCTAAGCTATACTAGAAGCTAAGGCTGCTAGTAGAAAGAAGGGTACTTAAATGGTCTCTACTCCTCTATTAAATAAAGAGCTAGTTGCACTTATTAACACCCTAAATACTAATTCTATCCTAATAGCAGCACTAACCTAAGAGGTAAAAGGCATTATAGTTAGATTAATATTTTCTTAGGATAAACTATATTTAAAGGCCTAGCAACTACTCTCTAGGAAGGAAAAGGAGCCTAATAACTAATTAGATAGGAGTAAATTAGGGAATGTCTTTATAGAGATATAACAAAGACAAGTTTTAATAGAAAAACAAAGTTGGGACCACTTTTAAGAACCTGCTATCCTATTAGAAGTAATAATAGAGAAGTTGCGCCCTAGGCTATACTAGATTGCACAAGGAAACGCTGTACAAAGTACCTAATATAGTATTAGAGAGGTGTAGGATAGATATTAGGAAGAAACTAATAAGGTTAACCTCTAAAGTTATACTAAGCTAGAAGAATAGATAGGAGTTTAGAGTATTCTAGCAAAACTCCCTACCTATTTTATTACTATTCTTAGAAGCCACTGCGAGGTTCTGCTTAACTTAGGATTAGAACTAAATGTTATAAGGTATACTACCGCGAGGGCACTTAATATTATAATCTAGGACTAAGATTAGAACTACTTACCTGCTAAAGAATAATTAGGTATAGTAGGAGCTAGTAGAGATTTAGATAAGTATATAGGAACTACCTATAGTGTACTACTTAAAGTTAGGCTAATTATAATTCCTACTTATTTTAAGATTATAAGAAACGTTAGGAGGCCTATTATCCTAGACACCCCCTTTATAATAGCTGCTTAGTTAGCTATAGAGTTTACCCTAATAGGCTAATGCCTATGTAGGGTTACCTCTATAGATAGGAAAAGAACAGTCTCTTTCCTTAGGTTAGACACTCTACTACTTTCTAACTATAAGATAAGCAATAAAGATTTAGGAAACGTGTAAAGGGTACACTTATAGGGGAAGTATACTTACTATAGGGTTACCCTATTAGTGTATACCTTAGCGATAAAGAGGTAGAAGATAGAGAAGATAAGTAGGAAATTAGTTAAGTAGAATTAATTAAATAATAAGCGCAAGAACGTTAAGTAATAGCAGCTAGGCAATTAAGGATTACCTACACTATGTATAAGAAGGTAGTAAATAAAGTTTAGCCTATAGATAACCTAAGAGGAAACCGCCTATTAGAGGTAGAGAGATTAGATTAGAGAGAAGAGCTATTAAACAACAATAAGCTATAATAGCTTTTTAGGGACCTTAACTAGATACATATTCAGGAATGTTTAAACCTAGATATGCAGATTTTAGAAGGGGGCACTAATTAACACCTAAACAACTAAAGGAGATAAATGTTAGAGACTAGCTAAAACCTATAGAAATTTTACTTATCTATAAGCTAATATTCTATTAGAAGGCAGCTCTAGCCTAGGAATTTAGTAAGATAATAACTATTAGTAAGGGTATTATGCCTTTATACCAGATTCAGACTATCCCACACAAAGCCTAGTAGGTAAGAGGCTTTAACTGCCTAAAAAAGCTAGTGCCTATAGTATACTAGATAATTTTAGATTAGATTAACCAAAAAGTCCTTAAAATATGCAACAGCTAATATTAAAACCCCTAGTTCCTAGTACTAAAGAAAGACAAAGGGTACTAATTAATTAATAACGCCTAGTTCTATAATAAGGTTTTAGAAAGAGATGCTAATCTCCTACCCTTAGCTAATAAGTTTTTAGAGAGGATTAGAGGTAGAGCAATCTACTCTCTAGTTAATCTGTTTTTAGGGTTTAACTAGATACCGCTCTATACAGCCTTAAGAGATATAATAGCTTTCTAAATACCTATAGGCCTAGTAAGGCACTACACACTACTATAAAGTGCAATAAATTTACTAGGAGTTTTCTAGAGAGCTATGTTAATAATCCTTTAGAGGCATTTCCCTAATACTTTACCCTTTATTAATAATATTGCATTGGCAGGACTAAAGTCAACCTATAGAGATAATAAAGCCCTTCCTAGGGTACGCTAATTTGTGCTCTAATATATTATGTAGCTAGATAGGGTACTTACTAACCTAGAGAGGGCCTATACTACTATATTAGGAATAAAATCCTTCTAGGGAGTAAACCAAATAGAAATTGTAGAATATAAGGTATCGCCTAATAGCTAATCGCCCCAAGACAAGAAAGTAGCTAAGATTCTATACTAGAAACAATGCACAAATTAAGGAGAAGTCTAATAGTTTATTAGAATTTATACTTACTATTACTAATAGATCTTCTACTTTTCTATTAAAGCAAAACCTTTATACATACTTACTAAGAAAAGCTAAGAATAAAAGTAGGAAGATCTTAAGCGCTAATTAATAAATATTTTAAAGGAGAGTATTACTACTACACTAGTTCTAATAACTCTTAATTATAAATTAGGAAGGTAGATCTTCGTCTGTGTAGACGTAAGTTTATAAGGAGGAGGAGCCTATATTAAGCAAGTAGGAGAGGATATAAAGCGCCACCTAGTGTAGTTTAAAAGTACACTATAGTCTAAAGCAGAATGAAGGTAGCACTTAACTAAGCTTAAATATAAAGTAGTGGTATAGGCACTAAAGAAGTTTACGCTGTACCTGTATAGGACCTAATTTATTATTAAAACAAATGTGGCTACTCTAATTTTATAGCTTAACTAGTCTTCTACCGACCTCTCTGGATTAGTAATAAACTAATAGCTAGGTATAATACTGCTATAGAACTTTGAAATTATCTATAGGCTAGGAAAATAAAATGTTATTACTAATAGATTATTAAGGTACCCCTAACCTAAAGGATAGACAGCGCCAGAAGAATTAGAAGAAGACCTGGGTCCCTTTATAGACTATATAGTAGAGAAGCATAATAATAGCTTAGTGTTTATTTTATAAGAGGCCTAGATTCTTAGCAAAGACTTTTTAGAAAAATTAGAAGAGATAGCGAGGTTCTTACTATTTAGAAAAAGACCTAATAGGCTAATACCCTAGAAAAGCCGCCTTTTATAGACAAAGAAGGCCTAAACCTTTTTTGTGAAAGCGAACCTACTATTTAAGAAGTTAACCCTAAATCTTACTATCTAAAGGGTAATTAATAACCTAGATGTTTAAAAGGCACTTATTTAGGAGGTTTACTAGCACCTCTACTATAAAAAAATCTAGGCTATAAATGCTATAACCTAGTCTTAGTTCTAGTAGAAGAGCTAGTTTAAGACAATTTAAACTAAGCTAAAGAAATATACTATCTATACTGCTAAATAAGGTACTTAGATAGAGACAAGCCTCAAGATTAGTAACCCTAGGACCTTATTTAAATAATAGACTATTAATATTACCTATATGCCTATAAGTAAGCATTAAAAATCCTTCCTTATTATTACTAGGGAATACGCCTTAGGATAGCCTAAAGCTAGAGCGCTTATTAGAGCAGATTTAGAAAGTATTATAAAGTTCCTTTATAAGGACATTATCTATAGGTAGGGGGTGTTTCCTTAACTAAGCGTAAATAGGGGGCCTAAAAACAAATTAGTAGTTAAAGCACTAGCTAAACACTATAGGATACACTGCATTTAAGCTTCCTTCTATAACTCTAAGGCTTAAGGGCTAGTTAAATAAGGTTACTAATTACTTATTATAGCGCTTACAAAGCTAGGAAATAATTAGAAATGTAATTTACCTATAGTAGTATAGGCTAAGAGGGTTTTAATTTAACAAAGCACAGGGTTAGCACCTATAGAGATAATAACTAGTATTTAACCTATACTGCCTATTAAGCTGGCGATTAAAAGCTAGTAGACTCTACTATAGTTAGAGGTAGAGAACTGATTAGATCTACTTGCCCTAAGGGCTAAGCAGTTAGAATAGAGAGGCGATAAACTTTTAGAGGCGCTATTTAGGTTAAGAAGAATGCGCCTTAAGGGAGTAGAGTAATAGGATTTTAGTAAAGCCTATTAATAAGACTTTTATAAAGGAGACCTAGTGCTAGTTTAGAATTTAATTAGGGCTATAGACAAGTTAATAGCTGCAAAGATAAGGGATTACTAGCTAGGCCCTTACTAAATCTCTATTAACTACCCTAGCTAGTTATATCACTAACTAGAAGAGCTTAATAGAGCTATATTCTAGTATACTATATATAGTAACTGGCTTAAGCGCTTCTACTAGTATATCTTAGATAATAAAGCACAGGTACTAAGGGGAAAGATAAGGATTATACCTAAGGACCTACTAATTAACTCTTAGACCCTACTGCTAAAGCTGCTAAAACTACTACGCTATTAAGAGGTTAAAGAGAGGGAGGAGTATAGTAATTCTAGCTTAGAAGTTAAAGATAGCCTTATAAGAACTAGAGGGGTAGAGCAGAAGAAGGAACTCTAATAGGCTATTATACTACCTATATAGATAAGAGATAATTTACTAAAGGTAGTTATTTTAAAGAGAGTAGAAGTATTAGATTTTAATATAGACTAAAATGTATCTACTTTAGAGTCTAATATTATATTAAACTAGCCTAATCCTTTCCTAATACAGAACTAGGAAAGCTAACTATAAGTAGTTAGCAAAAGAGAGGGAGGAAAGATATATTAGGGCACTAATTATTATCCTTCTTATTATTAATAGCAACATTATCTCTATAGTAGCAGTAGGACTAATAAGTATTTAGGGTTTAGGGCTCTATAGAGCTAGAGGCCCTAGTTACTTTAAACTAAAGAAGAGATCTAGCACGATTTTAGGTAGCCTAATTAATAGACTACTAATAAGGTAAAAGAGAACTAGAATAAGAATACTAGGAATAAGTGGACTAAAAGAATAGCTGAGGCTAAAGAGGAGTATTCTCCCTAGTAGGAGAATCTAGGCGTATAGGTAATCTAGGACTAGGCGATCTATAATTAGAGCTAGAATAAGAACCCCCTTAAGCGAGAGGACTAAAACCCTAAAATAATAAAGCACTACTAGGAGGAGACTAGAGGGAACCTCTAGAAGACCTTTAAGAGTAATCTTAAAGGGCTACTAAGGAAAGAGGACTATAGTTTATAGTAATAGTGTATTAAGGTTTTATAGGCTCCCTAGGAATGAAAGTATTAAGGGTAGAAACAGCCTTAGAAGCGCGACTAGAAGGAGCCTAAGAGCAGGTTATATAAATAGAAAGGATATCAGTAGCTAAAATAATATTATCTATAAAAGGACTAGTGCTAGGGTTAGCTAGCTTACCTAAAAGGAAAGAGATATTAGCTTAAGTAATAAGGAATTAGGACTAGAACTTATAATAAAAAGAGTAAGAGGCATAGTTACTATTTATCTAGCACTTATTACACTCTCCCTAGTTTAGTAGCTTGCCTTCTAGATAGGAAACGCTGTATTTACTACTAAAATAGAGCTTACTCTTTCTACTTTTATTCTAGTAGTAGGTGTAGTAATAGTTAATTAGAAAAGAAGGAGGAAAATAAAAGGAGGTAGTAGTATACTAGATACCTATATTAATGTTGGCATTATAGTATCCACGCTTTAATAGAGCCTCCCTAGTGCCTAAGCTAAAGAACTTAGCAATAGTCTTTACTTTATTATTACTAATATTAAAGTGCTAAATAGTAAGGTCTAAGTGGCTATTATTCTTATAGACGCTAGTAGTGCGAAGAATAGGACCTAGGGTAACACCCTATATGCCTAGGCTATAGATAAAGTAAGCTAGTTTACGTAGAAGATTATAGTTTACACGCTAATTAGCCCTTGCCCTAATTAGAAAAGTTAGTAATAGAATGCGAAAGGTTTTTAAAATAATATACACTACTTAATAATATACTCCTTAGTAGACTTAGAAGGGTAAATAAACAGGTCTGCCTTAATATTACTAGTAGGGCTACGCTTATTTAGGTTATTACTACCCTTCTTGCGACTAGCACTAGAAGCGGCTATTCTACCTAGGGTGTAGTTAACTGCAGCTATAACTACAGCAGAGTTGTTAAATAGGTATTACAAGGACTAAAAGAGAGGGAGGAGAGTAGGAGTAAGGATTAGGAGAAGGATAGAGCGGAAGAAATCCTAGGGTTATATACTCTAAAGATTAAGCGTAGGCCACCTAAGCGGCTTAGTAGAAGCGTTTACAAGAGGATATTACTATAATATTACTATCTAATATATTAAGAGGTCTGTAAACGACTTTAATTATAGGGATATAAGTGGTAGATAGGCAATAGGTTAGTAGTTAGGATAATTAGGCACAGTTAGTTAGCTAGAGGCTAAGGTAAGATTATAGGCCTAGAATTAGACTAACGCTTTATTATTGCCTAATATATAAAGAAGTTAATAAACAACTTTAATTATAGGGACATAAGCAGTAGGTAGGCGATAGGTTAGCAGGTAGGATAATTAGGTAAAGGTGGCTAGCTAAGGATTAAAGAAATTGTAGGTCTAGGAGGTAACTGCTAATAAGGTGTTAAAAGGGTAGTAAGGTAGTAGGCTTAAGGGACTAAGCCTAGAAGAGAGGGAGGAAAATGTAGTATAAAGGTTGGCCTACAATAGAGAATTAGAGAAATATAGGGCTAATTAGCTGTCGTTTAAGATAGCTGATTAGGGAATAGGAAAAAAATAAGCACTACCTAGACAAGATAAAAAAGAGACCTAATGGATAATTAGAGTAGTTGGATTTGTATAATAGATTTTGGATAGGAGAACTTAACTTATTCTTTTATATTCCTCACTTAAGGCAAACGCACCTATAACACAACAGTACTTTTTAAGGTAGAGATAGATCTATAATCCTATATCTCCTTATATATATATTACTGCAAAGATAACCTTTTTCTTATCTTTAAGGGGTTTATCTAAGTTAAAGAAGTAGAGGTCTAACTAGAGAATCTAGACGTTAGTTTAAGATTATTTACTAAAGTAGAAATTAGGTTTATACGCCTTACTACTATCCTTTATAGGAGTAATCTTACTGGCACCTAAAGCTATAAAAGAGGTAGGAGTTTGTAAAGTACTTATATTAAGGGTGTTTAAGATATTAAATCTAAGAGGGTAGCTAGTCCTAAAGGGTTAAGGTTAGTTCTTAGGTAGGAGTACTTACAGAAGGTAGAAGGTCTTGTTAATATGTTAGTATCTTAACAAAGTGTAATAAGTTAATAATTTAGTCTACTAGAATCTAAATAATAGATTAATAAATAAATTAAACATAAGTATAGAAAGCCTATCCTTGCGTTCCTATATACTAAGGCTACTTTGCTACTTAGTGCCACTAAGCAACTAAGCACTTTACGTAACCTACTCTACTACTTAGTGCCGCTAAGTAACTAAGCATATTACGTAACCTAATCTAAGTTACTTAGCGTCTCTTTGTTACGTTTATAACCCTATTGTCGCTTTATTACACCTTTATAAGCGCCTAAGTCCTACGTTGTTATCTAGTACGTAACATTCTACCCCTTTATAATATAGCAGGACTAGGCTTTACTAAAGATAGTAGGACTCTTCTCTTAGAACTAGTAGAGTACGCTACTATCTTTAATAAAACTAAGATGTTTAGCCTTTTACTATACTAGAGCACGTTAGACTACTATATCTACTTAAAGTAAACCCTAAACAGCTCTCTTCTAAAACTACTTTAGGGCCTACTATATAGTATGTCTAGCGATTAGCTAGCGGAACTCTAGCGCCAACTTATAGAACTTATAGATAAGGGCTAGATATAAGCTAGCTCCTTTTTAGTAGGTGCTCTAGTCCTTCTAGCCCTAAAGCCTAGGGGGAAATAGCGCCTATATATTAACTATTAAAAGATTAACGCAATCTCTAAGCTAGATTAGTACTTTTTTCTACTTATTAAAAAGACACTGCGCACCCTCTCTTAGGCTACTTAGTTTATAAAAGTAGATATCTACGCTACCTTTTATAAGCTATAAGTTATAGAGGGGAAAGAATACTATACTACGTTCTACACCTAGTTTAGCCTTTTTAAGTAGTTAGTAGTCCTATTTAAACTTACTAGGGCACCTACTACATTCTAGCGCTATATTAATAGCGCTCTAAAGGATACCCTAGGCGATATATACATAGCTTATCTAGATAATATCCTTATCTATATAATAGGGCCTCTACGCTAATACTAGAACTATGTATAATAAGTGCTAGAACTCCTATAGGAAGCTAGACTATATGTAGATCTAGGGAAATATAAATTCGTGATAATAGAGGTTAGGTACCTAGGGTATTTTATTATAGTAGGTAAGGCTATTCGCCCTAATCTAGTAAAGATATAGGTAATTAATTAATAGGACGTCCCCTCTATAGTGTATATAGTCTACTACTTTATTAGGTTTGCTAACTTCTATTATAACTTTTTTCTCTAATTCTCTAAGTAGGTCGCACCCCTATATGCCCTTACTTATAAAGGGGTCCTATTTCAATAGGGCCCTAGGAAATAAGAGGCCTTTTAGGCCCTAAAGGATATATTTATATAGGGCCCTATTCTAGGGCTCTAGGACCTAGAGCGCAATACGCTAATAGAGGTAGATAACTTAGACAGCGCTACTAGGGCCTACCTCTTTTAACGTATTAAAGGGATCTAGCACTTTATAGCCTACTACTTTATAGCCCTAACACTAGCTTAGTAGAACTACACTATTTATAATAAAGAGCTACTTATAATTATATAGGCCTTATAGGTATAAAGACTAGAATTAATAAAAGTAGCACGCCCCTTTAAGATTCTAACAGACTATAAGAACTTTAAATACTTTATAAAGATCTAAAAATTAAGTAAGCGCTAGTACTAATAGTTAGAGTTACTCTCTACCTTTTACTTCTACCTCTACTACTAGTCTAGATCCTAAGTAGCTAGACTAAACGCACTAAGCTAGCGTAAGTAGAATATAGCCTAATAGATAAGGATAAACGCTTTGCTAATAGTGCCTAGGACTATTTAGGCTACCCTAGTATAGACGCGATCCTTAACAGCGCTAGTAAGGGCCTAGACCTTTACTAACACGCATTTATAGGCACTTTAAGACGCGACTATAGTAGAGTTCCTTTTCTACTATATTAGGCTTAAGGTAGTGCACTGTAGTAACTATATATTTCTTATAGTAGCTGCTACCTTATAATAAATTAGAGACTACATAATTAGTGTATATAAGTCCTTTTTATAGCGAGGAGTCCTTTAGGTTTTAGCTTAGGAACCTTTTACTACCGCTATTATATAGCGCGCATATAAGTCTCTAGTCGTAGGCTACTCTAGAAAGAACTTAATATTTAAGATTATCTACTAGGACTACTACTAGGATAATATGTCTAAAGACATTGCCTAATTTATATATAATTGCCACTACGTAGGAGCGTATACAAACTAGTAGAAGTAATAAAGTCTTTTATAGCCACTTCTAATTATAGACTAGTACTAGGTGTAACTCTTAATAGATTTTATAGTAGACCTCCCCTAGGCCTCTATAGTAGCACCGCGATACCTACTTATAATTACTAATAGGCTATTAAAGTATATATAACTAGAAGCTATAACTTCTATAATAATAAAGCACTATACAGCCTACTTCTATAATATATAGTAGTAGTTTTATAGCTTCTCTACCTTACTAATTACAGATAGAGGCTTAGACTAGCTAGGGAAGTTCTAGACTACACTATATAAATTAACTAGAATAAAGTAACTCCTCTCTATAATATACTACCTCTAGACTAATAGTAGTATAGAGAGGGTGAACTAGGAGGTACTTTTAGTCCTCTGCATTATAGTTAACTTTAAATAGATAGACTAGCTAGACTACCTCCTAGCCTACTAGCTTATATTAAATAATAGAGTATCTACTACTATAGGCCTAAGCCTAAATTTTTTGCTAAAGAGATATTATATTAATCTCCTTAAGAGAATCCCCTTACTAGTAAAGTCTAACTATACCTTTACTAGGGGAGTAAAGCACTTCCTAAACTACCTTAAAAGAGAGATAGCTTTAGTCTAGACTACTATTACCTATAGGTAGTAGCGTACTATAGAGGCTATAAACTATACCTGCCGCCCTATAGAGTAATTCTAAGTTAGAGATAAAGTATAGTTCTTACTATATAATATAAAAACTAACTAGCTAAAGAAGAAACTTAACTAGCTTAAAGTTAAGTACACTATAATAGCTGTGCTATTTCTACTTATAGTAACGCTAGACCTATCTAGTAATCTCTATAAGACTGTCTACGTTAACCTTCTTAAGTAAGCAATAGATAATCCCCTACCTAGTTAGACCTAGGCTAATACCTAGCTAGGCCTAGCCCTAGAGCTAAAAGAAGCAGATCTAGACCTATATAAATAGGAAGTAGAAGAGGTCTTACGTATTAAGAACGCCTAGGGTAAATAATAATAGGCGCTAGTAAAGTAGACTAAATAAGTATTACTAACTTAGGTGCTAGTTAAAAATATTATAGATACTATAGCTCTAAACCGCTTTAAGGCCGCCTAAGGGAACTATAGGCACAATAATAGTCCTATTTAGCCTATAAAGAAGAATATATAAATATTATAAGGGAAACTATAATAGATAGCTAAAGAAGTTAGAATAGGCGTAGGTTAAGGTTAGTATAAGAAAAAGAGAGTAAAAAAGGGAAAAAGAGAGGTAGAGTAACATAAATATAAAGAAACTACGATAGTAACGCACTACTAAGGTAATAGATATATAATAATTATATTAGAAAAGGCAGGAGCGCCGTCCTATCGCCTTATAATAATAAGGTGAATAAACAAATTGCCTAATAAGGGCCCTCGCTATAAGACCGCCTTAGGGCTGCCTCTACACTATAAGAGAACTCTTACTAAAATAATAATAAGTTCTTAATAGAAGAATAACGCCTATAATACTACTACCTTACTATAGTACTATATTTCTAAGATCTCTAAAGCTTACCTTTTAACTAAGACGTTTTAAACTAAGTAAGGTCTAGGGTATATAATAGGCTAGGGCTATGCCCTAGCCTTTAGAAAGATCTCAAGGAAAGGAACTGCCCTAAAGAAGTAGACTTACTAAAGAAAACTCTTTTTATAAGCGGCACACCCCCTATAGAGGTTTAATATCTAGAATTTATTCTTTATATTTAGCACTTACAGTTCTATTTACTCTCTAAGGCTAGCCTATAACAATTAAGGGCAGAAATAGCCTGAAAAGTGTAACTAGAAAAAGCCTAAGAGTAGGTTATACGAATAGGAAGGATATTAGTGGTTAAAATAATATTATTTATAAAATGACTAGTGCTAGGATTAGCTAGTTTACCTGAAAGAAAAGAGATATTAGCTTAGGTAATAGAAAATTAGTACTAGAACTTATAATAAAAGAAGTAAGAGGTATAATTACTATTTATCTAGCACTTATTATACTTTCTCTAGTTTAGTAGCTTATCTCTAAGATAGGAAATACTATATTTACTACTAAAATAGAGCTTACTCCTTCTACTCTTATTCTAGTAGTAGGTGTAGTAATAGTTAATTAGAGAAGAAGGAGGAAAATAGGAGGAGGTAGTAGTATACTAGATGCCTATATTAATGTTAGTATTATAGTCTCTACGCTTTAATAGAGCCTCTCTAGTGCCTAAGCTAAAGAACTTAGTAATAGTCTCTACTTTAGTATTACTAATATTAAAGTACTAAATAGTAAGGTCTAAATAGCTATTATTCTTATAGACGCTAGTAGTGCGAAGAATAGGACCTAGGGTAACACCCTATATGCCTAGGCTATAGATAAAGTAAGCTAGTTTATATAAAAAATTATAGTTTGTAAGCTAATTAGCCTTTACCCTTACTAGAAAAGTTAGTAATAGAAAATAAAAGGTTTTTAGGATAATATACGCTACTTAAAAATGTACTCCTTAGTAGACTTAAAAGGATAGATAAAGAGGTCCACCTTTATATTACTAGTAGGGCTACGCTTATTTAGGTTATTACTACCTTTTTTACTACTAGTACTAAAAGTAGCTATTCTACCTAGGGTATAGTTAACTATAGCTATAACTGTAGTAGAGTTGTTAAATAGGTATTAGAAGGACTAAAAGAGAGGGTAGAGAGTATAAAAAAGTAGTAAAAGAGTATTAAAGTAAGGGTTAGGAGAAGGATAGGGCAGAAGAAATCCTAGGGTTATATACCCTAAGGTTAAGCGTAGGCCACCTAAGCAGCTTAGTAAAAAACGTTTATAAAAAAAGATTACTATAATATTACTGCCTAATATACTAAGAGGCCTATAAATAATTTTTATTATAAGAACTTAGGTGGCCTAAAAGTAAACTAACGCTTCGTTACTGCCTAATATATAAAGAAGTTAATAAATAACTTTAATTATAGGGATATAAGTAGTAGATAGGCGATAGGTTAGTAGGTAGAATAATTAGGTAAGGGTAGTTAGCTAGGAATTAAGGAAATTATAAGTCTAGGAGGTAACTACTAATAAGGTGTTAAAGGAGTAGTAAGGTAGTAGGCTTAAGGAACTAAGCCTAGAAGAGAGGAAGGAAAATATAGTATAAAGGTTAGCCTATAATAGAAAGTTAGAGAAATATAGGGCTAATTAGCTATTATTTAAGATAGCTAATTAGAGAATAGAATAAGAAAAAACCACTAACTAGACAAGACACAAAGGGACCTAATAGATAATTAGAGTAGTTAGATTTATATAATAGATTTTAGATAGGATAACTTAACTTATTCTTTTATATTCCTCACTTAAGGCACACCACGATACAACACTACCTAAGAGAAGACAGTCTTAGTGGTAGGAATTAAGGATATGCTGTTAACAAATTAGATAGTGTTGTCCTCTAGTTACATACTGTCTCTCTAGGCTTTAACTTTTATGAACGTGCCTCCGATGTTCCAGACTGCTGCTAACGTACCGGCGTGGTGGAAACGATTGCTCTGTGAGTCGCCTAGCACCAAGTCCTAGTTATCTACGGAAGGCTTGCAAATGCAGTAGGTATCCCGGCCGGCCTTCTAACTTGCTAAGGCGTCGTTGGGCGCATTAACAACAAGTTCGCAGGCATAGCGTGATCTAAGCAACCAGTAGTTCGGTCTCACAAGGACAATGGAGTCTTCAATGGGGCGATCCATAGGACTGAGGTTGTTAGCTTCGCTTTAGGCAAGAAATGCACCATACCAGAACATGTTGCAGCAGCTTTTGCAGCTCTTCCAACGTGTGGTAGACGACCATGAGATTAATTAGCCTTTACGAGCTGGAGAACGGAGTGGGGATGTGGCGGACAAGGAATAAGCACGCGGCACTTTATCAACGATAACGTTTACCTACTACCTAAGAAAGGGGCTCGGCCGATTAATCCTTTATGCTGAAGAGCTCCTGTCTGCGCCATCAACGATCACATGGCTAGGGCTCTCTAAAATCTCAACAAGCTTTAGTTTAATACCTGCTCAATCTGCAATCCTTCAAGCGGTTGCTTTCTCCTCCACTCATCAATCACGCGATTATAATCATTCCAGCCCTTGGGCCAAAGCCCTGTCGACTGCATCTTGTTCTTCATCTCTGGACTCTGTTCAGCCCTTCTAAACACATCGCCTTCAGCCGTCGAATAGCTAGGAGGACAAACACCCATAGTAGCAAACACAGAAGAGCCGTCTAGAATTTTTTCTGTCCAGGCTCCCTCGGCCTCGACAGTGGGTTGAATAGTCAAAGACTTAGACTTGTATTTTCGTATGACTTCTCCAATGATAAAGGCGACGTGACGCGAGCACCCATCGATCATGGCGACGGTGTTGGCTGTGGCGCCGGTTTGAGAGGGGCCGAGCCAAAAGAGGTTGGGGAAGCCGTTGGTTTGCACGCCGTGGAGTGTGCGCATTCCGTGGATCCATTTTGTGTCGAAGGTGTGGTTGTTTGCTCCTACCAAGTTGATGCGGAGGCGTGTTGCGGGCGTTGCTCCGACAGTGACGTTGTAGCCTGTGCTGAAGACCAATAGATCGACAGAATATTCTTTGCCGTCGAAAAAGGGACCATTCTCAGTTATCTTGTCCAAGCCCTTGCCGTTGGTATCCACGAGCGTAACGTTGGACTGATTGAAGCTCTGCAGATATTCATCGTGGAAACAGGGCCGCTTACACCAGCCAGGATACCATGCCTTAAGCTTCTCCGCAGTCTGTTTGTCTTGCACGATGCCGTCTACTCTCCCCCGGATCCTGCTCTGTCGCACCAGATCCAGGTTCTTCATCATGTCGACATAAGCGCCTGCTTCGTCGGCGGATCGTGGCGCTTGTTCGTTGCCCACGATACCGGCATATGTCTGCATGTGCGTCATGCCATCGTCGACCAAGTCTTTCTCAGGCTGTTTTTCCGTGTTCCCCATGAAAGAACTGAAATTTTTCCGTCGCTCTCTCTGCCAACCGGTTTTCCCTGTATGCTCTTTGTTCCACCAGTCAGGATCCGTCGCGCGCTGATTCCGTGCATCGACGGACGAAGGCGTGCGCTGAAATACGTAGAGATGCTGCGCCCACTTGGCCAGCTGAGGAACAACTTGTACCGCAGTCGCTCCTGTACCCACAATAGCAACCTTCTTATCACTCAACCTCTCCATTTCGTAGTCTTGTTCCGACCCCCGGAATACGACCAGTCCCATCTCGACGTGTGAAACGCATGCCCTTTAAACTTCTCAAATCCAGAGATTCGGGGCAACTTGGGCCAATCGATGCTATTACCGGCCAGGATAGCAAATCGAGATTGCGTGGTAAGGATTTTCCCTTCCCAACCAGGGCGAAGGTGTTTGATTTTGGTGACCCAGTGTTTTTGTGATTCGTCCCAGTACATGTCGATTACGCGGGCTTGAAATAGAGCTTTGTCATGCAGATGGTAATGAGAGGCTATGTTGGCTGCGTGTTGGCGGAGCTCGGGCGCATATGAGTATTTGTGCTTGGGCATATAGGAGAGTTCCTCCAAAAGCGGCATGTAAATATAACTCTCAACGTCGCACATGAGGCCTGGATATCTATGCAACTACTGAGAAGACATGTTTTGGGGAAGGACGACGGTGGACGAACCGATTATACCACCACGTCCCACCAAACCCACCCGCAGAGTCAACCAAACGAATATCCTTTACATCAAAGCCTTCCTGAATGAGTCGAGCGGCAACGCATAAACCTCCATACCCAGCGCCGACGATGAGGAAGTCGTGATAGGAATTGTCGAGTATGGCGTTGAGACCAGGATCGGTGGCTGTGTTGTCGACCCAGATGTCTTTGTAGAAACCTTCGTATTCTGTGGAAGGTGGCGTGACAATGTATTGGTCTAAGCCTTCAGGTCGGATGCGTTTCAGGCGCTCTTGTTCGTATTTCTCGAAGATGGCTTGCGTGGTTGCTTGGTCTGGGTGTGTGCTGTTGGTGGAGGTGCCGTTTGCGGGTTGAGAGAGATCCATTGCTAGAATGGAAAAAAAGATAGTCCAACCTTGGAACCGAGTGAATCTCCAGTCTTAGAATCTTGTATTACAAACGTAGCAATAGCCTTTTCTTATATTATGGCAATAACGTTAGTGCGCAACTAATGCACCAGGTCGCGTAATGCACTACTTTTAGACCATCTATTCCATTGATGCCCAACAAGAACGCTCCCCTAGTTTCACGGGCATTAAACAGGGTCTTGCAAACATGAACGCTTATTAATTTTTGCCGCTAATTCTGCAAGTGACCTGAGGTGCAATTAAGACAACTGGAATCCTTCATATCCATTGGCAGCCGCGTCAGTGAGAGCCTTGTAGTATGTCGGGACACCGCCAAGGTAGATCAAAGGCTCCCTAGGCTTGTTTGGGATGTTGGTACCCATGTACCACTAGGACAGTTAGCAGGCTTCTCTCGAGACGGACATCAATCACCTACCGAGTCAACAGTTGGCAACAAGGAAGCATTCGCTAGCTTCCAGATGAGCTCCTTGTAGTCGTCCTCGCTCTTCTTAGTACATTCAATCTTCTTGAGGTCCCTCTCCTTCATGTAGTTTATAGCATTGAGGATCCAATCGCCCTGCAATTGCGCGCACGTTGGACCGTTGCACAGCGCCGTCGGACCCTGCGGCCCATAGGTGAAGAACATGTTCGGGAAACCAGAAACAGACATGCCAAGGTACGTCGTTGCACCATTACTCCAGTGTTCGCTCAAAGTCTCGCCAGAGGGGCCCTTGATGTCGATCTGTTTAAGACCACCGGTAACGGCATCGTACCCAGTAGCACAGATGATGTAGTCAAACTCGTGCTCCTTCTCCGAGGTTTTGATACCATTGGGAGTAACATCTATGATGGGTGTGCCTTTGTCGCTGATGTCCACAAGGGTTACATTAGGCTGGTTAAAGATCTCGAAGTAGCCGTTCTCCAAAGAGATACGCTTGCATCCAAAAGCATATGGCTGCTCCATGGGCGCAAGAATCTCCGCAACCTTCTCATCGTTAATCTTGGCCCGAGTCTTGTCACGCCAGAAGTTGTACGCCTCCCTGTTGGCCTCCTTGGTGAACAACATGTCATAGTATGTGGCGAGCCAATAGCTGAAATCGCCTTCGGCCCAGAGCTCCTCGTACGTCTGACGACGCTTCTCCTCATCGTCATCAAAGGTGGAACGTGGCAGGAAGTTGAAGGCAAAGCCTGAGAAGCTGTCTGTGCGGTGCTCAAAGATCGATGGGTATTCAGACTTGGGGAAGTATTGCTCAGGGCCACTGTACTCGACTTGTCGCATGGGCATAGACATGTTACATGTTCGCTGGAACACTGTCAGATGCCCTGCGACCTCGCTTATTGCTTGTGCAAGCTGGATTCCGGTAGAGCCCTGGGCGTACCGTTAGCGAGAATACAGATGTGGAGTGCCGGATCTGCTTACTGTTCCTACAACGGCCACCCGTTTGCCCTTGAGGTCTGGCTCTTCATGTGGCCAGTAAGAGGGGTGAAGGAATGTTCCTACAGGTAATCAGACAAGGGTGTATAAAGGAAGCAACAGGTATATTCACCTTCGAACGAGTCGACGCCCTTCCAGTCAGGAATGTACCGCTTCGCAGCGAATCCTGTGTTGAGCAGGAAGTAATTAACCTTGAAAACCTTCCCGGCCTTTGTGTAAATGGTCCATTTGGCTTCAGTATCATCCCAAGTGGCAGAAGAAACAAAAGTCTCGAACTCGGTATCTCTTTTGAGGTCCCACTTGTCGGCTACAAAAGCAAAGTAAGAACGCAGCTCAACACTGCCCGGGAATCTCTGCTTCCAGGTCCATTCTTCCCACAAGGCTGGATCAGAAAATTCATAAAACGGGATGGCACTGTCGACTCGGGCCCCTGGGTAACGGTTCCAGAACCATACGCCGCCATAGTCAGTGCCGCACTCAACCAGCTTAACTTTATAACCCTCGTCACGAAGCCTCTTTAGCTGCCAGACTCCTCCGAACCCCGCTCCCACAATAAGAGCGTCGAGTTCTTGGACCACATCGCCATTAACTGGCTTATGGTTATTTCCATTCAGCGAAAGTTTCTTCAGTTGTTCTTTAATTAAAGACATGTTTGGATGAGCTGGTGCAACATTTCTACCGGGATAAAGTCCTGATATACTCTCGAGTTTGTACAAGGAGCGAGCACAAGCTCGTTACTAGTAGTTTTATATTGGGATCATCCCTTACAATTAAAGAGGGCCCTAGTAGACAGCTAGCCAAGCGAGCATCTCACGGGGTACTGTCTGTACCAGAGTACAGTGGTTGGGGTTAGGGTTGTAAGTATTGTTAATACGGCCCAATAGCTCTTGATTGGTTAAATTAACTCTCACAGACCTTTTCTACCCTGTTCGTATTACAATCCTACGGAAAAACGCTGAAACGTAGCCTTGCACGGCCCTTTTATGGGTCGTTGAGAGGTAAATCAGCGTTGATTGATAGGTCAAACCCCTGCAAAAGAAAACCGTACTAACAATCTTTACTGCTACAATCACAATAAAGGCATAAGCTTACGAATCCCACGCGCGAAGCTCCACGTTGTGTCATTTACATGAGTCCACGCTAACTCCTTCAAATACCGTACATGACCCTATAACCCAGCTGATCTGCAAGTTTGGCTTCTCCTTTTGTAAGTTATATCCTGTGCGAAGGGCGGCCGATGAGGGTGAATTTACGGTGTGACTTACTTACCAGCATGAACGCTAGCGAAAAAGGAGCACTTCAGGGTTAGTGTCATAACGGCGCAACAGGAACGGTCCGCAGCCCGTAGCCCGCAGCCCGCGGCCAAGCAAAGGTCAGGCAACGCGGCAGGGGAATTGTTTGCTTCAGTCTTCGCCGCCCGAGATCAAATTGGTCCCGACTGTTGACAGGCCGATTGTGGTTTTTTGTTCGCACCCTGGTTGCTGACCTACCGGGCCAGATGGAGAAAAGATGAGCGGCTCAAGGTCAGCGATCCCCCTTACCCGTCTCACTGCCTCTTTCCCACGGCAATCTTCGAAAGAAACAAGCCTCTCCATCCGCTGTTGCTTGTGCATGGACTGGAGTGCTCATATATATTACCTATTGACTCTCGCAAAGGATTGGTTCTCAAATACTCAAAGAATGGTTTTTTATGATACCCTCGTTCTCTTACCATCACATCCGTACCGCCATGGCCGTCTCGCCGCTCGAGTCAGCTCTCATTGAGACATGGACTCTGTACGGTATAGGTACGGTGGCTTTCATGCTTCGCATCTTCTCCCGCGCGAGGCTGGGAGTTTCTGGTTACTGTATAGATGACTACACCATCATTTTTGCTTGGGTGAGTCCTTCAGCCTCATAAAAACAGGCACAGGATTGATGGAAAACAGGCATGCTATACTGTCATGACAGTGGCTGCTCATATGGTTGACGGCACAGGTGACACCTCACATTTGACCATGGAGGAGCGTCTGGCATTCACTCATGAGGAAGCTGCGGCTCGCCAAAGCGGAACAAAATGGTTCATGGTCGGATGGTTCACATACATTGGCCTCATCTGGACCCTCAAGCTCAACATGTTGTTATTGTACAAACGCGTTGTGAGCGTGGTCTGGGTGAAGAAATTCCTTCTTCCTGCAATGATCATCGTGGGCATCAGTGGCGTGTCCATTTGGATCCTCTTCGCGTCGGCGTGCAGGCCGTTCCACAAGCTGTGGCAGATTCTTCCTGATCCTGGCAGTGAGTAGCCAGCAACCTGGTAATGGACGAAACTAACCCGAGTAGAATACTGCATGCCGCAGAGCCCTGCCTTCCTAATCACCGTTCTCGTTCTCAATCTGTTCACTGATCTGATCATCATCCTGATTCCGATTCCTATCATTTGGCCACTCAAGATCTCCCTGGCTCGCAAGCTTGGTTTGCTGCTGATGTTCTGCGCCGGCATCTTCGTCATGATTGCAGCTATTTTGCGCGTTTATTTCGTCCTATCGGTAAGCGGACCCCATGTTTTGCAGCATTTCATGTCCATGATTTCTCAAATATACGTAGCTTCAAAAAGGACAGACTGCAGCCATTTGGTCTTGCCGAGAGGACGTTGTCGCTATTGTCGTCGGACAAGCTACCATGATCCGACCCGTCTTAACCCGCCGATTCTGGACCAACGGTACCGCCTCCAGCACGGGCTACAACTCCAACAAATATGTATCGCACGAGCTGTCTGATCGCAACGCCTCTCAGTCCCAATCAATGGCGCATCGCATGGGCTTCCGCAAGGTCAAGGACCCCTATGGCATGAGTGTGCTCAAGACCAAGGCCAACGAAAGCGAGGAGGAGATAATCAACAAAGACCTAGAGCAAGCTGCGGGAAGGGCAACACTGGGACCCTCTAGTGTACACCACATGCCCTTTCGACCCACCCAAAAGGACGCCATTCAAGTCACACAAGAAGTCAACGTCTCGTCCACCTACGGCGACTTAGCTCAGCAATCGAACTGGCGATTTGAGTAAATGGCGGCTGTTATGAATTCGAACCATCCCTGGTAAGAAATTTCGGCGATAGCCCTCTTCCAAAGCAAGGCGTAGCGCTGGGCGTTGGCTTTTGTCACGCAGGGTCGTTGGCTTTCGGTCATGGAAATTTCTGTCTTGTCACATGGTCTTTGGTAAGACAATGTCGGGCTTGAGGCTCCGTGTACCTTCATTTCAAATCACGTTGTGACTAAAAAAGAAAGGGACGGTATATAGGTTATACTCTCTGCGCCACGCGTGAGAACCTTTCCAAATGTAAATCTGTAAGCCTCGGATACTTACAGTCACATGATGGTATCACTGACTAATCTCTCCTCTTCCTCATGTATATTACCCTTGCTCAGTATTTTCCGTTGATTTGGTCTTGTCTTTAAAGTGAATGAAATCTTTGTCGTTAACAGCTTGTAACAGCTGGCGATACTGCCTTCTCTACACGTTGCCGTGTGCGACCTTTACAGTACCTAGCGTAAAGTTTCTTCGGGTATTGATGGAGTCGGATGGGATGGAACTGGATGGTTGCTCTTGGCGGAAGCCCTAGCACTGTTTGGAGGCAGCGGGTTTTTTGCATGTATATAAATAAGAAGCTCTTGTCACACTTTGGCGTGATAACTGTTCCTAAACATTCAACTTGTCTATTATGCCTTCACATATTGAGAACCCGAAGCAAGCTGTTGCAGCCATCTTCAACTCGGCTGTTGCTGCTTCAGCTCTAAGTGCCGCATGGGAATTGGGATTCCTTGATGAACTACGAAACCGCAAAACGGTCGACCTAGAAGAGTTTTCTTCTCAGCATGATCTGGACAAGGACTCGATCAAAGGGCTCGTTACTGCTCTAGAGATTGCTGATATTGTTGCTAAGAGCGGAGAAGACTGGTCAGCCATTATCCCAGGAAGATTGCTCGAGGAAGCGTACACGAACAAGTCGCTATTTCACTGGCTCACAAACGGTTGAGCTGAACTCTTCTCAAAGATACCATACGTTGTGAAAAACAAGAATCGTACAGGGGCTTTCTATCAGCGCGATTCAGTGGCCATTGCGTACGCCTGCCACGATATTAACAGCCTTCATTTCGACGCGGCCTTCTGGACAGCAATGGATGGTCTGGATTTTAGCGTCAACTTGGTCGTGGATTTGGGCAGCGGCAGCGGTGAGCGACTCATGCAGATCCTGGACCGATATCATGCAGCTACCGGTATCGGCATTGACGTCGCAGGCCCTGCACTCAAAGTGGCCGCAGCCGACGCAGCGTCCCGGGGGTACAATGATCGCCTATCGTTTATGGAGGGCGATGCCCGCGAATTGAGCTACCGCGAGGAATTTGCTGAGGTCGATCTCTTGACCTGTTTCCTAATGGGGCATGATTTCTGGCCACGAGAGAACTGTGTTGCTTCCCTGAAGCGATTACGCGAAGCGTTTCCCAAAGCCCGTCGCTTTCTTATGGGTGATGCTACCCGGGTATTGCTCAACACTGCCGGATCTTCCTATGCTGTCAAAGTAACTAATGTGCCTACCTTTACCTTGGGATTCGAGTTCGGACACGCAATGATGGGTGTATATCTACCCACCATGGAAGACTGGGAAGGTGTTTTTGCTGAGGGAGGTTGGCGATGTCGGAAAAGCCATCTACTAGAGTCGCCGTCTAGGTCCGTTATATTCGAACTAGAGCACACTTAAAGCTTCTTTTCTATCAGGCAAGCAATATCCTAGAGCGTTCTTTTCCTTGCACTTGCACAGGTTTCTACAGGTAATTGCATGCTACTTAGATAGTGGTATAGTTTAGACGGTCCTACTTAAAGAGCCGAGAGTAGTATAAATAGCAAATGGAGATTAGGAGTATTCAACATACGCTAACGCACTTGCATAGCGAGCTAATGAGTTAAGTAAGCTAATTAGGGGTTAGTAAGTAGAAACATTAACACTTCCTATCTTATTATTAGGATTTAGGTATTGTAGTATAAAGGTTGGCCTGCGATGGAAAGTTAGAGAAAGATAAGGCTAATTAGCTGTTATTTAAGATTACTAATTAGGGAATAGACAAAAACTAACACCCACAACTAAACAAGACGCGAAGAAGAGACCTAATAGACAATTAGAGTAGTTGGATTTATATAATAGATTTTAAATAGGATAACTTAACTTATTCTTTTTATACTCCTTACTTAAGGCAAACCACAAGACTATATTTTTAGTAAGGGACATAGGGCCACTTTTAAAAGGATATAGAAAAGTCTAGTAGACAGTATTTAGAGAACTAATAGAACCTATTTAGTAAACTTTTAAGTAGCTACTAGACAGCTCTATAAATAAAGTAATAAGACTAATAGACTTTTAAGTAGCTATTAGGTATATAGATTAATAGACTATATAGACTTTAAGTAGTTATTAGTTATATATAGATAGATAGATTAATAGAATTTTAAGTAGTCACTAATTACCTAGAAACAAAATAATATACTAATAGACTTTCGAGTAGCTATCTAGTGCTAGTATAAACTATATAGACTTTTAAGTAGTTATTATTTACCTAGGAATAAAATAATAATAGACTAATAGGCTTTTAAGCAGCTATTAGGTAGAAAGAGTTATAGACTAGAGGACCTTTTAGTCGCCACTAGACTTCTAGAAAGAGCAAACACAATAGACCATAAATAATTATAGTCTAAGTAGTAATTAAGTTAGGAATAAAAGGGAAAGTAAGGTATTAGTAGTAAGATTCTATTAAGTAAGATTATTATCTATATACTATTATAATATAGTGTACCTTAAGTAAGGAGTATAAAAGAATAAGTTAAGTTATTCTATCTAAAATCTATTATATAAATCTAACTACTCTAATTATCTATTAGGTCTCTTTTTCGTGTCTTATCTAGTTATTAGGTTTTCGGGTGTTAGTTATCTATTCTCTAATTAGCTATCTAAATAATAGCTAATTAGCCCTATGTTTCTCTAACTTTCTATTATAGGCTAACCTTTACACTATATTTTCCTCCCTTTCTTCTAGGCTTAGTTCCTTAAGCCTACTACCTTACTACTCCTTTAACACCTTATTAGTAGTTACCTCCTAGACCTATAATTTTCTTAATCCCTAGCTAACTACCCTTACCTAATTATTCTACCTACTAACCTATCGCTTATCTACTACTTATATCCCTATAATTAAAGTTATTTATTAACTTCTTTATATATTAGGCAGCAACGCAGCGTTAGTCCACTTTTAGGCCTATAATTTTATCTTAGCCTCTAGCTAACTAACTATGCCTAATTATTCTAGCTACTAGCCTATTACTCCCTTACGGCTTATGTCTCTAACCACTAAGTAATAATAGATCTGGCCGAATCCGTAATAAAATAGGTTTAATATTAGGGTTTAAGCGCAAAGGATTAGAAATTTAGGGGGTAAAACTATATAGTAGATTCGCGTATAATATAGCCTAAATCTATTAAACTATCTTATATTAAATGTGTTTATTTACTCTTTCTACACGTTTCTATCATTTTATATATTAGATTAGACATTGTTAGGGTTACGCAGTAGTTAGGGTAAATAGATTCAGGGTTATAGAACTTATCTAGGACACACAGACTGGCAATATTTAAAATAACTAATAGCTAACGCTGTAGCACCCACAGCCAATTGCTAGTAAAGGCGCCTAGTAGTGTAGTGTAAAGGTTGGCCTATAATAAAGAGTTAAAGAAACATAGGGCTAATTAGCTATTATTTAAGATAGCTAATTAGGGAATAGATAAATAAAGGGACGACAACTAGACAAGACATAAAGAGACCTACCCAAGAGGAAGAGGCGTCGGTGGTCACAGACGCGCTAAGATTGGCTTAGCGTTAGGGTTAGAGTTAACGAATTAGGTAGGATTTGATACCAGAAACGCGTTAGACTAGGGGCAGAAACAATCCTATTCCCCAGCTATTTCTATTTCTTTCTCATTCTAATTCATCTCAACGTAACCTCTTATACTAATCTACCATCTCTTATTCACAAAATAGGATGGTGGTGGCGCAGGGTTTAGCCATTACTTTTTACTACTAATTCGCGATGGAGTTCTGCTGGGACGCTCGAGCTTCCGCGTCAAGCCCAGCTAACAGAGTACTAACATCACCACATCAACAGAACTCTCAGCAGCAACAGCAACTAGCAGGAGAAAACTTAGCGCAAGCTAATATACAAAAGTATATTCATTTTGTTAAGGAGTACGGCGTGCTTTGCTGCAGCGAGCACAAAGCCGGCATAGAAAATCTCGATGTACATCTCCGTCAAAAGCATAGTGTACCAGTTAACGAACGGAGGAAATTCATTGAAAGCTGCGCTCTTTTGAGAAGACAAGGGCTGGGCAGCGTTACGCTACCAGACGCTGGCGGACCGCCAATCCAGGTCCTAGGAGCGCCGTTGGACGGCTTCCAATGCAAGCAGCCAGCATGCAGCTATCTTACGCGAAACAAGGGCCAGATACGACTACACTGCAACAGTCATGGGTTAGCGTTCAAGACGGGATCAGATGCGCTCTACCAGAAGGTAAAGATGCAGTCTTTCTTCCCCGCTTCAGGACGGCAGCGGTACTTTGTAGTTTGCGTCCCCGATGTAGCGGACAGCGGAGCAGACGCTAGGGCGCATAAAGAAGAGGTGGAAGACATTCTGGCAGAGTACGCGCGAACGCAGGAGGAGAGGAAGCGGCAAGAGCAGGTGATGGATGCAGAAGTCGCAAAGACAGACAAGACAGGCTGGTGGAAGTTTACAGAGTGGCCAGAGCACTTTGCGAACCGCAACTGCGTGCACCTTGCCCACGCGATCCGGCTGCCGCGCCGGGACGAGCCCAAGCTGCAGAAGGCCGCGCGGGCTGTGGAGCAGCTGGTGGAGCAGAGCGTCCGAGGGCTGTCCTCGCTACCACGTGAGACCCGACGATGGGTGAAGAGTGCGCAGGCCAACGAGATCCACCAGCAGCCGATAGCCCGACTGCAGAACCCAGAGAGCCAGGCGCGCTATGCTGGGTACATTGTGATGTTCGTGTGCTATGTCCTACGTATCGTCGCCGCCGAAGAAGCGGACAAGGAGAGCGAGGACACGGAGAGTAGCGAGGGCAGCAGCACCGACGACAGCAGCGACGGCGACGGCAGCAGCAGCGACTGCAGTGATGAGAGCCCGCCCGAGGCCCACACAGGTCGCCGAGTCAAAGTTGATCCCATGAAGGACGCGCGGGAGATGTTCCCATGGAAAGAGGACCAAAAGCTGCTGGCCACCATGCTCTGGGAGGCCCTGGACAGCAACGACGAAGCCGGCCACATCGTCCTAGTGCGCCGGATGCTTAGTACGTTCATCATGACGACCTACATCCGCAGTCCGTTTGAGAGCGGGCTCGTTCACTTTGCTGCTGTGCTTGGGTTCGATTCAGAGACACGTCGACTGCGCACCGCGAAGAACTATTCGTATCTAGTGGCTGGGATGGTGTACTGCGTTCGGGTGATCAGTGTCGAACACCTACTTCCGCCCGCGCAACGGGAACAGCAGGGCTTGGTGGAACGTGACCACTATCTTGACCTGAGAAAGCGCTTCCTAGCGGACGGGTCCTTCAGCCCGACGAGCCAGCTGCTTAGTCTGCTGGCCTATGGCAAGTTCATCGGCATGAATACCGGCAACGCGGGCAACGCCTTCTGGTCAGAGGATAAGAAGATCTTCTACCTCAACGGTAGACCCATCGTTATACACCATTTCCAGCTGATGGCCCAAGAACTGTTGACCGAGCTGGAGGACCTGCTCTGGGGTGAGCTGCTCTGGGTCCGCAGTCCCGGTCAGCGTTTCCCGATCCGGCTCGACCTGATTCAGGACGATGTCGCGTGCACACGACGCGGCATGTCCTTTGTCACGCACGGGAACAACGGCCTGGAGAATGGCTTGCGATGGATGCTCGAACGGATGATGCAGGACGAGCAGGGTCGGAAGCTCCGCTCCGGAGATGGGACTTGGAACGTTGCACGCGTGAAGCTGTACCTGCGCAGTGTCAAGCGCTTCAAGGAGCTGGAGCTTGCCAATCTCCACATTGACGAGGGAATGCCAGGTCGGGGCACCGAGATCACGTCGATGCGGTTCCGCAACGGAGCACTGCAGGACCGCAACCTCTTCGTGATGGACGGACAGATCATGACGGTGGTCCGTTACTACAAGTCGCAGTCGCAGTTCGACAAGCCCAAGGTCATCCCAAGGTTCCTGCCCTCGCGGCTCTCGCAGGTGCTCGTTGTGTACCTGGCGTACGTGCAGCCGTTCGAAGAGTACCTGACCGTGGAGGTGCTGGGCGGCAGCTTCACCGACTACCTGTGGGCCAACGAGCAGGGTCCGTGGCACACGGATCACCTGACGCGGGTGCTGAAGCGCGAGACGGGCAAGCACCTGGGGGTGGCGCTGAACACGCTCGACTACCGACACACGGCGGTGGGGATTGGGCGGGAGGTGGTTGGGGATGTGTTTGGGCGGGGTTACCAAGACGAGGTGGGTGAGATTGAAGAGCCCGAGGTCGACGAGGACGGTGAGAGCCCGTTGGAGCTGCAGAGCGCGCGGACGACCAAGATCGGCCTGGCCAACTACAGCGTGCCCATCGATATTGTGAAGCATCTCAGCATGCGTTCGATCGAGACCTTCCGGCCGCTCAGTCGGCGCTGGCACGAGTTTCTAGGTGTGGATGGGCACGAGGTACGACCCAGTGCAGCCAGGAAGCGGCGATGGGAAGAAGAAGGAGACGGTCAAGACAAAGGGAGAGATGATCTCGCCGTGGTCGTGCCGCAGAAGAAAACCAAACCAGGGGGTGTCACTGCGAGTGCGATGTCTAGAGCGATGCAGCAGGCACTTGGCCAGGCTACTGCATCGTTCAAGTCGGACGAGCAGGAACAGGCCATGTTCGCTATGGTGAACGGTCAGACACCGCTGGTGGTCGTGCTCCCCACAGGTGGAGGCAAGAGTCTGCTGTTCATGGTGCCGGCCTGCCTCGACCATGCTGGCGTGACCGTGGTTGTGGTGCCGTTCCGCGCGCTGATCGAGGACCTGGCAACGCGTATCCGCGCGCGCGGTATCGACTGCGTGGAATGGGTTAACCACGAGACGAACCCGGCCTCCGTCATGCTGGTTGGTGCTGATGTCGCCGGCGGCGCGGGGTTCCTGAAGTATGCCAGCTCGCTGAAGGATAAGAAGCAGCTGCAGCGGGTGGTGATTGACGAGTGCCATCTCATCATCACCTCCAGCCATTGGCGGCCGAAGCTGGCGAAGCTGCGGAATCTGCGCGTGCTTGCATGCCCGATCGTACTGCTGACGGCGACGCTACCGCCCGTGCTGGAGGGGGTGTTGGGTAGAAGCATGTTGATTCAAGCTGCCACCTACATCCGGGCCAGCACGGTGCGGCCCAACATCCGGTATTACGTGTCGTGGTGTGGGCGAGGTAAGGCCATGGAGGCAGCACTGGCCATGTGTCGACGGCGGCAGGAACAGCTGCGGGGTGGCCAGAAAGGCGTCATCTACTGCCACAGCAGGACTGCATGCGAAATGCTGGCAGGGGCGCTGGGCTGCAAGCACTACCACGCTGGCGAGTTGGATCGAACCGAGATCCTCGCCAGCTGGCTGGACGAAGGCGGGCTCATCGTGGCAACATCAGCGCTCGGTACTGGGGTTAACTTTCCCAGCATCGTGTTCGTCTTGCACGTAGGCATGCCATGGAGCATGATCGACTACTGCCAGGAGAGTGGGCGTGCGGGGCGTAGCGGCGAGGTGGCGGACTCGGTCATCATCGTCGAGCCAGGTGAGGTGGAGAGGCGAATCCGGGAGGGTGGAGCGTCGGTGGACGTGTGCGCGATGGGCATGTTCATCGAGAGCGAAGGCTGCCGGCGCGGGAAGATGAGCGAGTACATGGATGGGCAGCGGGTAGTGTGCAGTGACATGGACTCGGCTGGGTGCGATCGATGCGGTGAGGGCCGGATCGAGTGGCAGCAGGCCCAGTCGCTCGCGGCGAGTGAGTGGCAAGAGGTGGAGGCAAGCATGGACGAGCTGCGGGCCGGGTGTGCGATATGCTGGGTGCTGGGGCGGGCAGGCTGGCAAGAGCACAGAACGATGCTGTGCACGGCGCAGCCCATGATGATGGGGAGGGACATGGACGAGTTCCGGCGAGGGGTGCGCGACGCTGGGAACTGCCACAGCTGTCGAAGGTGCTGGGTGAGCCAGAAGTGGTGCGCGACAGGGCAGGACGTCGCGAACTCGTGCCAGTGGCCGAACATTGTGATTCCTGTGGCCAGGGCAGCAACGGGGATTGCGGATGGGCTTGAGATCATTCGGCAGTGCGGGTTCCAGGGCGAGTGCGAGGTTTCGTGCCAGGCGTACCAGGTATGGCTTGGACAGCGCCATTGTGAACGTATCTGGGGCGAATTTCTTAGTAATGCAATGGTAGTAGCTATAAGAGTTATTATAAAACTTAAAGAGAAGAATTAGGCCTAGAATATAGTACTTTACTTCTATTTTTTAAAAAATCTCACTTTGTACATATTATAGTAGAGTTAGCCTATCTATTATAGATTTTATTTTACTTTACTATATATTAGTATAATAGGATGTAAGTTTTAGAAATTATAGAAAAAATAGAAACTAGAGTCTTCTAGAAGAGTTTAGGAATTGTATAAAATAAGTAAATTTCTAAAAACCTAAGTACTAGTATTGATACTATCTTATAACTTATTAGAATTTAATAAAATTATAATTAAACTATATTTCTACTTTTTTATAAACTTTACCTATCCAAGAGGAAGAGGCGTCGGTGGTCACAGACGCGCTAAGATTGGCTTAGCGTTAGGGTTAGAGTTAACGAATTAGGTAGGATTTGATACCAGAAACGCGTTAGACTAGGGGCAGAAACAATCCTATTCCCCAGCTATTTCTATTTCTTTCTCATTCTAATTCATCTCAACGTAACCTCTTATACTAATCTACCATCTCTTATTCACAAAATAGGATGGTGGTGGCGCAGGGTTTAGCCATTACTTTTTACTACTAATTCGCGATGGAGTTCTGCTGGGACGCTCGAGCTTCCGCGTCAAGCCCAGCTAACAGAGTACTAACATCACCACATCAACAGAACTCTCAGCAGCAACAGCAACTAGCAGGAGAAAACTTAGCGCAAGCTAATATACAAAAGTATATTCATTTTGTTAAGGAGTACGGCGTGCTTTGCTGCAGCGAGCACAAAGCCGGCATAGAAAATCTCGATGTACATCTCCGTCAAAAGCATAGTGTACCAGTTAACGAACGGAGGAAATTCATTGAAAGCTGCGCTCTTTTGAGAAGACAAGGGCTGGGCAGCGTTACGCTACCAGACGCTGGCGGACCGCCAATCCAGGTCCTAGGAGCGCCGTTGGACGGCTTCCAATGCAAGCAGCCAGCATGCAGCTATCTTACGCGAAACAAGGGCCAGATACGACTACACTGCAACAGTCATGGGTTAGCGTTCAAGACGGGATCAGATGCGCTCTACCAGAAGGTAAAGATGCAGTCTTTCTTCCCCGCTTCAGGACGGCAGCGGTACTTTGTAGTTTGCGTCCCCGATGTAGCGGACAGCGGAGCAGACGCTAGGGCGCATAAAGAAGAGGTGGAAGACATTCTGGCAGAGTACGCGCGAACGCAGGAGGAGAGGAAGCGGCAAGAGCAGGTGATGGATGCAGAAGTCGCAAAGACAGACAAGACAGGCTGGTGGAAGTTTACAGAGTGGCCAGAGCACTTTGCGAACCGCAACTGCGTGCACCTTGCCCACGCGATCCGGCTGCCGCGCCGGGACGAGCCCAAGCTGCAGAAGGCCGCGCGGGCTGTGGAGCAGCTGGTGGAGCAGAGCGTCCGAGGGCTGTCCTCGCTACCACGTGAGACCCGACGATGGGTGAAGAGTGCGCAGGCCAACGAGATCCACCAGCAGCCGATAGCCCGACTGCAGAACCCAGAGAGCCAGGCGCGCTATGCTGGGTACATTGTGATGTTCGTGTGCTATGTCCTACGTATCGTCGCCGCCGAAGAAGCGGACAAGGAGAGCGAGGACACGGAGAGTAGCGAGGGCAGCAGCACCGACGACAGCAGCGACGGCGACGGCAGCAGCAGCGACTGCAGTGATGAGAGCCCGCCCGAGGCCCACACAGGTCGCCGAGTCAAAGTTGATCCCATGAAGGACGCGCGGGAGATGTTCCCATGGAAAGAGGACCAAAAGCTGCTGGCCACCATGCTCTGGGAGGCCCTGGACAGCAACGACGAAGCCGGCCACATCGTCCTAGTGCGCCGGATGCTTAGTACGTTCATCATGACGACCTACATCCGCAGTCCGTTTGAGAGCGGGCTCGTTCACTTTGCTGCTGTGCTTGGGTTCGATTCAGAGACACGTCGACTGCGCACCGCGAAGAACTATTCGTATCTAGTGGCTGGGATGGTGTACTGCGTTCGGGTGATCAGTGTCGAACACCTACTTCCGCCCGCGCAACGGGAACAGCAGGGCTTGGTGGAACGTGACCACTATCTTGACCTGAGAAAGCGCTTCCTAGCGGACGGGTCCTTCAGCCCGACGAGCCAGCTGCTTAGTCTGCTGGCCTATGGCAAGTTCATCGGCATGAATACCGGCAACGCGGGCAACGCCTTCTGGTCAGAGGATAAGAAGATCTTCTACCTCAACGGTAGACCCATCGTTATACACCATTTCCAGCTGATGGCCCAAGAACTGTTGACCGAGCTGGAGGACCTGCTCTGGGGTGAGCTGCTCTGGGTCCGCAGTCCCGGTCAGCGTTTCCCGATCCGGCTCGACCTGATTCAGGACGATGTCGCGTGCACACGACGCGGCATGTCCTTTGTCACGCACGGGAACAACGGCCTGGAGAATGGCTTGCGATGGATGCTCGAACGGATGATGCAGGACGAGCAGGGTCGGAAGCTCCGCTCCGGAGATGGGACTTGGAACGTTGCACGCGTGAAGCTGTACCTGCGCAGTGTCAAGCGCTTCAAGGAGCTGGAGCTTGCCAATCTCCACATTGACGAGGGAATGCCAGGTCGGGGCACCGAGATCACGTCGATGCGGTTCCGCAACGGAGCACTGCAGGACCGCAACCTCTTCGTGATGGACGGACAGATCATGACGGTGGTCCGTTACTACAAGTCGCAGTCGCAGTTCGACAAGCCCAAGGTCATCCCAAGGTTCCTGCCCTCGCGGCTCTCGCAGGTGCTCGTTGTGTACCTGGCGTACGTGCAGCCGTTCGAAGAGTACCTGACCGTGGAGGTGCTGGGCGGCAGCTTCACCGACTACCTGTGGGCCAACGAGCAGGGTCCGTGGCACACGGATCACCTGACGCGGGTGCTGAAGCGCGAGACGGGCAAGCACCTGGGGGTGGCGCTGAACACGCTCGACTACCGACACACGGCGGTGGGGATTGGGCGGGAGGTGGTTGGGGATGTGTTTGGGCGGGGTAGGGAGGTGGTTGGGGATGTGTTTGGGCGGGGTTACCAAGACGAGGTGGGTGAGATTGAAGAGCCCGAGGTCGACGAGGACGGTGAGAGCCCGTTGGAGCTGCAGAGCGCGCGGACGACCAAGATCGGCCTGGCCAACTACAGCGTGCCCATCGATATTGTGAAGCATCTCAGCATGCGTTCGATCGAGACCTTCCGGCCGCTCAGTCGGCGCTGGCACGAGTTTCTAGGTGTGGATGGGCACGAGGTACGACCCAGTGCAGCCAGGAAGCGGCGATGGGAAGAAGAAGGAGACGGTCAAGACAAAGGGAGAGATGATCTCGCCGTGGTCGTGCCGCAGAAGAAAACCAAACCAGGGGGTGTCACTGCGAGTGCGATGTCTAGAGCGATGCAGCAGGCACTTGGCCAGGCTACTGCATCGTTCAAGTCGGACGAGCAGGAACAGGCCATGTTCGCTATGGTGAACGGTCAGACACCGCTGGTGGTCGTGCTCCCCACAGGTGGAGGCAAGAGTCTGCTGTTCATGGTGCCGGCCTGCCTCGACCATGCTGGCGTGACCGTGGTTGTGGTGCCGTTCCGCGCGCTGATCGAGGACCTGGCAACGCGTATCCGCGCGCGCGGTATCGACTGCGTGGAATGGGTTAACCACGAGACGAACCCGGCCTCCGTCATGCTGGTTGGTGCTGATGTCGCCGGCGGCGCGGGGTTCCTGAAGTATGCCAGCTCGCTGAAGGATAAGAAGCAGCTGCAGCGGGTGGTGATTGACGAGTGCCATCTCATCATCACCTCCAGCCATTGGCGGCCGAAGCTGGCGAAGCTGCGGAATCTGCGCGTGCTTGCATGCCCGATCGTACTGCTGACGGCGACGCTACCGCCCGTGCTGGAGGGGGTGTTGGGTAGAAGCATGTTGATTCAAGCTGCCACCTACATCCGGGCCAGCACGGTGCGGCCCAACATCCGGTATTACGTGTCGTGGTGTGGGCGAGGTAAGGCCATGGAGGCAGCACTGGCCATGTGTCGACGGCGGCAGGAACAGCTGCGGGGTGGCCAGAAAGGCGTCATCTACTGCCACAGCAGGACTGCATGCGAAATGCTGGCAGGGGCGCTGGGCTGCAAGCACTACCACGCTGGCGAGTTGGATCGAACCGAGATCCTCGCCAGCTGGCTGGACGAAGGCGGGCTCATCGTGGCAACATCAGCGCTCGGTACTGGGGTTAACTTTCCCAGCATCGTGTTCGTCTTGCACGTAGGCATGCCATGGAGCATGATCGACTACTGCCAGGAGAGTGGGCGTGCGGGGCGTAGCGGCGAGGTGGCGGACTCGGTCATCATCGTCGAGCCAGGTGAGGTGGAGAGGCGAATCCGGGAGGGTGGAGCGTCGGTGGACGTGTGCGCGATGGGCATGTTCATCGAGAGCGAAGGCTGCCGGCGCGGGAAGATGAGCGAGTACATGGATGGGCAGCGGGTAGTGTGCAGTGACATGGACTCGGCTGGGTGCGATCGATGCGGTGAGGGCCGGATCGAGTGGCAGCAGGCCCAGTCGCTCGCGGCGAGTGAGTGGCAAGAGGTGGAGGCAAGCATGGACGAGCTGCGGGCCGGGTGTGCGATATGCTGGGTGCTGGGGCGGGCAGGCTGGCAAGAGCACAGAACGATGCTGTGCACGGCGCAGCCCATGATGATGGGGAGGGACATGGACGAGTTCCGGCGAGGGGTGCGCGACGCTGGGAACTGCCACAGCTGTCGAAGGTGCTGGGTGAGCCAGAAGTGGTGCGCGACAGGGCAGGACGTCGCGAACTCGTGCCAGTGGCCGAACATTGTGATTCCTGTGGCCAGGGCAGCAACGGGGATTGCGGATGGGCTTGAGATCATTCGGCAGTGCGGGTTCCAGGGCGAGTGCGAGGTTTCGTGCCAGGCGTACCAGGTATGGCTTGGACAGCGCCATTGTGAACGTATCTGGGGCGAATTTCTTAGTAATGCAATGGTAGTAGCTATAAGAGTTATTATAAAACTTAAAGAGAAGAATTAGGCCTAGAATATAGTACTTTACTTCTATTTTTTAAAAAATCTCACTTTGTACATATTATAGTAGAGTTAGCCTATCTATTATAGATTTTATTTTACTTTACTATATATTAGTATAATAGGATGTAAGTTTTAGAAATTATAGAAAAAATAGAAACTAGAGTCTTCTAGAAGAGTTTAGGAATTGTATAAAATAAGTAAATTTCTAAAAACCTAAGTACTAGTATTGATACTATCTTATAACTTATTAGAATTTAATAAAATTATAATTAAACTATATTTCTACTTTTTTATAAACTTTACCACTAGTTATTAAATAGTAGTATACTTTTTTATATACTTATAATAATTTTTACTTATTTAGTAATCATAAGTTTTACTTTAAATAGTTTATACTAATAGTATTATATAACTACTAGAGTGAAACTAAATTTAATTTTATATTAATAATTTATATTTCTATTAAAAAGAGAATATAAAAGAAATTATTAAAGTAGTAGTATTTATAAGTAGAAGTAGGACTTATAAATAATAAAACTAAATTACTAAACTATGTAGTAGATAATAAATAATTTCTAGTTATTATAAAATTAAGAAAAAAAAACTAAAGGGTTATTTTTTATTAAAGGGAAAATATATATTTCTAAAGTTATAGAAAATATAAAGTAATATAACTTTTTAAAAAGTAATATAAGGTAAAGTTATTAACTATTCTATACAGGTATATAAGGTCGTGTTAAGTTATATAAAAGGATATAAATTATTATAAAGGGACATAAAGCTATATAAAGTAATATGTAGTAAAGTTATTAAATATTTTATAAAGTTATATAAGGTTGTATTAAGTTATATAAAGGGATATAAATTATTATAAAGTAATATAAAGGTATATAAAGTAATATAAAGTAAAGTTATATAAGGTTGTATTAAGTTATATAAAGTGATATAAATTACTATAAAGCTATATAAAGTGATATATGGTAAAGTTATTAGATATTTAATAAAGTTATATAAAGTGATATAAATTGTAATAAAGTAATATAAAGCTATATAATACTATATAACTTTCTATAAAATAGTATAAGGTACAGTTATTAAATATTTTATAAAGGTTTATAAAGTAGTGTTAAGTTGTATAAAGTGATATAAAGTAACATAACTTTCTATAAAGGGATGTAAGGTGAAGTTATTAAATGTTATATAAAGTGGTATAAAGCTATATAAAGTAAAATAAAGTTATGTAGAGTAATATAGGATGGACTTATTAAATGTTGTTTAAAGTTATTAGTTATACTATAAAACAAACTTAGTAAGGAGAGAAGAATAAGCTTCTTATTATAAAACTTTATATAGTAGAGAAAAGTTAGGACTTTTTTAGAAAAGAGATATAATATTATAACTAGATAAGGAGTATACTAATATAAGTTAAAGGGAGTTAAAGTAGGGAAAAATCTTGAGGTAGAATAGGAAACCCGTTTATAAGTGTATAGGAGAGGTAGGATAGGAAACCCGTTCGTGAGTGCAAGGGAGAGGTGGGGTGGGTGGGCCCGTCGGGATGGGAAGAACCGCTGGTGCGTAGGTAGGGTTAGGGTTGGTTAGGGTTAGGGTTAGGGTTAGGGTTAGGGTTAGGGTTTAGGGTTAGGGTTAGGGTTAGGGTTAGGGTTAGGGTTAGGGTTAGGGTTAGGGTTAGGGTTAGGT
>WJXW01000028.1:0-44956 GCA_015832175.1 Paraphaeosphaeria minitans | reverse complement strand
CCCTAACCCTAACCCTAACCCTAACCCTAACCCTAACCCTAACCCTAACCCTAACCCTAACCCTAACCCTAACCCTAACCCTAACCCTAACCCTAACCCTACGCACCAGCGGTTCTTCCCATCCCGACGGGCCACCCACCCCACCTCTCCCTTGCACTCACGAACGGGTTTCCTATCCTACCTCTCCTATACACTTATAAACGGGTTTCCTATTCTACCTCAAGATTTTTCCCTACTTTAACTCCCTTTAACTTATATTAGTATACTCCTTATCTAGTTATAATATTATATCTCTTTTCTAAAAAAGTCCTAACTTTTCTCTACTATATAAAGTTTTATAATAAGAAGCTTATTCTTCTCTCCTTACTAAGTTTGTTTTATAGTATAACTAATAACTTTAAACAACATTTAATAAGTCCATCCTATATTACTCTACATAACTTTATTTTACTTTATATAGCTTTATACCACTTTATATAACATTTAATAACTTCACCTTACATCCCTTTATAGAAAGTTATGTTACTTTATATCACTTTATACAACTTAACACTACTTTATAAACCTTTATAAAATATTTAATAACTGTACCTTATACTATTTTATAGAAAGTTATATAGTATTATATAGCTTTATATTACTTTATTACAATTTATATCACTTTATATAACTTTATTAAATATCTAATAACTTTACCATATATCACTTTATATAGCTTTATAGTAATTTATATCACTTTATATAACTTAATACAACCTTATATAACTTTACTTTATATTACTTTATATACCTTTATATTACTTTATAATAATTTATATCCCTTTATATAACTTAATACAACCTTATATAACTTTATAAAATATTTAATAACTTTACTACATATTACTTTATATAGCTTTATGTCCCTTTATAATAATTTATATCCTTTTATATAACTTAACACGACCTTATATACCTGTATAGAATAGTTAATAACTTTACCTTATATTACTTTTTAAAAAGTTATATTACTTTATATTTTCTATAACTTTAGAAATATATATTTTCCCTTTAATAAAAAATAACCCTTTAGTTTTTTTTTCTTAATTTTATAATAACTAGAAATTATTTATTATCTACTACATAGTTTAGTAATTTAGTTTTATTATTTATAAGTCCTACTTCTACTTATAAATACTACTACTTTAATAATTTCTTTTATATTCTCTTTTTAATAGAAATATAAATTATTAATATAAAATTAAATTTAGTTTCACTCTAGTAGTTATATAATACTATTAGTATAAACTATTTAAAGTAAAACTTATGATTACTAAATAAGTAAAAATTATTATAAGTATATAAAAAAGTATACTACTATTTAATAACTAGTGGTAAAGTTTATAAAAAAGTAGAAATATAGTTTAATTATAATTTTATTAAATTCTAATAAGTTATAAGATAGTATCAATACTAGTACTTAGGTTTTTAGAAATTTACTTATTTTATACAATTCCTAAACTCTTCTAGAAGACTCTAGTTTCTATTTTTTCTATAATTTCTAAAACTTACATCCTATTATACTAATATATAGTAAAGTAAAATAAAATCTATAATAGATAGGCTAACTCTACTATAATATGTACAAAGTGAGATTTTTTAAAAAATAGAAGTAAAGTACTATATTCTAGGCCTAATTCTTCTCTTTAAGTTTTATAATAACTCTTATAGCTACTACCATTGCATTACTAAGAAATTCGCCCCAGATACGTTCACAATGGCGCTGTCCAAGCCATACCTGGTACGCCTGGCACGAAACCTCGCACTCGCCCTGGAACCCGCACTGCCGAATGATCTCAAGCCCATCCGCAATCCCCGTTGCTGCCCTGGCCACAGGAATCACAATGTTCGGCCACTGGCACGAGTTCGCGACGTCCTGCCCTGTCGCGCACCACTTCTGGCTCACCCAGCACCTTCGACAGCTGTGGCAGTTCCCAGCGTCGCGCACCCCTCGCCGGAACTCGTCCATGTCCCTCCCCATCATCATGGGCTGCGCCGTGCACAGCATCGTTCTGTGCTCTTGCCAGCCTGCCCGCCCAGCACCCAGCATATCGCACACCCGGCCCGCAGCTCGTCCATGCTTGCCTCCACCTCTTGCCACTCACTCGCCGCGAGCGACTGGGCCTGCTGCCACTCGATCCGGCCCTCACCGCATCGATCGCACCCAGCCGAGTCCATGTCACTGCACACTACCCGCTGCCCATCCATGTACTCGCTCATCTTCCCGCGCCGGCAGCCTTCGCTCTCGATGAACATGCCCATCGCGCACACGTCCACCGACGCTCCACCCTCCCGGATTCGCCTCTCCACCTCACCTGGCTCGACGATGATGACCGAGTCCGCCACCTCGCCGCTACGCCCCGCACGCCCACTCTCCTGGCAGTAGTCGATCATGCTCCATGGCATGCCTACGTGCAAGACGAACACGATGCTGGGAAAGTTAACCCCAGTACCGAGCGCTGATGTTGCCACGATGAGCCCGCCTTCGTCCAGCCAGCTGGCGAGGATCTCGGTTCGATCCAACTCGCCAGCGTGGTAGTGCTTGCAGCCCAGCGCCCCTGCCAGCATTTCGCATGCAGTCCTGCTGTGGCAGTAGATGACGCCTTTCTGGCCACCCCGCAGCTGTTCCTGCCGCCGTCGACACATGGCCAGTGCTGCCTCCATGGCCTTACCTCGCCCACACCACGACACGTAATACCGGATGTTGGGCCGCACCGTGCTGGCCCGGATGTAGGTGGCAGCTTGAATCAACATGCTTCTACCCAACACCCCCTCCAGCACGGGCGGTAGCGTCGCCGTCAGCAGTACGATCGGGCATGCAAGCACGCGCAGATTCCGCAGCTTCGCCAGCTTCGGCCGCCAATGGCTGGAGGTGATGATGAGATGGCACTCGTCAATCACCACCCGCTGCAGCTGCTTCTTATCCTTCAGCGAGCTGGCATACTTCAGGAACCCCGCGCCGCCGGCGACATCAGCACCAACCAGCATGACGGAGGCCGGGTTCGTCTCGTGGTTAACCCATTCCACGCAGTCGATACCGCGCGCGCGGATACGCGTTGCCAGGTCCTCGATCAGCGCGCGGAACGGCACCACAACCACGGTCACGCCAGCATGGTCGAGGCAGGCCGGCACCATGAACAGCAGACTCTTGCCTCCACCTGTGGGGAGCACGACCACCAGCGGTGTCTGACCGTTCACCATAGCGAACATGGCCTGTTCCTGCTCGTCCGACTTGAACGATGCAGTAGCCTGGCCAAGTGCCTGCTGCATCGCTCTAGACATCGCACTCGCAGTGACACCCCCTGGTTTGGTTTTCTTCTGCGGCACGACCACGGCGAGATCATCTCTCCCTTTGTCTTGACCGTCTCCTTCTTCTTCCCATCGCCGCTTCCTGGCTGCACTGGGTCGTACCTCGTGCCCATCCACACCTAGAAACTCGTGCCAGCGCCGACTGAGCGGCCGGAAGGTCTCGATCGAACGCATGCTGAGATGCTTCACAATATCGATGGGCACGCTGTAGTTGGCCAGGCCGATCTTGGTCGTCCGCGCGCTCTGCAGCTCCAACGGGCTCTCACCGTCCTCGTCGACCTCGGGCTCTTCAATCTCACCCACCTCGTCTTGGTAACCCCGCCCAAACACATCCCCAACCACCTCCCGCCCAATCCCCACCGCCGTGTGTCGGTAGTCGAGCGTGTTCAGCGCCACCCCCAGGTGCTTGCCCGTCTCGCGCTTCAGCACCCGCGTCAGGTGATCCGTGTGCCACGGACCCTGCTCGTTGGCCCACAGGTAGTCGGTGAAGCTGCCGCCCAGCACCTCCACGGTCAGGTACTCTTCGAACGGCTGCACGTACGCCAGGTACACAACGAGCACCTGCGAGAGCCGCGAGGGCAGGAACCTTGGGATGACCTTGGGCTTGTCGAACTGCGACTGCGACTTGTAGTAACGGACCACCGTCATGATCTGTCCGTCCATCACGAAGAGGTTGCGGTCCTGCAGTGCTCCGTTGCGGAACCGCATCGACGTGATCTCGGTGCCCCGACCTGGCATTCCCTCGTCAATGTGGAGATTGGCAAGCTCCAGCTCCTTGAAGCGCTTGACACTGCGCAGGTACAGCTTCACGCGTGCAACGTTCCAAGTCCCATCTCCGGAGCGGAGCTTCCGACCCTGCTCGTCCTGCATCATCCGTTCGAGCATCCATCGCAAGCCATTCTCCAGGCCGTTGTTCCCGTGCGTGACAAAGGACATGCCGCGTCGTGTGCACGCGACATCGTCCTGAATCAGGTCGAGCCGGATCGGGAAACGCTGACCGGGACTGCGGACCCAGAGCAGCTCACCCCAGAGCAGGTCCTCCAGCTCGGTCAACAGTTCTTGGGCCATCAGCTGGAAATGGTGTATAACGATGGGTCTACCGTTGAGGTAGAAGATCTTCTTATCCTCTGACCAGAAGGCGTTGCCCGCGTTGCCGGTATTCATGCCGATGAACTTGCCATAGGCCAGCAGACTAAGCAGCTGGCTCGTCGGGCTGAAGGACCCGTCCGCTAGGAAGCGCTTTCTCAGGTCAAGATAGTGGTCACGTTCCACCAAGCCCTGCTGTTCCCGTTGCGCGGGCGGAAGTAGGTGTTCGACACTGATCACCCGAACGCAGTACACCATCCCAGCCACTAGATACGAATAGTTCTTCGCGGTGCGCAGTCGACGTGTCTCTGAATCGAACCCAAGCACAGCAGCAAAGTGAACGAGCCCGCTCTCAAACGGACTGCGGATGTAGGTCGTCATGATGAACGTACTAAGCATCCGGCGCACTAGGACGATGTGGCCGGCTTCGTCGTTGCTGTCCAGGGCCTCCCAGAGCATGGTGGCCAGCAGCTTTTGGTCCTCTTTCCATGGGAACATCTCCCGCGCGTCCTTCATGGGATCAACTTTGACTCGGCGACCTGTGTGGGCCTCGGGCGGGCTCTCATCACTGCAGTCGCTGCTGCTGCCGTCGCCGTCGCTGCTGTCGTCGGTGCTGCTGCCCTCGCTACTCTCCGTGTCCTCGCTCTCCTTGTCCGCTTCTTCGGCGGCGACGATACGTAGGACATAGCACACGAACATCACAATGTACCCAGCATAGCGCGCCTGGCTCTCTGGGTTCTGCAGTCGGGCTATCGGCTGCTGGTGGATCTCGTTGGCCTGCGCACTCTTCACCCATCGTCGGGTCTCACGTGGTAGCGAGGACAGCCCTCGGACGCTCTGCTCCACCAGCTGCTCCACAGCCCGCGCGGCCTTCTGCAGCTTGGGCTCGTCCCGGCGCGGCAGCCGGATCGCGTGGGCAAGGTGCACGCAGTTGCGGTTCGCAAAGTGCTCTGGCCACTCTGTAAACTTCCACCAGCCTGTCTTGTCTGTCTTTGCGACTTCTGCATCCATCACCTGCTCTTGCCGCTTCCTCTCCTCCTGCGTTCGCGCGTACTCTGCCAGAATGTCTTCCACCTCTTCTTTATGCGCCCTAGCGTCTGCTCCGCTGTCCGCTACATCGGGGACGCAAACTACAAAGTACCGCTGCCGTCCTGAAGCGGGGAAGAAAGACTGCATCTTTACCTTCTGGTAGAGCGCATCTGATCCCGTCTTGAACGCTAACCCATGACTGTTGCAGTGTAGTCGTATCTGGCCCTTGTTTCGCGTAAGATAGCTGCATGCTGGCTGCTTGCATTGGAAGCCGTCCAACGGCGCTCCTAGGACCTGGATTGGCGGTCCGCCAGCGTCTGGTAGCGTAACGCTGCCCAGCCCTTGTCTTCTCAAAAGAGCGCAGCTTTCAATGAATTTCCTCCGTTCGTTAACTGGTACACTATGCTTTTGACGGAGATGTACATCGAGATTTTCTATGCCGGCTTTGTGCTCGCTGCAGCAAAGCACGCCGTACTCCTTAACAAAATGAATATACTTTTGTATATTAGCTTGCGCTAAGTTTTCTCCTGCTAGTTGCTGTTGCTGCTGAGAGTTCTGTTGATGTGGTGATGTTAGTACTCTGTTAGCTGGGCTTGACGCGGAAGCTCGAGCGTCCCAGCAGAACTCCATCGCGAATTAGTAGTAAAAAGTAATGGCTAAACCCTGCGCCACCACCATCCTATTTTGTGAATAAGAGATGGTAGATTAGTATAAGAGGTTACGTTGAGATGAATTAGAATGAGAAAGAAATAGAAATAGCTGGGGAATAGGATTGTTTCTGCCCCTAGTCTAACGCGTTTCTGGTATCAAATCCTACCTAATTCGTTAACTCTAACCCTAACGCTAAGCCAATCTTAGCGCGTCTGTGACCACCGACGCCTCTTCCTCTTGGATAGGAAGTAGATAGTCTAAGGAACGCTAAGCTTATTATAGAAGAACTAGTAAGTATGGTTAAAGTTAGGTAGATTAGTAACCCTAGGGTTAGTCTACAGCTTCTTGCCTAGTAGGATTGCGTTTACTATAGCTGCTATATCTAGAATAAACTAATACTAGAGATTTAACTAGTGCTAAAAGGCGCTACTAAGAATAAAGCGGAAGAAGAGTAATATCTTAGTTTACTTATAGAAGTAATAGGTCTCTGTAGGCCTAGCTAGTCCTACTACTAGAGTAGGCTAGAATGTGTCTCTAAATAGGACATAGAAGGCGTCTAGCTATAACTAGATAAAGGAGTAGAAGGTAGCGCGCTTAGTAGTCTTACTAGTCTTATTCTAAAGTGTAGTAAATACTTTACTCTTAGAGTAGGTGTAGTACTTAGATAGCATGTGCAGTATTATAAAGATAGCGTGTATAAGTAAAGCTAAATTGGCTACTAGCGCGTTTGTAGTAGCTTAGAGCAACCCTATATTCTCTACTACTATAACGTGGCTACTTATATACTGCTCTATTAGGTCGTGGAACTGTAAGTACTTCCTAGGGTTTAGGTTAGTAATAGGGTAGAGCTGCCTGCCTTCTATAGGTATACTAGTAAGGTGCAGCATTTACTATCCTTCTGTAATACTAACCTACTTAAGCTAATTATTACTAAGACTCTTACTGTGCTAGTTAAACGCGGTATATAGAAGGTACTTAATAGATAGGTTTTCTAGAATAGTATTATTATCCTTGTTCTCGCCAGCAGAGGCACCGCCAACATTAGGCGTATAATTGGGGCTAGTGTTAATATTATATGCCTAGCGTAAAGTAAGCGTATCTTTTTACTAGACCTTCTTCTCTGTCTCCTATATGTGCCAGCGAATAACAATGGGGTAAGGGATAGTTATATTAGTAGATTAGGTACTAAGCATAGTGTACTAAGCCATTAGCTAGTTATACACTTATAGGTATAGGTTGTTTAACTGCGCGTTAATAGGTAACATAACCTAAAGCTAACTAGTGTTACTACTACGCGTAAATAGCTTATAGTAGTAAAGAATAATAGCTAAAATTAACCTTAATTTGCCTATACTACTAAAGCCCTAAATAAGGCCAACGCCAGCGCGTAAGTGCTTAAGGAAAAAGAAGAAACCTTACTACTTATTCTTTAGCCTAGTAAGCTTAGTGGCCTTAGTAATAGCAGCTTACATAGTATTAAGTCTAAACACTAAAATGTGCTGCTTAAAGTAGCTATAATTAGGGAGATTAAGTATATTATTATTAAGTAATAAGTTAAGCTTTAGTTTATACTTATTCTACTACTAAAACAGCATGCGCAGCGTGTTAATTTCCTACTTAATCTAGTTCTAGAGTTACTTAACGCGAATGTAGACTTTAATGCCTAGGTGGTTATCTAGCGCAGCCTACAGCTGGTTAATATTATTAAAGTTATTAGCCTTAACAACGTGGTCCTTAGAGAACTTAGAGTCCTGCTAGAAACTAGACCTGCTATTATAGGGTTGCTAGATAAAGGCAGAGTGCTTAAGGCTATTAGCGATACCTACTGGCAGCACTACACGCCCTCTCTATACCATGCTATTACTTATATTATCGCTAAAGAACTAGATGTTAAATAGGGCATTAACGCGAAGGTTTATATTTTTATCTATTATAATAAGCGCAAAGTAGGCGCGCTAGTCCAGGTTACTACCTATCTTAACCAGGTGTACCTTTGTAGGCATAAACACGGCGTTAGGGATAGCCTTATACTCTATAATAGCTAAATAGAAATACACTGTAAAATACTCCTTATAATAGTTAAACTACTTACGTGCTAGGATAGAGTACTTAGGTCGCTTGTCTAGTAGAAGCTATATCCCTAGCTAGATGTTAATAGCCTAGCGTAGATACTAGGCAGCTATAGTGTTAATATTTACCTACGTTTAGATTAATTTAGAAACCTTATTTATAGTATTCTTAAACTATAAGCTGGCTGTAGTGTAGAAGTAAATCTATATGTAGTAGCATCCCTATAGCGCGTCTTAAAGCGTGTGTATTGTAGCTATATGTAGGCTATAGGTGCTATTAAAGAATAGCGTAAGCCCTAGGAGATCTTAGGGCTATCTATTTAGGCTAGTATCTGCCTTAATTTCCTAGGATACGTAGAGTAGATAGGCTGTGGCGCTATCTCTAGAGATAAGCTGTATTAGCTTTTCGCAGCTATAGGCACTAAGATAGTTAAGATTACGCTAGTTAAATTCTGTAGGCAAATTAACTAATATCTTATAAGTTTTAATTAGGCTAATAGTGTTAAAGGCAGAGGTCTAGAGGATAGCTTCCTTAGTAAACTAGCCACTTACTGTATTTTTACTTACGTATAAGACTAATAGGCGTAGCTAAATAGATAATAAATAGTGCTCTATAGTTATAGTATATAGCTTAACTTCTATCTTGTCTAATTCTAGGGCCTTAAACTAACTAAGAGGTAGACTATAATCTTCTACTAGTTCTAAGTTAGTAGAAGCTTCGCTAGCTGTAGGTGTAATAATAGTGTTAGTAGGGACGCCTAATGCTTTAGTAGGTGTAGCTATAAAACCTATAGGTATAGCCTTATCTTTAGTAGGGGCTACGCTCTTAGTAGAGGTGGCTATAGCTTAACTAGCTTAAGTAGGTGTAGGTACGTAATTAATTACGTAGTAGTTAGTAGTAGCATAGCCCTCTATTAGGTAGTAAGGGTAAACGTTCTAATAGTTTTTACGCTTATGTCCTGCGTTGCTATAGGCATAGTAGGTGTTTTAAAGTTAGTAATCTAACGCTAGATAGCTAGGGTTACCGCACTTATAGTAGAGTTAGCTAGGGCATCTGGCTTAAAGGTGGCCTAGCTATCTATACTTATTATAAAGCTGCTAAGATATTGCCTAGCTATTACTAGTCTAGTTATCTAATATGGCAGACAGCTACTCTTTTACAAAGATATAGCCTATAGAGATACGCCTAGGACCTAGGTTTATAGCATTCTTATACGTAATATTAAAGACTACAACGCCTTTAGAGAACTTAGGCTTAGGCTTTAGGTAGCTAGTGTTGTAGGTAGTAAAGTGCTTTACCTAGGCGTCTATAATAATAGCTAGACTAGGTATAGTAGTTAGCACTAAAACTGGGTATACTTATACACAGAAAGCATACCTTAATATAAGTATTTATAAAATAGTTTCTAATATTTATAGGCGTAGGCGGAAGCGTTTAGAAAAGGCACTTATAAAGGTGTGCTTATGTGTAAAGGCGCGTATTGGCGTTAATAGGGTAATAGTAAGTAGGGTAATAGTAACCACTTAACGCGCCTAACTTAACGCGGTAGTATGGTATAAGAGTAGTAAAAGGAACAAGAGTTAAGAGGGCTAGATACTAGGCAAAGTTAGGAGTAAAAGAGAAGAAGTAGGGGACTACCCAGGTAACTATAGTAAGAGGAATAGGCAATAGCGAAGGTTTTGTTTGGCCTAGGTAAGCTGTAATAGGAAGGTACGCAATTAGCTATTTGCCCCACTTATTATAGTTTACGAGGTAAAGCTATAAGCGTATGTATAAGGTATATTAAAGACGCTCTTATGCGTAATAGACTTAATAATAGTTTAACACTCCACGCACAAGTCTAGTAACAAGATAAGTTTCTACTTAGTAGGATATATTGTCTACTATCTACAGTACGCTAACAGATTATGGCTAGGACATTAGTTCGCCTGGCTGGACTAGATAGTCCCCTTCTCTTCTACTCCTCTACGTAACAATATAACGCCTGCTAGTCTCCCTAGTCTTAACTAGACTTCTTATTACACTTCTAAATAGTCTCCTTACACCTTTTTATTATAACAGTTGCAGCCTACACGCGTTCTTATTACTAACGTGGTTTACTATTTATATTCACCTAGGCAATAATAAACACGTAATCTTTCTATTTACTACTACTTAACGTTAATTTATAACCTTAACTCCACACCCTACAAGTCTTCGCAAATTAATATAAACTTGTAACTACACCTATCCTACCCCTAGCGTACACCTATAACTAATAAACCTTTCTTACCTAGCGTAGGATAGCGCGCGCACTAGATCTGTAATAGCTCTACTATAGTTGTCTTTAAAGGCGTTAAAATCTACAGTAATATCCTCACTTAGTAATAATAAATACATAGAAGCGTTTAGCCTAGACCTAATAGGCTTTAGCCGCATTAAAGAGTAGTTAAAAATAATATTGCCAATTATAAACCTAGAAAACTAATATTATAAAGGTAACTACCTTATTCTAAAGGAGTTACATATAGTATAGATTATTAAGAAGATCCCTAAGCTGGATATTAACATTGCCAATAAAGTATAAAAGGTAAGCGCCCTCTGCGTAATGCTAAATAGGTATAGTAGGCGTTAATTAAAGGATAAAGCGCCAGTACGCAAGTTTAAGCTATTACCTACGCTAGCACGTAAGCCTAAGCCATCGCTAATGCCAGATATTAATGCCAAGTTATTAGGAACCACTGTCCGCAATATAATTAAAAACTAGAATATATAGCATCTTACTTCTTCCTTTAAATAATCTATGTTAGTGTAAGGCCAGGGACTCGTCACTTACCTACCTAAACCACATTTAGACCATATTAATCTCCGCTTTATAGAATACTTAGTAATAGGCGATAAGACTATACTTAGTAAAGTGAACACCTCTACTATATATAATAGTTCTAGACGTGTTTAGTAGGACAACTTCCTAGATAAGGTAATAGATCTCTTTGGGTTAGCCTAGTTAGGTATCGTGTATCTGCCAAATTATATTAAAGGCCATATATAGATTAGGACACATATAGGCCTGTAGACTACACTCTAGAATATTATATCTAATAGGGTATACACTACTATTATTATAACCGCTCTCTGCCCAGCCTTAAGTTGTAGTTATACTAATGGTAGTAGATTAGAACAACATAAACGTCTGGCTGGACGCTATAGAAGCGAATCCCAATATAGTAAATACTATAGAATTGGCAGTAGTAATAACAAGGATAATATAAGTGAGCTTAGCCCCAAGTATAAGAACGCCAATAATAACGTTAGAGGAGTAAGATCTTAGGCGCCTATCCAGAGTAATAGCAATACGCTTCTACCTACTACTACTATTAGTAGACTAAGCACTACTAGCGCTACGTAGGGTAAGGGCAAAGACAAATACCCTCCTTGCGTATATACTAGCGATAATAAATCCGCCACTAAAAGCCAAATCGCCTAGTCTAGCCACGTTAGTGTCTATAGGCAGACTACTAAGCAGGACTAGGGTAATAGAGTCCTATTTTTGTTTTATACAATTAGTCCTGCGAAGACGCTTATTAAAATCAACAATAATAATAATAATAAAAGTAATAACAATAACAAAAGCGATAATAACAATAAAAGCGACAACAACTATAAAAGCAACAATGTTAATAATAATAATAATAGCAATAAGGAATATAATCCATAGCTTAAGAATGGTTAAGATGTACAGCCTATTAATCTATAGCTAGACAAGTTAATAAGGGTTAAATATGTATATATAAGTGCCAGAGCCTTAAGCTGGGCAGTAAAGGTAATCCCTTAGCTAAATTAGGATGCGATAATATAGACCTAAGGCATCCCATTCTAATATTAGGGACTAAAAGATAGCATCTGCATTAAGCCCTACTAGATTATATTAGTTACAGAGGGCTTCCTAATAGAGCGCACGATTACAGGCAGTGGCATCCTAGATAATAAGTAGGGCGTAGGTAAAACAATCTAGCTCTTACTTAAAGTGATTATAACTAGGCACTATAAGGCGAACTACGTAGAGGTTTGGGCAGTATAAAAGTAAGGGAACATAATAAAGCACTTACTACAAAATGTAATTAATAGTAATTACCCCTTCTATTCTTATAACCTTATTACCTGCTAGTGCTTACTATCTAATTATAAGAAACTCTTCCTTAACCAAGAGCCTAAGCCTAGTAGCACTTTTATTATTACCCCATGTACTGCTCTAACCAGTTTCTAAGATAATATATAAAAGATACTTAAGAGTGGTACCTTTTTTAAAATATACCCTGGTTTTTGCTTCGCCTTTAAAGAGGGTAAGAACTAGGGTGCTTTATGAAACTACCTGCCTCTTTCTATAATAGAGGTTACTAAATATAGCAAGAGGGTTAACATTAAGGACATGAGTTTTAATTAGGGCATCGTTAATAGTAATAAAACATAAAAAGACAAATAGGAGAATATTCTACCTATAGAGTGGAGCTCCTGAATTAATACGTTTATATTAAATAGTTTAGACGTCCTTTCCCCTTACCTGTATGTGCTAACTAGGGCCTTAGATCTTATTATCTTATTAACTCCTTACTGTATTAGAAACGTCTTTAATAAGTTTAAGTTTAGCCTTATCGCAATAGGGAAGAAGCGTAGCACAGATAAGAAGTTTTAAGAAACTCTAATAACCTATATACATAAAGCAGATCTCCTAGTAGTTAAGTGCGTATTATATAACAAGTGCCACTAAGCCATAAACAGGTCCGAAATGTAGACTGTAATAGAATACGCCTATACATCCCTCTAAAACGCTTATTAACGCTACCTAATCGTCTAGGGCGCATCTGGTACGCCAGAGGGGAACAACCTAGTTAATAGTTATATTTTCTATACTGCCGCGCTCTAACAGCTATTCTAGGCTACTACTATAGATACCTTTAAAGGGCTTTAGCGTCTTTATAGTAGTAATAAGATAAACAACCTTAACAACCTATACTACTATATAACCAAAAGTATTAGCGTATTTAGTGTAACCAATAAGTCCTTTTATAAGATAGCATTCTATAAGAACTTTAATAATATAGCATAAGAAGCTGCGCCATTATTTATTATAGCCTAGACGCTAAACACGTATTAGTTTAATAACTACGTTATCGTTCCTATAACTAGTAAGCTGGTAAGGCGCTCTGTATACATAAAACCTAATAAAAGAGAGGAGAAGTAGATCTAAGACATAGAAGACGAGCTATAGGCAGAGATGAACTGTAAGTATAATAAAGCCCTAGTAGAGTGGTAGAAGCGCAGAGCACTTTTAAGCCAGAAGTCTAAAAAAGGGTTGGCTAATAAGGTATATAGATATATAATAGCCCTAGCCATAGCAAGTGTAGTGCTAGTCGTGTAGGCTTTTAATAAGTAGAAGAAGTAAGATAATAAAACTAGGGAGTTTACTAAGGATTACGCTCTACTCTAGTATTTAGAATTCCCACGTAATACTACTACCTAGAGTTATCTAGTAATAAGGTTATAGATGTCCATGTTATATATAAAGTAGTTAACGCTAAAGGGAATACTAGACCCTATCTAAGAAACGCTGCGCAAGGATAAATGGACGCGCTAAAAGGTAGTAATTAGAATAGCATGGCCTAACCATACTAGAATCCTAATTGCCATGCTATACTATACCTACAGGGATGGAAATGTCCTTAATTACACTGTAAGTACAAAAGCCAAAGACTATAAAACTAACTTACGTAAGTTTACAGATACAAACAAAATTAACAAAACGTGGATTATAGTAGTAACGCTGTAGACAGCTAGTGTGGAATTAAATCTACAGCGCACAAATATAGTAATACTATTTAAGCCTTATATAAATCCATTAACAACAGCCTAGTTCTTCTCGTAGGTTTACTATTGTGGCCAAACTAAATTAAAGTGCTATATAATCACGCTTATTAATAACGCGTCTCATATTAAAAAGCGGAAGGTAAAGTGGATATAAATGGCTACTAACCTTAGGGATATAATAGAGGAGGGCGTAGATCTATAGAATAGGACGTATAACGTGGATAAGGAGATCTAGCGGTAATATAATAGTAGTTAGAAGGACTGGTTTAAGCAAATTAAGGTTAAAATACCTAAGGTACCTATGGCAGGTTAAACGTTAACACGCTAGGCCATAGGTAGAATTTCTAATTAGGACAACCAAAGTAGTTTATAAATAAAAAGTTACCCTTCCTAATACATGTGCAGCTATTTGCAGTATTACCACTGTAACTATAAGTAATCCCAATACCACTTTTTCTAGAGTAAGTGTAGGTTGTAAGCCTATAAGCGCACTTCCCACCTTTATTCCCTTTGCTACTAGGATACTTTTCCTTAACCTGTCTAAACAAGAGTCTTCCTTTGTATATAATTTGGCGCCACTTAATATTAATTTGCGCTATTTCCTATTAGTTCGCATCTATTTGTGTGTTTTTAGTTAGTTTTGGTGCGCTAACAACCCTATAATTAATACTGGCCTCTACTACACTAGTAGGTAGTAAGCTGGCTTTAAGTTAATGCGCGTAACACTATATTTTAGAAATACGCCCTTAGCTCTGCGTTAATAGATCGCCTTGCCCTTCTAGACTAAGTATAACCTTAACAATAGTAGGGTTCTAATCGCGCCTTAGTTATCTTCTAATTTAACCTAGACTTTACCAAGCTTATAACTTATAACTTTTCTATGGGTAACTAGGAATGCGTTTGTTAATAGGTCCCCCTAAAGCTAACCTATTACTAAACTATTGCAAATAGCTACTACTTAGTGTTAGTTTACGCTACTTCCTATTAACTCGCGTTAGTGTCTACTTGCCCTAGCTTAGAGGTGCTATCCTTATGCGTAATCTAAAGCTTAACCTTTGTATAAAAGATTACTTTTATAATTCTGGCTTACAATAATGTGTACTTATGGTACTACAGCGTTCCTGTAAAGTTTAATAAGGTTAGGTGCTAACTACTTAGTATATGGCCGCCTATAACTCCTGCAGCTATTATTAATAATAATACTTAGAACGCTACTTACACTAGTAAATATAATACTTAAAACGCTATCTGTGTACAGTAGTTATTACTATAACTTTTTAATATACAGTATTACGTCTGGCTTTTAAATTTTAAAAACAGCTATATTATAGTGGTTTGTCTACTTACTGCGTATGCTGGGTTAGGACTTTATATAGGGTTGTATATTACACTACTACTCTGTCCACTGCTTCTTTACAGTCTGGCGCTATATATACACCTCTCTTGTCTTATGCTTATTACGCTTATACGCTACTACTTTCTTCTCTAGCGTAGATCTAGGGCGCCCCCCTTTACCTATACAACTACTAGGTATATACCTAGACAGGCCCTACGCTTTACGCGAGGGCGTTATTACTAGAGCCTTACACTAATCTATAATACTATAATTTCTACTACTTAGCTAATATCTCGTACATTAGAAACTAAGCTTTTATAGGTACGCTGTATAGAGATCTATATAGTATACCCTATAAGGTCTAATAGCGTTTATAATAGTGCTTCCTACGTAATAATTGCACACTATTAGATCCTCTACATCCTCTACATCTTTACCCTACATGCTAATAATAAGCTTTATGTAGGCGTAATGTGTATAAGACTCTAGTAGTATATACTACTATTTAGGAGTATAGCAGATATTGTCCTTAGTAGGAGTACTAGCTAGGGCTAATATATCTGCCTTTTAATACTTACGTAATAATAGCCCCGTATACGTTTCTACTCTAATAGGGGAATAAGTCTATAGACTAGCGTTCTCCTCCTCTTTTTCTTCTTCTTCTTCCTTTTTTTCCTTAACCTCCTCTTCTCTTTCTCCTTCTTCCTTCTCTTCTACTACCTTAGCGGCGGCGGCAGCAGCAGCAGTGTAGATAGGTAAAATAGCCCTATTATTACTCTTACCTTAGTCTTTAGCGTCTACGCGCGTAATAGGCATAGAGCCTTTTACTAAAAGGTTGTTAAGTACGTTAGTTTTACTAGTGTAATAAGACTTATATAGGTGTAGAGGGCGCTCCTTAACCTTAGAGACTATAGGCGTTAGCTATTATAATATTACCCTAGGCTCCTTAGCTTCCTTAGAGACATCCTTTATTATAGAACTCTAGGGCTAGAGCTTAGGGCTAGAGAAGGTAGAGAAGTTAAACTTATTATTATTACTGTAGAGCAGGGAGATACTAAAGAGCTATACACCCTCTTCTTCTATAGTAGGTAGTAGGCGCGAGATTATTAATAGGTAGTAGGTAGGGCGCGAGGGGACTTTATTAAAAATATTAACTATATGCCACACGCGGCGCGTTATTATAGCTGCTATAAGGTATAGATGTAATATAATACTTACTAGACTAGTTTAAGGCATCTCTAATATTATAAATATTATAAGAGGGCATGTTAGCGCACTTTATAAATTATAAGGTAAGCTAAAAAGCTAGTTTCTATACGCGTAACGCGCAGCTTTACCTCCTATTTATTTATTATTAATAAGAGTACTTAGCCTATATTAGCGCTAAGGAATATTAATAAAAGAACTTAGGTAGTATCTACGCTAGTTAACTATAGAGGCGCAGTTATATACTAAGTTTTTTTATTATATTACTAGGCCTAGTCTTGCCTAAATTATTGTAGATTACTGTCTATATTCGCGCTGTTACCCCTTACATCGCAGTCTACTAAATCCTAGGCATAGCGCTTATAGCTATATCTAGGGTTTAGGCGCACTAGCCTTAGAAGCTCTTACCCTACTTTTTAACTCTACTACTACGCTCCTCCTTAATCTACATAGGCTAGCTAGTCTTAGCTAAAGCACACTTAGTAATTAAAACCTATATAAACTAGTTAATATTAAAGTGTAAGGAGGTTACTCTAATATAAGCATACGCGTTAGCGCTTTGCTAGACTATATTTCCTATATATTACCCTTACCGCCTCGCCCAAATTATTATATATTACTGTTACCTAGTGCTAATTCGCGCTGTCTTTTATTACTTTACATTAATTTACTTATTTCTCTTTACTTAGCCTAGTAGAGCGCCTTATGTTAAAGTTAATAAGAGATTACTTTATATTTAGCTCTATAGGGTAACTACCCTACTTTTGTATCCTTTAGACCCTTACTAGATATAACGTCTCTAGTGTAGATAAGTGTAGTAGTAGTAGGAGGTGTATACCTTAATAAAATATTTTAATTACACGGAAAATGGCCTATACTTACGCCTACTCTTAGGGTGTTACACTCTATCTAGTCCGCTTCTACTACCTTACTAATAAATAGGTAGTACGTAAGGAATAGAACTGTACTCTTCTATAGATTTCTAAGTATAGATATTATTCTTTTGTAACATCTTACTATGTGGTTATTTTTTTAATATCTAGAGCAGTAAATCTAGCCTCTAAAAAAAACTAAGCACGCTAAGCTTTAAATCTATTATATAGACTTACTTTCTTAAGGGTACTTATTACAGAAGGCTATAGAAGACTCTATTCTACTTATAGGCTAACTATAATAGTGCGTAAGGTAGAGCGGGTATAGTGTTAAGGTTCTTATAGGCACGTGCATAGGTGTTCCCTATAGGCTCTAAAGTTTAAGCTGCCAGCCCTAGAGAGCTCTACGTAAACTATTCCCTTTTAATTTACTACACATAACGCTAGTTCGTGTTAATCTGGGCCTTTGCTTATATAGCCCTCTTTTTTACTTAATCCTATATAGTAAAGCAGTAGTATGTTTACATCCTTACTATCTATAAGTTAATATAGTGGTAATTTACGCTACTTCCTCTTTATTAGCGTTAATTTATATGAACTGGCGTTAATGTCCCTAATTTGTATAATTAGGAGGTCTTACTACCTATACTAGCTCTATTAATTATATTATAATATAGCCCCTACAGCTATACCGCATTCTTATCCTGTGGACAACAACTTTCTGTCTGTGGGGCATGGCTAAACGTCCTTAGATAAGGAATAAGCAGCACATCTAGATCTTTACTATCTATAGGGCATACCTATAAGTCCTCTAATAAAGAATAGGCGGCTTATCTAGGTGCTTGCCATATATTAGGGTTAGTACAGACTTAGTGCTAATTTACACTACTTCTTATTAATTCGCGTTAATTTACGTTAATTTAAGGAATAAGCGGCTTATTTATATCTTTTCTATCTATAGGGCATGCCTGCAAGTCCTCTAATAAAGAATAGGTAGCTTATCTAGGTGCTTACTATATATTAGGGTTAGTACTAACTTAGTGCCAATGTACCCTACTTTACGTTAGTTTACGTGAACTTATGTTAAAATAGCCTATTTGCCTAAGTGCAAAATACTTGTCTATGTCTTCCTTATCTATAATCTAAAGCGTAGTCTCTAGGTAGAATAGTTTTAATACTTCTGTACAGATCCTTATAATTTACAAGTTAACATAGTAGTAATTTACGCTACTTCCTGTTAATTCGCGTTAATTAGCGTTAATTTACATTAATTTGCGTTAATTCGCGTTACTAGGACCTTTGCTTATAAAGCCCTCTTTCTTATATAATATAGTATAGTGAAGCAGTAGCTTATTCGCATCTATAAGTTTATATAGTGGCAATTTGCGCTGCTTCTTAGTAATTAGTGTTAATTACTATTAAGTTAAGGAATAAGTGGCTCATCTAGATTCTTTCTATCTATAGGGCATGCCTATAAGTCCTGGTAAGTTACAAGCGGCCTATCTAGGTCCTTATCTTCTATATAATCGCTATAGAATTAGTGCCAATCTACGCTACTTTCTATTAATTCGCGTTAATTTGCATTAGTTTGTGTATATTAGTCCTATCTATGCTGGCTTTAGCTATATAGGTTGGCGGGGAGCTAGCTATAAGTTAATAAACGTGGTAGTATATCTTAGAGATACGCCTAGCTCTGCGTTTATATACTTCTTTTCTTATATGCTATGCTAAGTAGCTGCGCTTAATATAAGAGGAAGTACGCTTACTTATAAATAACTATTTAAACTAGACACAATTTGTGTGTAGTTTAAATGGTTAGTCTAATATAAGTATATAGATTGGCGCTTTATAGTACTATATCTTAGAGATTTGCACCTTACTACCTCGCCTAAATTATTATAAATTACTATTACTTAATGCCAGCTTACGTTAAGTTAATTTACCTTAGTTTACGTGTTTACTATTAGTTTAAATGCTTTAGTAGTATTATAAGTGTTAATTATAATAGCGCGTAGGTTATAAATGTGCAGTAGAGTATAAGTATAAGTGCTTAGTGTATTACTATATCTTTCCTACCTACTACTTTCTATCCTACCTCTTTCTATTTTACCTACTGCTTCCCGCTTAAACATGTATTAGATAGCTGTCCTTAAGAATACTACTACTTACTATAATAGTAGCCCCTATAGCTTTCCTCTAGCCGCTAAAAGTCGCGTTCTTTGTAACTTTAGTTATAACCCCTTTAATAAAGCGTATAAATAGCTCTTTGCACGCTAGCTTACTATTCTACTATACTAGTAAAGCTTATAAACCCTTTGTTATAGCGCTAGATAGTTACTTCCTAATAACGCTAGCTACTATAAGCTAGTTCTAATTACTCTGTTACTCCTGTCTACTATTAGTCTAATTTGCCAGATACTCCCCCCTAACACGCTACCTAACAATATATAGTAACGTTTTGTCGCCACTGCCTAGTAACTTACTATAGATCCTAACTGTTAGGATGCTAATAATAATAACGTTAAAGACCTAAGTAAGGTGCCTCCTTTAGCCTAGGAGCCCTTTTTAAGGCGCACGTAGTAGCCCTTTATCTCTACTTTTACCTCTCCGCCTACTAAGTGGGTCCACTCTTAACCGCTATTCTATCTCTCTTCTACGTGGAGCCAGGCGTCCTAGGCGTTGCCCACCTATATTAGGGTAATAACCTATAACAACCACTGCGTAAAATAGGACCGCTAACGTAGGTAGGTAGCCTACTAGCAGCGTAGAAAGGTAGTTAAGCTAGGTCTACTTTGCCCTCCCCTAAACACTAGCTAGGTAGAAGTTAATGCCTATAACAGTATTATACTAGAAAATAAGCCTAACGTTGCCTAAATCCTTAAGTAAAACATTAGGAAGGAAGATAATAAGGGTAAGAGGCGTAACCTAATAACTATAGCTGCCAGCCCCTACGTAACTACTACCTATATACTAAATTACGCACAGTCGCTTAGTAATAAGACTATATAGTAATACACTACTGCTTTCCTCTCTACCTAGCGCTTTTATAGTAGCCCCTTCCCTATTTCTAGCTAGCTAGGGGCATTACTAGTAGGCGAAGCGGGTACTATATAGGTAATATAAACTATATCCTACGCACCTAGGAGTGCGGTAGATAAAACCTTTACTACTACGCACTATTTAGTTAAGCACTATAAATGCTACGTAATAGCTATATATATTAAGTACTACTAGGTAATAGCCTTCTATAGGCGTGCCTATGCTAATAAAATAGCTAAGCTAGTAGTAGAGGGGGTGCTGCCTAAGTAATATAATAGTAAAGCTATTACTGCGCTTATCTAAATAGTTATACCTCTTAGCTATAAGCTACCTACGTTAGCGCGGAACACGTAGAAGCTGCGCCTAAACTAAGCTACTTAGTAGTATAATGCTGCTAAAACCTTTAACTAGGGCTTCTTGTACCTAATTCTTAGCGACGTCACCTATAAGTAGGTGGAGTAGACGCTACGCGTTAGGAAGTAGAACCTCTAGCTAAAGGTAGTAAAGAAGGTTAACCTAAAGGTGTACTAGGTAAGCTAGAGGCTAAGTACGTAATTAGGCGTAGATAGGTTAGTAGGCAAGTCTATTAGTAATAAGAATACGCTACTTATTAAGGTAGTTATACCTACGCTACCTACGTAGATAGAGAAGGCTACTAATAGTAAAGAGAAGAGTAAGGAGAGTAAAAAGGGCAAGGAGGGTAAGGAGGGCGAGGAAGGCGAAGGTAAGGGCAAGAATAAGAAGGGCGAGAATAGTAGAGATAATAAGGGCGAAGGTAACACTAAGCTTATGTTAGCTTACTTACTATAGCTAAGTCTAGTAGATATGTTTATACCTTAAAAGTAGTCTTTCTAGCTTAGCATTACTTCTTTTTATAACGCATTTAATCACTATTACTAGGGGTTATAAATACACTTCTACTTATGCTAGACGCGTGCCTAACGCTCTTCTATTCTATTTTAAACCCTAATATATTTGTAAGATAGCCTCTCCCCCTAATTTACCTTACTTATGCCCTATGTAATAGATATAGAGTCTTATATTTCCTTTAGTCCTATAGTATACGTTACCCACTTTAAACCTTCTGTTATTGTGTCTACATTACATTTAAATTAGTATTATAGAAGGGGTTCTACTAGCTCCCTAGCTAGGGCAGTCCTACTATAACTTTATATGGCGCTTAGACATATAGTAGGTCTGCGTTAGCTAGTTAAGGCTAAGAATAATCCTTTCTGCCTTATAGTTGTTACTAAAATTAACAACACTAATAAAGTGTTACTAGAATGTATTGGTACTCTTAGGATCCTAGTCCTTACTCTTAATTACTTTAATGTTATAACTCTACAGCTCTTTCGCCTTTAGGCACTTATCTTATAGGATCGCCTATGTATCTTAAATAGCGAATTTATTAATACATAAAGTGTCTTTTAATAGTCCTGTTTAAACCTGGTTAGATTCTAGTATAAGCTACCTAGGGCAGCAATTTACTAGGAGAAGGCAGGCCTAGTAGTTGCCTTTGCCTTATTTGTTTCCTATTTAAACGCGATAGGACATAATAGTGTTCCCTAAGTAGGTTGTCTTTTATCTAGTAATAATGGCACATTAATCCTAGCTATGGTTAAAGGGCTTCTGTTTAATAAAGTAAGCCACACAGTAAAGTCTCTAGTATTTAAGATAAGCTAGTATTTCTTCCCTAAAGATCCTACCTCTTCTCTTCCTAGCCTTTTCTATTCTATATTAAAAGAAGTCTAGCTCCCTCTCTTAGTAGGCTGCTCTAAAAGGCGTGGCTAGTGCCTTCTAATATAGGTTTACTGTGTATATAATTAGCATAGTAACTAGGGAGCTGGAGAAAAACTAACTAGGGGTAAATAAACGTTTAGTAGGGGAACCTAACATAGTTCCTATATATATTAGGAGGAGACCTAAATCTGTCTATAGGCTGGCTAGCCTAGTTAATTAACTAGGTGTTAGAAATAGTAGGCGTTTTCTGGATAATAGAACATAATAGTTACTACTCTAGGTACCTATTATATAGGCTGGTGAGGAGTTTTCATCGTACCTAGCCTAAATAGGCGTTAAAGGCACGTTTTATAGTAGTCCCCTTACTGCACCTTAGAGTCTTCCTAGTGTAATTAATAAACTTTGCACGTAGGGTAAATTAGATAGAAAGTAAATTAAGTCTAAGTATACATTATAAGCCTACTTAGATACTTTGCATATCTTCCTTATCTTGTTATTATTAAGATAACGATTAATAATACTGCGATAGTAGACTAGTTAGTAGGTAGGGTTCTATACGTAGGCTAGCACAGCCAGCTAAGCATCCTAACTAGCTTTATTAAAGTGTATATTTGGAACTTACTTACTAAGCACCAGGCGTATAGTGCCTAGTTTCTAGTCCTAGGTAACCCTGCCAAATTCTTGTATAAGGCTAATTAGACTGGCTGGTAGAGTAAACCTAATAACTACCTAGATATCTAGGATATAGAGGCCTTCTATTAATGCGCTAGTCGCAATTATAGCGCCTTCTAATTATTATAGGAATAGGTCTAAGCTCGTTCCCTTCTTGCCCTCTTCTATTTAGCTATAGTATCTTAAGCAGTCTAGGCCCTAGGCTAGGGTATCTACTATTAAAATAAGGTTAATATAGATAAGAACCTTCTTAAATTTTTATAGAGCCTATTATATGTACTCTACTATGTCTATTATTGTAGTGCTTATTAAGAGTGGGATGCTACAGACCTTATATTAGACATTACTATAAGGTGTAGATTCCCTATAAGGGTTTATATCTGTAGGGAGGCCTAGTAATCGAAACGCTTAGTGCTAATTATCTAGAGGTAGGGTTATAGTAAGTAAAGTTAGAGGGACTTCGTACTATATTAACTAATATAGGTTGTAAAGATGAGGGCAGTATGCCATGTTAAAGAGAATAACATAGTGAAATTTATTCACTACTATTTACTCTAGTACGCCTAACGACTTCTACCTACGTACGTAAGCCTAGAAACTGTTACTAGCCATATTCTCTAGAGTTATAAGTATAATAGCCACCTACTTGTTACATAAGCCCTACTTCTATACTATAGCACGTATACATAGGGTTACACAGCGTTAAAGTATATTTATATATAAGACTGCAAGTAACACTATTACAAGGCTCTGCCTATAGCCTAGATAGTAGGCTAGTAGTATGAAGAGAAGACTTTTACTAGCTCTAGTGCTTATAATATACACTACTACACTTTCGCCTATAAGGATGGCTAATAGGGCGGCCTTCTATATACCTCTAAATTAGGCGTCGCATCTAAAGTTCTCTTATAACAGTTATAGGAGATTAATATTGCTTCTCTTAGTATTCTACTGTTAAGTAGTAGCTATAATACTCTTATAATAGTTAAAACTTAGCTACGCTTCTACTAAGCTAAAATAAATAGCGTAATGCTATTTCTATAACGTCTTAAAGTGTGCCTCTGTATTATTAAATAAGTAGGTAAATATCTTTAATATATTAAGTGCGTATACTGCGTAGGCTATTTTAGGTAGGTGCTTAGCCTACATTTCTTATGCTTTAGCCTCTATCTTGTTTATAATATTATCTATATTCTCTTTAGTAAGTTCCTAAATAAGCATCTTAGAGCTAGTAAACTAGTAGGCAAAAGTAATTATAAGGTAACGTAAGGTGCTAATATTAATCTCCTACCTAATCTAACAAAGACTAGCACTCTAGATAGCTAAACTAAGGATATATAATATAGTGTATTATTTTCCTACTATATTTGGCCACAGGAGCACACTTTGCGCCTACTCGTAATAGTGGTTACGAAGGTCTGTCCCTATTTATCCTTAGACAACTAGATAGAATAGTTAGACTAGCCAAATATACCACACTAAGAGACTACCTACCTCTGCTAGGAGGAATCTATATATAGTCTTTACAGTCTTATCGCGGTTGTACCCTTTATAGTATTGTAGGACTACCGCGATAAGACTATTGTATAGAAAGATGTTATATATACCTATAGCATAACTATTCTTAAGTTAAACGCTAAGCACTTCTATTCTATAGCTAGATTAGCCACTAGTAAAGTAAATTAGGCAAAGAAGATATTTTAGAAATTTCTATACTAGGTTATAGTATCGCTGCACCTAGGTAAAGTTACGTAGGTTTATAAGGGGGGTAGTTAAAAAACTTTCTTAACCTACCCCCTTTATTAGGTTTTTAATAACAAAGTCAGCTCTGTGCATAAGGTTACTATTATTAGGGCTAAACACAGAGAAGCCTAGTGTAACATTTTTTAGTTCCTCTACTAGAAGTTCCTATAGAATATTTAGAAGGTCTAAATAAGTAAACACAAAGGTTAGCTAGTATAGGATCTTTAAGGTCTCCTTATACTTATTCCTAGCTATTATTATAAATAAGGCTAGGGTTATTCTTATATTACGCATAGTAACTGTATCCCCGTTTTAGTGTATAAAGGCATCTAGGTTCTTACTATATTAGAACTTACTAATAAACTGTGCTGTGTTTATAAGCTAGCTCATGCTTGTAGGATACTCTATAGTAAGGTAGTTATATACCTATGCCTTAAATGTGTCTGTGAGATTACAGTTCTCTACCTCTATAGATATGTTGCTATCTTACTTAGTAATAAAAAGGGAAGCCTTATTAAGCGAAACAGTAGTCTATATACTATTTATAGTAGTCTAGGGCTAAATATTATTTAAATGGATAAGGTTGTCCTATAGTTTCTAAAGGCCTATAAAATAGTAGAACTTCTTTATAGCTAATATATCTATTACAAAGTTGTACGCCTCTCGAAAACCCTTTCTATTGTAGAAAAGTGTTAGGAACGCTATAAGTGTTAGTAGGGCAAGTTCGAAATGCTCTATTTAACTTATTTATTCTATAAGGGATAGCTAAAAGTAATAGTAGTGCTCTTTAAATAGTATAAATTAAGTTCTAGTGTAGTTCTCTTAGACTTCTAGGATGTTATCTATTAAAGCTAAGTACTCTATAATATCCTACTAGGTCTACTCCTAGTAAGGCTGTAAATAAAGCGTTAGTAGCTTCTCTATATTATTAACTAATACGTAGTAGAAGAAGATAAAAATCTTCTAGAGCAGTCCTACGTAGTAGAGGTAAGGGTTCTAGTATAGCTCTAGTAGAGTAAGGGGAACATTAGTCTTATACTTCTATATTACTCTCCTATAGGCGTAGTAGGAGGCTTTACTAGTAATATTCTACTATATTCTAGCTATGCTCTTTATAGTTACATAGAGATAATATAACTTTAGATTACCTATAGTAGTTAGTACAGCTATATAGCGTAAAGCCTCTACCTATATAGACGTGTTGCTAAACACTTATAGGATACCTATGTAGGCAACCTAAAGATTTGTGGAGATAGAAGGTATACTAGGTATAGCTACTAACTACTTCTACTTTACTTTCTTAGCCTATTACAACGCTTCCTAGAGCTAATCTGCAAATTTGCTACTAGTAGGGGCAGAAATAGGTATAGGGACTGCGCTAGGTTTAGTTAGGTTTTTAACACTATTAGTAGTAGCTTTAGAGCTATATAAGTTTGTAGATAGTTTAACTGCAAATTTATAAGTAAGATAAAGGTTTTAGAATAGGGGTGGCATAGAGGGGAAAAACTATTAGCAATTTACGCCCTTTACTTACTTACTATACTAGAGCTGCCTTCTTTCTTTAGCTATGTTTAGAATATAGAGTTTATATTCCTAGCGCAGGTGTCCTCGCATATTATACCTTATAGAAATCCTAGTGGCAATATAGGTATAGTGACGATAGTAATAACTGTTAGGGATAACACATAGGCTAGGTAAGGCTAGTACTAAGGTGTTAGGGACTATAAATTCTTTATATTTCTCTTATAGTAGTAGGTAAAGGTTCCTAAGCTTATTAATACATTCTTAAATAATACGCCTCTCTTTACTAGTTATCTCTTATCTATGTTCCTTATTAAAATAGGAAAACACCTTACTTAGGAGTATTACATATCTATGTAGTACGTAGGTAATAAAGTAATAGGTCTTATCATAGTAAATGTGTTTAGGAGTCTCTATAGTTAGTAGTAGTGTAATTAATTTTAATCCATATCTGTAGTTAAAATAAGTTGGCTAAACTTTAGTGCTAAGGGGAGATAAGAAACACTAGGTAACGTTTATTATCCTAGGTTATATAAACACTATATTACACTATAGCCTACTATTCTTTAATCTTACTAGCTAAGGTGCTTTAGAATAACAGTAGTCTAATTCCCTCCCTTATACAAAACGTACATAAACGAGTTTATAATTAAAAGCCTATATAGTGTTTAGTTCTATAGAGAAGAGGTCCTCCTACTAAGGCATTTCTATGCAGCTTACCTAAGTCTACAGTGTAATAGATATATAAATAAGTAGAAAAGGAAGAATTTTTTCACTTCTTACACTCTGTCTATAGGGACTAAGCGCGCTAAAGTGATAGTAAGAAAGAGTTAGGTAAGGAGGAAGACACTTAAGTAGAGGCCCTAAAAGCGCCTCTAAAATAAAATTGCATATTAAAAGCAATTAGCTATTTAGTAGAGGATAAAAATTAAAAGCTAAAGCATTAGCTAGTAAATATAATAATAGAAGTTGTACTATGTACACAATATATAGAGGAGGCGGAGTTATTAGAAGATAATAGAGAAGAGGCACGTTACTATACATTTACAAAAAAACTACTAAGAGTAGGCGCTACTATTAGAGAAGAAATAATAAGCTAAGTAGTTACTATAGGTACAGCTAAGTGTCTACGTAATTAGAAAATAGTGTTATAGGTATAGAGGATAAAGCACACATAGGGCCTATAGTTATTTAGAAAAAAGGTAGAGAGACTACTAAACATAGTTAAATATAAAGAGGGCAATAGTACTATAGCTAATACTATACTAAAGAGTAGTATAGTATTATTGTAACGCTCTAGTGCTAGTTTCACGGAATATAGTTTTATATAGTTTAAGACTAAGAGGTTCTATTCACTGTACAAGAGCGTAAAATAGGGATAGGTGGTTAGTATTATAAGTAAAATATGGCAGCGCTAGATATAGGCAGCGCTATAGTTAGAGTTTAAATTATTAGAGGGCCTAGTACAAAAAAAAAAATGCCATCTAGTAGAAGAGGGAAAGGATACGCGTCTATTATAAAAAAACTTTTATTTACTTAAGAATTTAGTATAATAGAAAAGGAGAAACTAACTAAGGAAACGCATTCTATAGCGTAGAGAGAATTTGGTTAGTGCTTAAATATAGGGAGATAATAGTGTCTGCTTAAGGCAAGATTTAGTGTAGGCGTGTTTACAATACTACTAAGGAACTCTATATCCAACACCTATATTAAATAAGGCATAATAGTTGCGCAGCTTTAGTAATAGATAGACATAGTTACGTAATGTAATAATACTGTCTTTAAAAGCGTAATAGCTATAGCAGAAATATATAAGGCGTGTATATTAGATTTAGAGCTGCTAGAGCCCTTGCTCCTAGAGATACTTTTAAATAAGAATCTAGCGTATTATAATTTAATTACAGGTTTCTAACTAGCAAGTAGTTAGCGGCTTCTAGGGGATGTTAATGATTTGTATAATAGCTAGGTAACACTTAAGAGGGTTATATTTACTAATTAGGGGTACTTAAGAAAGGTTTACATGATTTATAATTCTACGTTATACTAATTTTAGTTCTAGTATAGGGTTGAAATTATTTAGTGGCTTAGTATAACCTATAGATAGTGCGATTTCTTAGGGCTTCTTAATAAAGTTTTCGCCCTAATAATAATAGTGCTATAAACTTTTATAACTACCCCCTAGTAGTGCTGCGAGGAGTCCTCGTAGCCTACATGCGTAAAAGTCCCCTATATAGGTAAAAGGGTAGGCTTATGGTTTATAGGTAAAGTCGTATAGTTATACAGTTAAAAGTTACAGTTAGGATAGTTAGCCAGAAATTACACTTACTAGATAAATAGGGGTATAAGGTTAAGATGGTAAATTGTAAATTAATGCGCATAATAGTGTGTTAAGATAGTGTGTTAGTGCGTAGGATAGCGCGTTAAGATAGTGCGTTAGTACGCGGGATAGTGCGTTGAGATAGTGTATTAATACGCAAGATAGCGCGTTAGTAGGCTAGCCGTTTATAGACTAGCGCCAGTGCGCACGTACTAGCGCATAGATAATACTAGGTCCGAATTCTTAGTCCTAATAATATTAGGGCAGTCCTACTATAACTCTATATAGCGCTTAGATATATAGTAGGTCCGCGTTAGCTAGTTAAGGCCAAGAATAATCCTTCCCGCCTTATAGTTGTTACTAAAATTAACAACACTAATAAAGTGTTACTAGAATATATTAGTACTCTTAGGATTCTAGTCCTTACCCTTAATTACTTTAATGTTATAACTCTACAGCTCTTTCGCCTTTAGGCACTTATCTTACAGGATCGCCTACGTATCTTAAATAGTAAATTTATTAATATATAAAGCGTCTTTTAATAGTCTAGTTCTAACCTAGTTAGATACTAGTATTATCCACCTAGGGCAGTAATTAGTAGGGAGAAGGTAGGACTAGTAGTTACCTTTACCCTATTTGTTTCCTATCTAAACGCGATAGGACATAATAGTGTTCCCTAAGTAGGTTGTCTTTTGTCTAGTAATAATGGCATATTAATCCCAAAATACTCTATTTAACTTATTTATTCTATAAGGGATAGCCAAAAGTAATAGCAGTGCTCTTTAAATAGTGTAAATTAAGTTCTAGTGTAGTTCTCTTAGACTTCTGGGATGTTATCTATTAAAGCCAAGTACTCTATAATATCCTACCAGGTCTACCCCTAGTAAGGCTATAAATAAAGCGTTAGTGGCTTCTCTATATTATTAACTAACACATGGTAGAAGAAGATAAAAATCTTCTAGAGCAGTCCTGCGTAGTAGAGGTAAGGGTTCTAGTATAGCTCTAGTAGAGTAAAGGGAACATTAGTCTTATACTCTTATATTACTCTCTTATAGGCGTAGTAAGAGGCTTTGCTAGTAATATTCTACTATATTCTAGCTATGCTCTTTATAGTTATATAGAGATAATATAACTTTAGATTACCTATAGCAGTTAGTATAGCTATATAGCGTAAAGCCTCTACCTATATAGATGTGTTGCTAAACACTTATAGGACACCTATGTAGGTAACCTAGGGATTTGTAAAAATAGAGGGTACGCTAGCTATAGCTGCTAATTACTCCTACTTTGCTTTCTTAGCCTATTATAACACTTCCTAGAGTTAATCTATAAATCTGCTACTAGTAGGAGCAGACATAGGTATAGGGTCTACGCTAGATTTAGCTGTAATCTTAACTCTTTTAGTGGTGGCTTTAGAGCTATATGAGTTAGTAGATAGTTTAACTATAAATTTATAAGTAAGATAAAGGTTTTAGAATACAGGTGGCATAGAGGGGAAAAGCTATTAGTAATCTACGCCCTTTACTTACTTACTATAATAGCGTTTCCTTAATTCTTCGCCTACGTTTATAATATAGAGTTTATATTCTTAGCGTAGGTGTTAGTGCACGTTATGGCTTACAGAGAACCTAGTGGTAACGTAGGTACAGCAATAATAGTAATAAGCGTTAGGGATAACACATAGGCTAGGAAAGGCTAGTACTAAAGTGTTAGGAACTATAAATTCTTTGTATTTCTCTTATAGTGGTGGGTGAAGGTTCCTAAGCTTGTTAACACTTTCTTAGATAACGCGCCTCTCTTTACTAGTTATTTTTTATCTATGCTCCTTATTAAACTAAGAAAACACCTTACTTAGGAGTATTACATATCTATATAGTACGTAAGTAATAAAGTAATAAGTCTTATTATAGTAGATGTGTTTAGGAGTCTCTATAGTTAGTAGTAGTGTAAAAGATTTTAATTTACATCTACAGTTTAAATAACACAGCTAAACTTTAGTGCTAATAGAAGAGAATAAACGCTAGGTAATATTTATTATTCTAGGTTATATTTACACTACACTACACTATAGCCTACTATTTTTTAATCTTATAGGCTAAGGTGCTTTAGGACAATAGTAGTCTAATTCCCTCCTTTATATAAGACGCACATAAGTAGGTTTATAATTAGAAGCCTTTATAGTGTTCTATTTTACAGATAATAGGTTGTCCTGCTAAAGCATTTATAAGTAGCTCACTAGAGTCTATAGTGTAATAGATATATAAATAAGTAGAAAAGAGAGAATTTTTACGCTTCTTACACTCTGTCTATAGGGACTAAGCGCAATAAAGTAATAGTAAAGAAGAGTTAGATAAAGAGGAAAACACTAAGGTAACTACTATAAAACTACCTCTAAAATAAAAATAAACATTAAATGCAACTAGCTATTTAGCAAAGGATAGAAATTAAGACCTAAAGCATTAGCTAGTGGACATAATAGTAGAGGTTATGCCATGTACATAATACATAGACGTAGGGTTATTATAAGATAATAGAGAAGAGGAATGTTATTATATATTTATATATAAACTACTAGGGGTAGGCGTTAATATTGGGGAAGGGATAATAAGCCAAGCAGTTACTATAGGTATAGCTAAGTGTCTACGTAATTAGAAGATAGTGTTGTAGGTCTAGAGAATAAAACACACATAGGGCCTATAATTGTTTAGGGAAAAGGTAGAAAGACTCCTAGATATAGTTAAATACAAAGAGGGTAACAGTACTAGATACAACACTATACTAAAGAGTAGCATAGTATTATTGTAAAGCTCTAGTGCTAGTTTCACAGAAAATAGTTTTATAGAAAATAGTTTTATATAATTTAAGACAGAGAGGTTCTATTCGCTATATAAGAGCGTAAGGTAGGGATAGGCAGTTAGTATAGTAAGTAAGATATAGCAGCGCTAGATATAGGCAGCACTTTAGTTAGAGTTTAAATTGTTAGAGGCCCTAGTACAGAAAAGGAAGATGCTATCTAGTAGAAGAGAGAAAGGATATATATCTATAGCAAAAAAGCTTCTATTCGCTTAAGAATTTAGGATAATAGAAGAGAAAGAACTAAGCGAGGGAATACATCCTATAGCGTAGAGGGAATTTAGTTAGTGCCTAGATATAGGAAGAAGATAGTGTCTGCTTAAGGTAAGATTTAGTATAGGCGTATTTATAATACTACTATAGAACTCTATATCTAACACCTATATTAAATAAGGCATAACAGTTGCGCAGCTCTAACAGTAAATAGACATAGTTACGTAATATAATAATACTATCTTTAACAGCGTAATAGCTATGGTAGAAACGTATAAGGCGTGCATATTAGATCTAGAGCCGCTAGAGCCCTTATTTCTAGAGATGCTTTCTAACGAGGACGTAGTAGATTGTAATTTAGTTATAGAATTTTAACTAGTAAGTAGTTAAAGGCTCCTTAAGGATCTTAGTAATAGGTACGTTATGTAGGGAGAGACTTAGTATGATTATTATTCCTTAGCATTATATATATAGGGGTTATTGCGCCCTTTCTCTCCTGCATCTTCTATTCTGTTTTAAACCCTAATCTGTTTATAAGACAACCTCTCTTCCTAATTTAGTTAGCCTTACTATCCTATTTTATATACCCTACCTTATGTAGTTATGCTTTGTCTCGCTTACTAATAGCTAAGAGAAATGTTAGATATATAGGTTTTATGGCTAGTCTAGGGTAGTAAGCTTTACTATTATAGAGGACGTATTACTAACCTGCACATGCGCTTTACTTCTATTTATATTTTATCTTTAATATCTATATTACTGCAACTATTCTCCTATATAATTTTCCCTCCTTATCTATTAGTAAGTCTTATTCTAGTAAATAGTTACTTGTGTGCCTTATGCGCTGTATATAGGGTTAGTAGTTCTTATGTTTCTCTTAGTCCCTATAGTGTGCGTAACTTGCCAGCGCAGGTTAAACCTTATATTATTATGTCCACATTATATTTAAATATGTGTTGTTTTATAGCCTTACTATCCTAGTGTACAATTATATATTTTATTAACCTAGAAGTTACCTCTACCAAATTAATAGAACGCGTAATTATACGCTTCCTATGTCTACTGCGTCCTACTTATAGCGTGGGTAACATAGATTTTAGAGTAGTTACAGCCAGTAGGTTACCCCTTAGTTCTGTCTTAGCATCTAGTTGCTATTGTTATTTAGTAAAGCTAGGTAATTGTCCTTTAGGTTTAACACTTAGTGGGCAGTAAGCGGAGCCCGTAGCATAACTACTTATAGGGGTATATGTACGACTACTAGTTAAAGAAATAAACAGCGCTTATAGAGTAGATACGTTTACTCTGTCTAGTGTTATTACATAATTATGTTAGGTAGTTTTAGCCAATACCTATTAACCTACTTATCTTATAGTGTAAGGAAAGTGCGTAGAGATATTTTGTAAAGGGCTTAAATTATAATTTAGTAATAGTGGGGGCATAGGCTCTACTAGTAATTTGGGAATTGTTCTAAGCTCTTAGTTTTATATAATTATAGATGGCAAATTGCTTACACATTATCTTCTTTATTAGGAAGGTCTCTATCCTATAATATCTATTTGGCATTTGCTTACCTTTTAAATATACCTACACAATAGTGGGTGTCTAGAGATGTATTAATTAAATACTTGCTTAATAGGAATAAGGATTCTCTATACGCATTTGTTAGTGTAGCTAGTGATAGTTTATGGCGCTTAGTTTTAGTGACCTTCCTTATCTAAGGTTTAAATTTAGGCTTTCTAACTTGGCTGCTATTAGATAATTGTGGTGACATATTTATTAGTTTAATAGATATGGGTGTTAGGTTAATAAAACTATACCTAGTATTATGGGGTAAGGAAAGACGCAACTCGATCGTAACTAATTAGTAAGTATTCCTTAGCAGCTACGCAGCCTAATATAGAAATATAAGAGGATTAAATTTAGAAGCGCACATCTGTACTTATATGCCTATAATTTAATCTATAGATTGCCTATAATTAACTGTATCCAAGTATATAGATAAGAGCGGGAAATAGGGTTTATATCTTTTGTGTTTATTTTTTTAATAAGTAGAGAAGATGTAGTAAGATAGAGAAAAGATTACTAGAGAAACCTTTAAATATATATTAATAGTATACAACTAATATGCTGTTGCTACCTGTCTATAGACTCTTAAGATTAGATAGATCGCTTGCCTCTTTACTTTCTAACACAATAAATCCACTAGTAGCTGTGTGCACAGGTCGAGCTGGCCAGTTACTATCCTTATCTTTATTTTTACTTAGGTTATCCTGCTATTTACTAAATTTGGTGTTAAACTTATTAATGTAACTAAATAGGGTTAGTAAAGACCCTATTTCGTCTAAACTGCCTAGTAGGTATAGGTGTTCTAAGACATCTCCTTTATTATAGAAGGTAAAAATGTGACATCGCTTAAGGACCTCTCTAACTTTAGATACTAATAACTGTTGTTAAGTAGTATAGATATAATAAAATGTTAATTAGTCCTTAGGTGCAATGTGTAGAAATATCCATTTTATCCGCTCTAAGTTACTTAGTAGTTAGTGTCGAATTATTATACTTAATTGCCTAATAGACTTACTATTACTACCTAGCATAGATGCTGTTTTCTTAGAGTATAGGAGGATCCCCTAAACATAAACATAAGCAATTTATAAAATGTACGTTTTGTATAAAGCGTATATTTCGTCCACAGTATGTCCTAGTAGTACTGTTTTAAAGGCTTCTAGGTGTGATAGTATTACTTATATCTATAGCGCTTTTTTTAGCTAGGGAGGGTTCTTATTATCTAATGTAAATAAGGGAGCTACCCTACCCTGCCATGTCCTATAACTAAAAGTTAGGAAAAGGGTAGTCTTGTAGTTGTGTTACTTTGCAATTTCTAGGTAGCTTAGTCTAAGTCGCGCTCTAATAATCTTAGAAACACTAGAGAAAGAAAGTATATCTGTTCCCCTATTTACTAGGTGCTCTATGTGGGCTTACTAGAAGAAAGGTTCCAGGTTTTTCTAATTACTAACTTTATTATGGGTTAGCCAGCGTTGCCCTATAATTTCCTATATAAAGAGATTATATGCTCTTATTGCCTATATAGATAGTAAAAAGAATAGCTTCTACTATACTTTTAAATTAGTTGCACCTTAACTAATTAAAAGAGTAGATTCTATTAAGTAGTAAATGAATTTAAACTAATAGGACTCTAAGGTTCGCATCCTATAGAGGTAGAGGCGGCGCTTTAACTTTTGCAGAACATAGTAGTAGATATCTAGATAGGGATATTTACTAAGTTGGAATTTTAGTATAAGTTTGTTCTATATACCTAAGCAAAAGGGAATCTAAATAATACTAAATTACTTTATAGATTTAGTATATTCAAGGCCTTAGCGTCGCTTGGGCTTACATCTCTGCATGTGTTTTAGTATAATAGTACCACCTAGTAAGGGTTTCTAGTGTTTAAAAACATAGGGTCTTTGGTACTCCTTACTAGAGCTAAGGGAAGGAAGACTACTTAAATTTTCACAGTTTAACATAAAGTAAAGAGTGCGAGCAAATATAGTTATAGCTATGTAGTTAAGTTCTTAATCTTTAGTTAGTAGGTTAAAATAGTAAGCTACAGTAGTAATTAATTCTAGAGCTGCTAGCTAATAATTATATTCTACTACACAGAAGTAATTAACTTTATGTATTAGCAGAATCCAGAATCTATAATAAGTATTAGTATCTATCTAGTATATATGCTCTGTGTTATTAATATTAAGAGGCGCTAACGCAGTTCTAGACTAGTGCAGCTGTATACAAAGTTCTTAGCGATTAAAATAAAATATCTGGCAGGACTTAGGTGATAGAATTACGCGTATATAGGCCTTATAGAGCTTAATTTAATTTAGGAGTTACTTAACTTAAATAATACTCTACTTATTACGTCTAGTGTTACTAAATTTTGTCTTATTTAAGAATTCCTAAGTAGCACTAATAACTTCTAAATTAGGATTTAAAAATAAACTATACCTATAAATAGGTGCATATGTGGTCTCCTTAATAGTGTTATAGACTTTCATATGTTAAATTCTAGCTTAGTAAAATTTGTTGCTATAGCGAAGCTCTAATTTAGCAGATCTAGCATTAGTACTAGTAAAGGTATAGAAACGCGGCTTTGAACGTAATCCTCGCTCACTATAATTAAAGAAGGATATCTATTATTTAAGGCAACAGGATTTTCGCAATATAGTTGTGCTAGTAACATTTAATCTAGTTTAAATGCCAAGATCCTAATAGAAGCGATATAGGTCTAGAAAGTTTATGTTCTAGTAAGACTAAATAAATTCTTCTAAAGATATTTAATAGGTAGACAAGGAAGAATAACCACTAAGTTTAGATAGTTTAAGGTTATAACAAGATACAATAAGTACAGGATCACTAAAGGCGTTATTAGGAATATTATAGTCTAGGAAAGTAACATCTTGTGCTAAATCCACAATAGTATCCTAAAAAGATTTAAGAATTTGTTTTAGGATATCCTATTAAGTGTTAACATAACAATTACCTAGTGTCTATATATAACTTTATTTAAAATATACTTTAGAGTTCGCTTTTAGCTGCGCATAGCTAATAGGATAATGCCTAGCACTACTTAGATCGCATACACTACATAGAGTAGGGAGAATAACACACTTTAGCTATTAAGCTAAGGCATAGTCTAGAAGGTGTTAGGTTTATCTAGTAATAGCCTTCCCTTTAGCTAAAGTAAACTATAGAGGAAAACGTGGCTAGAATATATAACACTTAAACCTATTACATAGTCTAAGAAGAATATTCTTATGTTATAAAAGATTTATAGGTAAGAAGGACACATGTTAATTACTAGTAAAACCCTTAGTAAAGCTAGGCAAGAAGGAGAAGGATAGGTTATACTAGAAAATACTAAGACTAGTTAGAGAGAAAATAATACTATCACAATTAAATTATTAAACAAGATAATATACCCTATTTTATTATAATAGAAAGTGCGCTTCTGTGCGATCTATGCTTAGTAATAGAACATTATATAGGTTTAGATTAAAAACACCTATAAGTAGTTCCGCCTAGGCATAAAAGTTTTAGGTATTATTACGTAGATAGTAGGCTAATGCCTTTAGTAGCATTAACAGCTGCGGATAAAAAGAGATAGTAGGAATAAAAGCTAGTATATATTTATTTATCTACTATGTCTAGGTATAGAGTCGCAAGCTGCTTAATTAAGTGGCACAGTGTAGTTACATAGTATACTAATACAGTTCTAGACAGCATTTAATAGTAGACAATAGGACTCGCTTAGGCTTAGCAATAAATATACTATAATTACTGTTAGGTACTATTTAGATTAGTAGGGGAGAAAGGGAAGGGGACTAAAGACCCTTAGGGGGGTCCTCTAGCCCCTAGCCTCTATAATATTAATAGGTCAAGTTAGCGTACCTAGTGTTACACTCTTATAATTATAAGAGTGGTTTTTATCTAATCTATTGTTAGAGGCGTGGATTAAGGGCCTAGGTAATGTGTCTATAGGCGTAATATTATTATTATTTAGGCAGAGTTCTACTAATAATAAATTAATGTCTAAGTTAATCTATAGCGAGAAATTAACTAAATCTATTAGTGGTAAGTCTTGTATAGTAACTCTTGTGGAGGAAGCTGTAACTACTAGACTAGAAACACTAGGTAGAGGATCTGAATGTCCTGTAAGGTATTTATTTGTGGTACTAAAGCGGGTATTGCTAAAGAGATACTTAAGATCTACTATAAGGTTATCTAGATTAGTAAGGGCTAGTCTATTAACATCTAGCATTAGTAGGTTTTCGTTTAGTCGTTCTAATACTAGAATAACTCTAGGAGATATTATTGGCTGCCTATAAGTAGTATACTATGTGGCTAGTAAGCTAGTCTCTAGTTTATTATATTAAAGGTGTGCTAAGTAATACTTAACATCCTAAGTTCACGCCCTATTAGTTAATGTTGGTCGTGCTACTATACTTATAGTAGGTATAGGCAGAAGTATAGGTGTAGGCAATTATTGCGTTAAACTTAGTATAATTAGCTAAGTCTTTAGCTAAGGTGCAACTTAAGAGGTGGTTACTAGCGATAGGTGCATAATTAGGAGGGTTTTATTGCTACTAAGTATAGAATGCGATGCCTTACTAATAAATATTAGTTTTAAAATAGTTTAGTAAATAGAGATAAATAGCTTATCTTATCCTAACGTTTAAGGTGCTATTAAAGGCCTAGAAGGCCTTATAAGCTTTGTTTAACTTCGCCTTTAATACCTTTTGCTAAGCTAGTTGCTCTTCTAGTGTAAGATTAAGTTTTAGTGGCATAGTGTTAGTGGCATAATACCCTAGTTAGGGATATCGCAAAGAATAAGGATAAAGGTATATAGAGAGGAGCTGGTGCACAGAGATAGGCAAAAATTTAGAGTAGGTGCTATTTATAAAATAGCAGCCCTATAAGCCCTATAGCTCTAAGTGGCTAGCATCTGTCTGTGCGTCCTTAGAAATAGGCAGCCCTATAAGCCCTATAGCTCTAAGTGGCCAGCGCCTAGTGGCGCTATCTATAAAATAGGCAGCCCTATAAGCCCTATAGCTCTAAGTGGCCAGCGCCTAGTAGCGCTATTTATAAAATAGGTAGCCTTATAAGCCCTATAGCTCTAAGTGGCTAGCGCCTAGTAGCGCTATCTATAAAATAGGCAGCCCTATAAGCCTTATAGCTCTAAGTGGCTAGCGTCTGTCTATACGTCCTTAGAAATTAGTAGCCCTATAAGCCCTATAGCTCTAAGTAGCCAGCGCCTATCTGTGCTATCTAGGAAATTAACAGCCCTATGAGCCCTATAGCTCTAAGTGGCTAGCCGAATATTAGCATGAATGCCGCTATTACAGCAGCCTGTTTATTATGGGTAACAAGGGGCTTAAAGACCCCCATTTTCTCTATATTAAGCTAAGTTACAAGTAAAACCAAGGCCATAACGTATACTACTATAGTCTTTCTAGCTTAGTATTACTTCCTTTTGTAATATATTTAATTACTATTACTAGGGGTTGTAAATATACTCCTACTTACGCTAGACGCGTGCCTAACACTCTTCTATTCTATTTTAAACCCTAATATGTTTATAAGACAGCCTCTCCCCCTAATTTACCTTACTTATACTTTATATAACAGATATAGATTCTTATATTTCCCTTAGTTCTATAGTATACGTTACCTACTTTAAACCTTCTATTATTATGTCTATATTATATTTAAATTAGTATCGTAGAAGGGGTTCTACTAGCTTCCTAGCTAGGGCAGTCCTACTATAACTCTATATAGCGCTTAGATATATAGTAGGTCTGCGTTAGCTAGTTAAGGCTAAGAATAATCCTTCCCGCCTTATAGTTATTACTAAAATTAACAACACTAATAAAGTGTTACTAGAATATATTAGTACTTTTAGAATCCTAGTCCTTACCCTTAATTACTTTAATATTACAACTCTATAGCTCTTTCGCCTTTAGGTACTTATCCTACAGGATCGCCTATATATCTTAAATAGTAAATTTATTAATATATAAAGCGTCTTTTAATAGTCCTATTCAAACCTAGTTAGATCCTAGTATAAGCCACCTAGGGCAGTAATTTACTAAGAGAAGGCAGGCCTAGTAGTTACTTTTATTCTATTTATTTCCTATCTAAACGCAATAGGACATAATAGTGTTCCCTAAGTAGGTTGTCTTTTGTCTAGTAATAATGGCACATTAATCCTAGCTATAGTTAAAGGGCTTCTGTTTAACAAAGTAAGCTATATAGTAAAGTCTCTAGTATTTAAGACAAGCTAGTATTTCTTCTCTAAAGATCCTGCCTCTTCTCTTTCTAGCCTCTTCTATCCTATATTAAAAGAAGTCTAGCTCCCTCTTTTAGTAGGCTACTCTAAAAGGCGTGGCTAGTGCCTTCTAATGTAGGTTTACTGTGTATACAATTAGCACAGTAACTAGGGAGCTAGAGAAAAACTAACTAAGGGTAAATAAATGTTTAGTAGGAGAACCTAACATAGTTCCTACATATATTAAGAGGAGACCTAGATCTGTCTATAAGCTGGCTAGCCTAGTTAATTAACTAGGTGTTAGAGATAGTAGGCGTTTTCTAGATAATAAAACATAATAGTCACTACTCTGGGTACCTATTATATAGGCTAGTAAGGAGTTTACATTGTATCTAGCCTAAATAGGCGTTAAAGGCACGTTTTGTAGCAGCCCCCTTACTACACCTTAGAGTCTTCCTAGTGTAATTAATAAACTTTACACATAGGGTAAATTAGATAGGAAGTAAATTAAGTCTAAGTATATATTATAAGCCTACTTAGATGCTTTATATATCTTCCTTATCTTATTACTATTAAGATAATAATTAATAATACTATAATAGTAGACTAGTTAGTAGGTAGGGTCCTATACGTAGGCTAGCACAGCTAGCTAAGCATTCTAACTAGCTTTATTAAAGTGTGTATTTAGGACTTACTTACTAAGCACTAGGTATATAGTGCCTAGTTTCTAGTCCTAGGCAACCCTGCCAAATTCTTATATAAGGCTAATTAGACTAGCTAGTAGAGTAAACCTAATAACTACTTAGATATCTAGGATATAGAGGCCTTCTATTAATACGCTAGTCGCAATTATGGCGCCTTCTAATTATTATAGGAATAGGTCTAAGCTTATTCCCTTCTTACCCTCTTCTATTTGGCTGTAGTATCTTAAGTAGTCTAGGCCCTAGGCCAAGGTATCTACTATTAAAATAAAGTTAATATAGATAAGAACCTTCTTAAATTTTTATAGAGCCTATTGTATATACTCTACTATATCTATTATTATAGTGCTTGTTAAGAGTAGGACGCTATAGACCTTATATTAGACATTACTATAAAGTGTAGATTCCCTATAAGGATTTATATCTATAGGGAGGCCTAGCAATTAAAACGCTTAGTGCTAATTATCTAGAGGTAGGGTTGTAGTAAGTAAAGTTAAAGGGACTTTGTACTATATTAACTAATATAGGTTACAGAGATAAGGGCGGTATACTATATTAGGGAGAATAATATAGTGAAATTCGTCTACTACTATTTGCTCTAGTACACCTAATAACTTCTACCTACGTACGTAAGCCTAGAAACTATCGCTAGCTATATTCTCTAGAGTTATAAGTATAATAGCCGCCTACTTATTGTATAAGCCCTGCTTCCACACTATAGTACGTATACGTAGGGTTGTATAGCGTTAAAGTATATCTATATATAAGGCTATAAGTAGCACTATTATAAGGCTCTGCCTATAGCCTGGATAGTAGGCTAGTAGTATAAAGAGGAGACTTTTACTAGCTCTAGTGCTTATAATGTACACTACTACACTTTCGCCTATAAGAATAGCTAATAGGGTGGCCTTCTATATACCTTTAAATTAGGCGTCGCATCTAAAGTTCTCTTGTAATAGTTATAGGAGATTAATATTACTTCTCTTAGTATTCTACTATTAAGTAGTAGCTATAATGCTCTTATAATAGTTAAAACTTAGCTACGCTTTTACTAAGCTAAAATAAATAGCGTAATACTATTTCTATAATATCTTAAAGTGTGCCTTTACATTATTAAATAAGTAGGTAAATATTTTTAATATATTAAGTGTGTATACTACGTAGGCTGTTTTAGGTAGATGCCTAGCCTATATTTCTTATACTTTAGCCTCTACCTTATTTATAATATTATCTACATCCTCTTTAGTAAGTTCCTAAATAAGCATCTTAGAGCTGGCAAACTAGTAGGCAAAAGTAATTATAAAGTAACATAAGGTGTTAATGTTAATCTCCTACCTAATCTAATAAAGACTAGCACTCTAGATAGCTAAACTAAAGATATATAATATAGTGTGTTATTTTCCTACTGCGTCTAGCTATAGGAGCACACTTTACGCCTGCTTATAATAGTGGTTATAAAGGTCTATCCCTATTTATCCTTAGACAACTAGATAGAATAGTTAGACCAGCCAAATGTACTACACTAAGAGACTACCCACCTCCGCTAGGAGAAATCTATATATAGTCTTTATAGTCTTATCGCAGTTGTACCCTTTATAGTATTATAAAACTACTGCGATAAGACTATTATATAGGAAAATGTTATGTATACCTATAGTATAACTATTCTTAAGTTAAACACTAAGCACTTCTGTTCTATAGCTAAGTTAGCTACTAGTAAAGTAAATTAGGTAAAGAAGATACTTTAGAAATTTCTATACTAAATTATAGTATCGCTGCACCTAGGTGAAGTCACGTAGGTTTATAAGGGGGGTAGTTAAAAAACTTTCTTAACCTACCCCTTTTATTAGGTTTTTAACGACAAAGTCAGCTCTATACACAAGGTTACTATTATTAGGGCTAAATATAGAAAAGCCTAGTGTGACATTTTTTAGTTCCTCCACTAGAAGTTCCTATAGAATATTTAGAAGGTCTAAATAAGTAGACATAAAGGTTAGCTAGTATAGGATCTTTAAGGTCTCCTTATACTCGTTCCTAGCCATTATTATAAATAAGGCTAGGATTATTCTTATATTACGTATAGTAACTATATTCTTGTTCTAGTGTATAAAGGTATCTAGGTTCTTACTGTATTAGAACTTACTAATAAACTGTGCTGTGTTTATAAGCTAGCTTATACTTATAGGATACTCTATAGTAAGGTAGTTATATACCCACGCCTTAAACATGTCTGTGAGATTATAGTTCTCTGCCTCTATAGACATGTTACTATCTTACTTAGCGATAAGAAGGGAAGCCTTATTAAGTAAAATAGTAGTCTGTATACTATTTATAGTAGCCTAGGGCTGGACGTTATTTGAATAGATAAGGTTATCCTGTAGTTTCTAAAGGCCTACAAAATAGCAAAACTTCTTTATAGCTAATATGTCTATTGCAAAGTTGTACGCCTCTTAAAAACCTTTTCTATTATAGGAGAGTGTTAGGAACGCTATAGGTGTTAGTAGGGTAAGTTTAAAATGCTTAGTTTAACTAGTTTATTTAATAAGGAATAGCTAAAAGCAATAGTAGTGCTCTTTAAATAATATAAATTAAGTTCTAGTATAGTGCTCTTAGACTTCTAGAATGTTATCTATTAAATCTAAGTATTCTATAATATCCTACTAGGTCTACTCCTAGTAAGGCTGTAAATAAAGTGTTAGTAGCTTCTCTATATTATTAACTAATACGTGGTAGAAGAAGACAAATATCTTCTAGAGTAGTCCTACGTAGTAGAGGTAAGAGTCCTAGTATAGCTCTAGCGAAGTAAGGGGAACATTAGTCTTGTGTTCTTATATTACTCTTATGTGGGCGTAGTAGGAGGCTTTATTAGTAACATTCTACTAAGTTCTAGCTATGCTCTTTATAGTTACGTAGAGATAATATAGCTTTAGATCACCTACAGCAGTTAGTATAGCTATATATTATAAAGCCTCTACCTATGTAGACGTGTTGCTAAACACTTATAGGACACCTATATAAGTAACCTAAGGATTTGTGGAAACAAGGGTATACTAGGTATAGCTACTAACTACTCTTACTTTGCTTTCTTAGCCTATTACAACGCTTCTTAGAGCTAATCTATAAATTTACTACTAGTAGGGGCAGAAATAGGTATAAGGACTACGCTAGGTTTAGTTAAGTTTTTAACGCTATTAGTAGTGGCTTTAGAGCTATGCAAGTTTGTAAATAGTTTAACTGCAAATTTATAAGTAAGATAAAGGTTTTAGAATAGGGGTAGTATAGAGGGGAAAAACTATTAGTAATTTGCGCCCTTTACTTACTTACTATACTAGAGCTGCCTTCTTTCTTTAGCTATATTTAGAACGTAGAGTTTATATTCCTAGCGTAGGTGTCCTTGTATATTATATTTTACGGAAATCCTAGTAGCAATATAGGTATAGTAATAACAGCAATAACTATTAGGGATAACACGTAGGCCAGGGAAGGCTAGTACTAAAGTATTAGAAACTATAAATTCTTTATATTTCTCTTATAGTGGTAGGTAAAGGTTCCTAAGCTTATTAATATATTCTTAGATAACGCGCCTCTCTTTACTAGTTATCTCTTATCTATGTTCCTTATTAAAATAGGAAAACACCTTACTTAGGAGTATCACATATTTATGTAGTACATAGGTAATAAAATAATAAGTCTTATTATAGTAAATGTGTTTAGGAGTCTCTATAGTTAGTGGTAGTGTAATTAATTTTAATCCACGTCTATAGTTAAAATAAGTTAGCTAAACTTTAGTGCTAAGGGGAGATAAGAAACACTAGGTAATATTTATATCTTAGGTTACATAAATACTACATTACTATAGCCTACTATTCTTTAATCTTGCTAGCTAAGGTGCTTTAGGATAATAGTAGTCTAATTCCCTCCCTTATATAAGACGCATATAAACAAGTTTATAATTAGAAGCCTATATAGTATTTAGTTCTATAGAGAAGAGGTCCTTTTACTAAGGCATTTCTATGTAGCTTACCTAAGTCTGTGGTGCAATAGATATATAAATAAGTAAAAAAGAAAAAATTTTTTTACTTCTTACACTTTGTCTATAGGGACTAAGCGCGCTAAAGTAATAGTAAGGAAGAGTTAGGTAAAGAGAAAGATACTTAAGTAGAGGCCCTAAAAGCGCCTCTAAACAAAATTGCACGTTAAAAGCGACTAGCTGTTTAGTAGAGAATAGAAATTAAAAGCTAAAGCGTTAGCTAGTAGTATAATAATAGAAGTTGTGCTATGTATATAATACATAGAGGAGGTAGAGTTATTAGAAGATAATAGAGAAGAGACACGTTACTATATATTTATAAAAAAACTACTAAAGTGACGCTACTATTAAAGAAGGGATAATAAGCTAAGTAGTTACTATAGGTGCGGCTAAGTGTCTATGTAATTAGAAAATAGTGTTATAGGTATAGAGGACAAAGCACACATAGGGCCTATAGTTATTTAAAGAAAAAGTAAAGAGACTACTAGACATAGTTAAATATAAAAAGGGCAACAGTACTATAGCTAACACTATACTAGAGAGTAGTATAGTATTATCGCAACGCTTTAGTGCTAGTTTTATAGAATATAGTTTTATATAGTTTAAGACTAAAAGGTTCTATTTACTATATAAGAGCGTAAGATAAGGATAGGTAGTTAGTATTATAAGTAAGATATAGTAGCGCTAGATATAGGCAGCGCTATAGTTAAAGTTTAAATTGTTAGAGGGCCTAGTACAAAAAAGAAAGATACTATCTAGTAGAAGAGAGAAAGGATACGCGTCTATTATAAAAAAACTTTTATTTACTTAAGAATTTAGTATAATAAAAGAGAAGAAACTAACTAAGGAAACGCATCCTA
>WJXW01000027.1:0-2500 GCA_015832175.1 Paraphaeosphaeria minitans | reverse complement strand
CGGTATAATTGCTTATACTTAGACATGCATGGCTTAATCTTTGAGACAAGCATATGACTACTGGCAGAATCAACCAGATAACTATCCTGTACCGACGCCGAGGCGAAGGAACACCTCCCCGAAAGGAGGCGGATGGGAGCGTTACCATGTAGGTAGGGCGACGACGGATCGTGCCCAGCCGTGGGCGCCAAACACTCCAGAGGAGCCTAGACGCCGCGCGACCGATTCAATTGCCCCCACTGAGTTCCCCAGAGGACAGGCCGCGACGAGAGGCATCGGGCACAGGGCCGCCAACCTTCGCCGCATGTGTCCCCCAAGAGGAGGAAGCTCGCAGCCGATCAAGCCCTGTTACAGGCTGTTATCCGCCGAAGCTTACCCCCGAACGCCTGCTGAAGGATAGTAGCGGTTGCCAACAATCCACAGACGCGAAAAGGTGCCTACCGCCGTAAGACAATAGGGCTTCAGATCCCCTCCTCAAGCCCAGGTGCAGCCGACGCAAGCGTCGACCACTTGCTAATATAGGCGTTAACCCACCTGAGCAAGAGGCTGAGAGTAGACCCGACCCCACGATGGCTAGCTGACTAGAGTTGACGTTGCCGGCAGCCATCAGGGACACAGATCAAGCTGGTAAGGAACCCGAGGTCTCAAAGGCCAATTGGCGCATCTCGACCTCTCCTCATAGGTTTGGGGAACCCCATCCGATACGTGTGCGTCGGCGCGCAGCCGAGTGCTCGGAAAAATTTTGAGCGGAGCCATTTTTGTATGGGAAAACGCGGAGCCCCGCGCAACGCCTACGGAGCGGAGCGCTCCGATCATGTCTGCCGACCGACCTTAGCGAAATATTTTTCTCAGCTCAGCTACACTATATAGAGGTCCTAAAGCTTTTATACTTATATACAAAGCTTACCAGTGCTGCACAGTAGTTACATGAGGCTTATAGGGTAGGTATAGAACAGACTTTAGGTGCAAGATAATATTTCATAGAAAGGTTTTACATTTGTAGAGTGGAGAAGAAATGGAATAAAGAAGAAAAATAGTAAATAAGTAAAGACACAACTTATAAGGGCTTAGTTGGAGCTATGGAATATACGAATAATAAGTAGGGTTAGACCTTATAAGTTAGGGAAAAGAGAATACATTTGTTAAGGACAAATAAGGAGTGAAAAGTGCGCGGCGCACTTTTGTATATAGCGCCACATGTATTCCTCCTAGGCACAAACAGGCGACGGATCCAGAATCAGGGCGCAAAGGAGCCCTAGATAGGCTATCCAAACACCTGCATAGCTCAACGTTCAAGACGCACTTTTGGCGCACTTTCTGCTCCCTAAGAGGTAAAAAGTGCGCGGCGCACTTTTGTATATAGCGCCACATGTATTCCTCCTAGGCACAAACAGGCGACGGATCCAGAATCAGGGCGCAAAGGAGCCCTAGATAGGCTATCCAAACACCTGCATAGCTCAACGTTCAAGACGCACTTTTGGCGCACTTTCTGCTCCCTAAGAGGTAAAAAGTGCGCGGCGCACTTTTGTATATAGCGCCACATGTATTCCTCCTAGGCACAAACAGGCGACGGATCCAGAATCAGGGCGCAAAGGAGCCCTAGATAGGCTATCCAAACACCTGCATAGCTCAACGTTCAAGACGCACTTTTCGCACTTTCTGCTCCTAAGCAGGTAAAAAGTGCGCGGCGCACTTTTGTATATAGCGCCACATGTATTCCTCCTAGGCACAAACAGGCGACGGATCCAGAATCAGGGCGCAAAGGAGCCCTAGATAGGCTATCCAAACACCTGCATAGCTCAACGTTCAAGACGCACTTTTGGCGCACTTTCTGCTCCCTAAGAGGTAAAAAGTGCGCGGCGCACTTTTGTATATAGCGCCACATGTATTCCTCCTAGGCACAAACAGGCGACGGATCCAGAATCAGGGCGCAAAGGAGCCCTAGATAGGCTATCCAAACACCTGCATAGCTCAACGTTCAAGACGCACTTTTGGCGCACTTTCTGCTCCCTAAGAGGTAAAAAGTGCGCGGCGCACTTTTGTATATAGCGCCACATGTATTCCTCCTAGGCACAAACAGGCGACGGATCCAGAATCAGGGCGCAAAGGAGCCCTAGATAGGCTATCCAAACACCTGCATAGCTCAACGTTCAAGACGCACTTTTGGCGCACTTTCTGCTCCCTAAGAGGTAAAAAGTGCGCGGCGCACTTTTGTATATAGCGCCACATGTATTCCTCCTAGGCACAAACAGGCGACGGATCCAGAATCAGGGCGCAAAGGAGCCCTAGATAGGCTATCCAAACACCTGCATAGCTCAACGTTCAAGACGCACTTTTGGCGCAACTTTCTGCTCCCTAAGAGGTAAAAAGTGCGCGGCGCACTTTTGTATATAGCGCCACATGTATTCCTCCTAGGCACAAACAGGCGACGGATCCAGAATCAGGGCGCAAAGGAGCCCTAGATAGGCTATCCAAAACCTGCATAGCTCAACGTTCAAGA
>WJXW01000024.1:0-2500 GCA_015832175.1 Paraphaeosphaeria minitans | reverse complement strand
CGACGAGAGGCATCGGGCACAGGGCCGCCAACCTTCGCCGCATGTGTCCCCCAAGAGGAGGAAGCTCGCAGCCGATCAAGCCCTGTTACAGGCTGTTATCCGCCGAAGCTTACCCCCGAACGCCTGCTGAAGGATAGTAGCGGTTGCCAACAATCCACAGACGCGAAAAGGTGCCTACCGCCGTAAGACAATAGGGCTTCAGATCCCCTCCTCAAGCCCAGGTGCAGCCGACGCAAGCGTCGACCACTTGCTAATATAGGCGTTAACCCACCTGAGCAAGAGGCTGAGAGTAGACCCGACCCCACGATGGCTAGCTGACTAGAGTTGACGTTGCCGGCAGCCATCAGGGACACAGATCAAGCTGGTAAGGAACCCGAGGTCTCAAAGGCCAATTGGCGCATCTCGACCTCTCCTCATAGGTTTGGGGAACCCCATCCGATACGTGTGCGTCGGCGCGCAGCCGAGTGCTCGGAAAAATTTTGAGCGGAGCCATTTTTGTATGGGAAAACGCGGAGCCCCGCGCAACGCCTACGGAGCGGAGCGCTCCGATCATGTCTGCCGACCGACCTTAGCGAAATATTTTTCTCAGCTCAGCTACACTATATAGAGGTCCTAAAGCTTTTATACTTATATACAAAGCTTACCAGTGCTGCACAGTAGTTACATGAGGCTTATAGGGTAGGTATAGAACAGACTTTAGGTGCAAGATAATATTTCATAGAAAGGTTTTACATTTGTAGAGTGGAGAAGAAATGGAATAAAGAAGAAAAATAGTAAATAAGTAAAGACACAACTTATAAGGGCTTAGTTGGAGCTATGGAATATACGAATAATAAGTAGGGTTAGACCTTATAAGTTAGGGAAAAGAGAATACATTTGTTAAGGACAAATAAGGAGTGAAAAGTGCGCGGCGCACTTTTGTATATAGCGCCACATGTATTCCTCCTAGGCACAAACAGGCGACGGATCCAGAATCAGGGCGCAAAGGAGCCGAGATAGGCTATCCAAACACCTGCATAGCTCAACGTTCAAGACGCACTTTCTGCTGACTAAGCAGGTAAAAAGTGCGCGGCGCACTTTTGTATATAGCGCCACATGTATTCCTCCTAGGCACAAACAGGCGACGGATCCAGAATCAGGGCGCAAAGGAGCCCTAGATAGGCTATCCAAACACCTGCATAGCTCAACGTTCAAGACGCACTTTTGGCGCACTTTCTGCTCCCTAAGAGGTAAAAAGTGCGCGGCGCACTTTTGTATATAGCGCCACATGTATTCCTCCTAGGCACAAACAGGCGACGGATCCAGAATCAGGGCGCAAAGGAGCCCTAGATAGGCTATCCAAACACCTGCATAGCTCAACGTTCAAGACGCACTTTTGGCGCACTTTCTGCTCCCTAAGAGGTAAAAAGTGCGCGGCGCACTTTTGTATATAGCGCCACATGTATTCCTCCTAGGCACAAACAGGCGACGGATCCAGAATCAGGGCGCAAAGGAGCCCTAGATAGGCTATCCAAACACCTGCATAGCTCAACGTTCAAGACGCACTTTCGCTGACTAAGCAGGTAAAAAGTGCGCGGCGCACTTTTGTATATAGCGCCACATGTATTCCTCCTAGGCACAAACAGGCGACGGATCCAGAATCAGGGCGCAAAGGAGCCCTAGATAGGCTATCCAAACACCTGCATAGCTCAACGTTCAAGACGCACTTTTGGCGCACTTTCTGCTCCCTAAGAGGTAAAAAGTGCGCGGCGCACTTTTGTATATAGCGCCACATGTATTCCTCCTAGGCACAAACAGGCGACGGATCCAGAATCAGGGCGCAAAGGAGCCCTAGATAGGCTATCCAAACACCTGCATAGCTCAACGTTCAAGACGCACTTTTGGCGCACTTTCTGCTCCCTAAGAGGTAAAAAGTGCGCGGCGCACTTTTGTATATAGCGCCACATGTATTCCTCCTAGGCACAAACAGGCGACGGATCCAGATCAGGGCGCAAAGGAGCCCTAGATAGGCTATCCAAACACCTGCATAGCTCAACGTTCAAGACGCACTTTTGGCGCACTTTCTGCTCCCTAAGAGGTAAAAAGTGCGCGGCGCACTTTTGTATATAGCGCCACATGTATTCCTCCTAGGCACAAACAGGCGACGGATCCAGAATCAGGGCGCAAAGGAGCCCTAGATAGGCTATCCAAACACCTGCATAGCTCAACGTTCAAGACGCACTTTTGGCGCACTTTCTGCTCCCTAAGAGGTAAAAAGTGCGCGGCGCACTTTGTATATAGCGCCACATGTATTCCTCCTAGGCACAAACAGGCGACGGATCCAGAATCAGGGCGCAAAGGAGCCCTAGATAGGCTATCCAAACACCTGCATAGCTCAACGTTTGCGCACCTTTTTCCCTACTTAGTTATCGCAGTAACAAGTGTGAATCACATTCTGAAACAAGTTCCATATCTGCTAACTATATACTTATATTTCTACATTATAGCGATACTCCAGGTC
>WJXW01000023.1:80000-84157 GCA_015832175.1 Paraphaeosphaeria minitans | reverse complement strand
TAGTTTTCTATTTTTTCTATAATTTCTAAAACTTACATCCTATTATACTAATATATAGTAAAGTAAAATAAAATCTATAATAGATAGGCTAACTCTACTATAATATGTACTCTTGCCACTCACTCGCCGCGAGCGACTGGGCCTGCTGCCACTCGATCCGGCCCTCACCGCATCGATCGCACCCAGCCGAGTCCATGTCACTGCACACTACCCGCTGCCCATCCATGTACTCGCTCATCTTCCCGCGCCGGCAGCCTTCGCTCTCGATGAACATGCCCATCGCGCACACGTCCACCGACGCTCCACCCTCCCGGATTCGCCTCTCCACCTCACCTGGCTCGACGATGATGACCGAGTCCGCCACCTCGCCGCTACGCCCCGCACGCCCACTCTCCTGGCAGTAGTCGATCATGCTCCATGGCATGCCTACGTGCAAGACGAACACGATGCTGGGAAAGTTAACCCCAGTACCGAGCGCTGATGTTGCCACGATGAGCCCGCCTTCGTCCAGCCAGCTGGCGAGGATCTCGGTTCGATCCAACTCGCCAGCGTGGTAGTGCTTGCAGCCCAGCGCCCCTGCCAGCATTTCGCATGCAGTCCTGCTGTGGCAGTAGATGACGCCTTTCTGGCCACCCCGCAGCTGTTCCTGCCGCCGTCGACACATGGCCAGTGCTGCCTCCATGGCCTTACCTCGCCCACACCACGACACGTAATACCGGATGTTGGGCCGCACCGTGCTGGCCCGGATGTAGGTGGCAGCTTGAATCAACATGCTTCTACCCAACACCCCCTCCAGCACGGGCGGTAGCGTCGCCGTCAGCAGTACGATCGGGCATGCAAGCACGCGCAGATTCCGCAGCTTCGCCAGCTTCGGCCGCCAATGGCTGGAGGTGATGATGAGATGGCACTCGTCAATCACCACCCGCTGCAGCTGCTTCTTATCCTTCAGCGAGCTGGCATACTTCAGGAACCCCGCGCCGCCGGCGACATCAGCACCAACCAGCATGACGGAGGCCGGGTTCGTCTCGTGGTTAACCCATTCCACGCAGTCGATACCGCGCGCGCGGATACGCGTTGCCAGGTCCTCGATCAGCGCGCGGAACGGCACCACAACCACGGTCACGCCAGCATGGTCGAGGCAGGCCGGCACCATGAACAGCAGACTCTTGCCTCCACCTGTGGGGAGCACGACCACCAGCGGTGTCTGACCGTTCACCATAGCGAACATGGCCTGTTCCTGCTCGTCCGACTTGAACGATGCAGTAGCCTGGCCAAGTGCCTGCTGCATCGCTCTAGACATCGCACTCGCAGTGACACCCCCTGGTTTGGTTTTCTTCTGCGGCACGACCACGGCGAGATCATCTCTCCCTTTGTCTTGACCGTCTCCTTCTTCTTCCCATCGCCGCTTCCTGGCTGCACTGGGTCGTACCTCGTGCCCATCCACACCTAGAAACTCGTGCCAGCGCCGACTGAGCGGCCGGAAGGTCTCGATCGAACGCATGCTGAGATGCTTCACAATATCGATGGGCACGCTGTAGTTGGCCAGGCCGATCTTGGTCGTCCGCGCGCTCTGCAGCTCCAACGGGCTCTCACCGTCCTCGTCGACCTCGGGCTCTTCAATCTCACCCACCTCGTCTTGGTAACCCCGCCCAAACACATCCCCAACCACCTCCCGCCCAATCCCCACCGCCGTGTGTCGGTAGTCGAGCGTGTTCAGCGCCACCCCCAGGTGCTTGCCCGTCTCGCGCTTCAGCACCCGCGTCAGGTGATCCGTGTGCCACGGACCCTGCTCGTTGGCCCACAGGTAGTCGGTGAAGCTGCCGCCCAGCACCTCCACGGTCAGGTACTCTTCGAACGGCTGCACGTACGCCAGGTACACAACGAGCACCTGCGAGAGCCGCGAGGGCAGGAACCTTGGGATGACCTTGGGCTTGTCGAACTGCGACTGCGACTTGTAGTAACGGACCACCGTCATGATCTGTCCGTCCATCACGAAGAGGTTGCGGTCCTGCAGTGCTCCGTTGCGGAACCGCATCGACGTGATCTCGGTGCCCCGACCTGGCATTCCCTCGTCAATGTGGAGATTGGCAAGCTCCAGCTCCTTGAAGCGCTTGACACTGCGCAGGTACAGCTTCACGCGTGCAACGTTCCAAGTCCCATCTCCGGAGCGGAGCTTCCGACCCTGCTCGTCCTGCATCATCCGTTCGAGCATCCATCGCAAGCCATTCTCCAGGCCGTTGTTCCCGTGCGTGACAAAGGACATGCCGCGTCGTGTGCACGCGACATCGTCCTGAATCAGGTCGAGCCGGATCGGGAAACGCTGACCGGGACTGCGGACCCAGAGCAGCTCACCCCAGAGCAGGTCCTCCAGCTCGGTCAACAGTTCTTGGGCCATCAGCTGGAAATGGTGTATAACGATGGGTCTACCGTTGAGGTAGAAGATCTTCTTATCCTCTGACCAGAAGGCGTTGCCCGCGTTGCCGGTATTCATGCCGATGAACTTGCCATAGGCCAGCAGACTAAGCAGCTGGCTCGTCGGGCTGAAGGACCCGTCCGCTAGGAAGCGCTTTCTCAGGTCAAGATAGTGGTCACGTTCCACCAAGCCCTGCTGTTCCCGTTGCGCGGGCGGAAGTAGGTGTTCGACACTGATCACCCGAACGCAGTACACCATCCCAGCCACTAGATACGAATAGTTCTTCGCGGTGCGCAGTCGACGTGTCTCTGAATCGAACCCAAGCACAGCAGCAAAGTGAACGAGCCCGCTCTCAAACGGACTGCGGATGTAGGTCGTCATGATGAACGTACTAAGCATCCGGCGCACTAGGACGATGTGGCCGGCTTCGTCGTTGCTGTCCAGGGCCTCCCAGAGCATGGTGGCCAGCAGCTTTTGGTCCTCTTTCCATGGGAACATCTCCCGCGCGTCCTTCATGGGATCAACTTTGACTCGGCGACCTGTGTGGGCCTCGGGCGGGCTCTCATCACTGCAGTCGCTGCTGCTGCCGTCGCCGTCGCTGCTGTCGTCGGTGCTGCTGCCCTCGCTACTCTCCGTGTCCTCGCTCTCCTTGTCCGCTTCTTCGGCGGCGACGATACGTAGGACATAGCACACGAACATCACAATGTACCCAGCATAGCGCGCCTGGCTCTCTGGGTTCTGCAGTCGGGCTATCGGCTGCTGGTGGATCTCGTTGGCCTGCGCACTCTTCACCCATCGTCGGGTCTCACGTGGTAGCGAGGACAGCCCTCGGACGCTCTGCTCCACCAGCTGCTCCACAGCCCGCGCGGCCTTCTGCAGCTTGGGCTCGTCCCGGCGCGGCAGCCGGATCGCGTGGGCAAGGTGCACGCAGTTGCGGTTCGCAAAGTGCTCTGGCCACTCTGTAAACTTCCACCAGCCTGTCTTGTCTGTCTTTGCGACTTCTGCATCCATCACCTGCTCTTGCCGCTTCCTCTCCTCCTGCGTTCGCGCGTACTCTGCCAGAATGTCTTCCACCTCTTCTTTATGCGCCCTAGCGTCTGCTCCGCTGTCCGCTACATCGGGGACGCAAACTACAAAGTACCGCTGCCGTCCTGAAGCGGGGAAGAAAGACTGCATCTTTACCTTCTGGTAGAGCGCATCTGATCCCGTCTTGAACGCTAACCCATGACTGTTGCAGTGTAGTCGTATCTGGCCCTTGTTTCGCGTAAGATAGCTGCATGCTGGCTGCTTGCATTGGAAGCCGTCCAACGGCGCTCCTAGGACCTGGATTGGCGGTCCGCCAGCGTCTGGTAGCGTAACGCTGCCCAGCCCTTGTCTTCTCAAAAGAGCGCAGCTTTCAATGAATTTCCTCCGTTCGTTAACTGGTACACTATGCTTTTGACGGAGATGTACATCGAGATTTTCTATGCCGGCTTTGTGCTCGCTGCAGCAAAGCACGCCGTACTCCTTAACAAAATGAATATACTTTTGTATATTAGCTTGCGCTAAGTTTTCTCCTGCTAGTTGCTGTTGCTGCTGAGAGTTCTGTTGATGTGGTGATGTTAGTACTCTGTTAGCTGGGCTTGACGCGGAAGCTCGAGCGTCCCAGCAGAACTCCATCGCGAATTAGTAGTAAAAAGTAATGGCTAAACCCTGCGCCACCACCATCCTATTTTGTGAATAAGAGATGGTAGATTAGTATAAG
>WJXW01000021.1:0-182753 GCA_015832175.1 Paraphaeosphaeria minitans | reverse complement strand
CGACACCCTCTCTCACCAGGAGCAGGCAAATCGTGTCCTTGATCTCTTCGCCCAGCTCGAGCAGGGCGGCTTAAAGCCGAACACATATGTGTATCAAATCGCCGTGGACCGCCTACTGAAGTTCTTCAGCAACTACACAGGCGTGCGCGCAGTTATAGACCACATGATGCAGCGCGGCCTACTCGTCTCGCCGCAGATTTACACTTCGCTGGTCACACACTACTTCCAGCAAGACCCACCAGCCGTCAAAGAAGTCGACAGTCTCGTAACACGCATCCTGGGCCCGCCCGCCGCGCCTACGGATAGATTCCTCTTTGACCGCATCGTCGAAGGGTATGCAGGGATCGGGGCAATCCAGCCCATGATGACTGTGCTCAAAAAAATGAACTCGCATGGCAAGAGGCCTAGCTATCGTGCCCTGGTTGAAGTGGTCAAGGCACTATACAAAGCGGGAGATTGGGAGCGCGCCCGGGGCATCGTACGCGATGTGAAGGAGAACACGGGTGTTGCCAAGGACGGGCCAACGACCGCGCAGCGGGTTGATCGCGACCAGTTCTTCTACGCTGTCAACGCGCTTACTCCGGAACTGCTAGAGGAGCTGGCTGGCGACTACTTCAAGGCGCCGATGCATGCGCAGACCACGCAAGGCGATGCGGGCTACGAACAGGCGCAGGCACAATACGAGCAGGCGCTGTACGAGCAGGAGTCGCACGACCAGTACCAGCCCCAGCAAGGACAGTACGATCAAGGTGGCTATGACCAACAACAGTACGACCAGGGCGCGTACGAGCACCAGCAGTACGGCCAGAGCGCGTACGAGCAGACACCCTACGAGCAGACACCCTACGACCAGAGCCCGTACGACCAGACACCCTACAACCTGACACCCCCCTACCCACCACAGCCCCACGACTCCGCACCCTACTCGCACGAACCCACGCCCTACCCACCGCCACCGAACAGCCAGTCCGCTTACCGGCAGACGCACACGCAGACGCAGGCCCTGGATAATGAATTCGTCAACGCCGAGCACGAGGGGTACCTCTCTGACGCGCCCGAGGTGCCGCGTCGGCGGTGGACGGTCAAGCACAGTTAGAGTGGTGGGCGTGGGTGGGAGGGGGGAGGGGGGAGGGGGGACGTGAGGGTTTGGTTCGGTTCGGCTTTGGCTTTGGCTTTGGGTTTGCAAAAGGGGGGTTGTGAGTTTTGTGGGTGGAGTGGGGTAGGGTAGGGTAGGGTAGGGTAGGATAGGATAGGATAGATTTGTACGAGATTGCGTGTACGGGTGTGTGCACAGCGCGGTTTTTGTACAGAATAGACTTGTAGTAGTATAGGTATGCAACTCGGGACTCCCGCTGGGAGTGGTGTATAATTCTGCGAAAACGGGATCAATCGCCTTTCCCACCTCCCCTTTCCCCTCCCATCTCCCATCTCCCATCTCCCATCTCGCACACGGTACACTACACATAATCCTACAACGCTTCCCTCCCTCCCTCCCTCCCTCGCACCCTATCTATTTGTGCCACCTACCCTTCACCCTCTTCCCCCACCCCCCGCCTCGTCCCCGCTCGTCTTCTTCCCGTTGCGATTGACAACAGGCCCGGTCTCGGTCTCGGTCTCGGTCTTGGTCTTGGTCTTGGTCTTGGTCTGGTCTTGGTCTCGGCGGCGACACCAACACCAGCACCAGCACAGCACCGGTAGACACCTCGGCCTCGTCCTCGTCCGCCAACAGCCGGTTCAGCGCGTCGTGAAACTTGTCCATCTGGGCAATGTCGCCGATGCGGACGCGCATGTAGTCGAACGCGATGGCGACTTTCATGTCGCGCGCGCGGACCTTGATTACTTTTTCGTGGGTCGCTGTAGACGGCGCGTTCGAGGTCGAGCGCGAGCTCAAGCGCGCCGAGTCGAGGGGAGGGAGTGCGGCGGCGGCGACGTCGGGAGCGACGTCGGCCTCGTCCTCGTCGTCGTCGGGTGCGCGCGGGCGCGGCAGGTCGTCTGGCTCGCCGTCGTGGACGGCCTGCAGGACGGGGAGCTTCTGGTAGCGCTGGGAGAAGTGTGTGAGGACGACGGCTTTGGCGTGCATCTGGGCGCCGATGGCGAGGGCCTCGGACGTGGTGCTGTGTTTCTTTGCGAGGGCGTCGCCCTTGAGTTCGTCGTCGAAGGTGGCTTCGTGGACGAGGACGGTGGAGTTGCGTCCGATGCAGGTGAAGGTGTGGGTGGGGCGGCAGTCGCCCGAGTACGAGACCTTGAGGGGGTGGAGGGAGGGTGAGTCGGCGGCTGCCTTGGGGAACGTCAGGGAGACGGCCATGGCGCCGTGGCAGTGTTGGACTTTGCAGGCTTGCAGGTCGGTGAGGCCGAGGACGGCCGGGTAGTCGCGCGGGTGGAGGAGGATGCGCCGGTTGAGCTGGCCCGAGGCGTTCAACGAGGTATAGGTGAGGCGAGAGCCGGTGCCTTCGAAGCGGGGGACCGCGGAGACTTCCATGGGCAGGATGCGGCTGTAGCCAAAATCCTCCACGAGGGAGTATTCGGAGAGCCATTTGATCATGCCCTCGTGGGAGACGAGCGAAAGGCCGTACGAAGAGATATCGGCCGCGAGCGAGGCCGAGTCTGATGGATGGTCATACTTGGGGACGCTGTTGTGTTTGGCCCTGTACCACTCGCGGATCACCGAAACAGTGCCAAGGTGGTGATCGGCGTGGAGATGACTTATCCAGATCATGCGGAGGTTTCTGAGGACATCGACAAGCTCGTCGGTGCCAAAGACCCGCTGGAGCTGACCCACGGTACCTTCGCCGGCATCGAGTAGATAATTGCCGACGCCTGGGACCCTCACAAGTGTCGCAGACACATTGCGATATTTCGAAGGGCAAGCGGAACCCGTTCCGAGAGTAATCACCTCAGTATCAGGCCGTGCGAGGAGCTGCCGCCATCTTGACAGCGCCTCATGATCGTTCTTCACCGCTTGTTGGGCCTCCTCTGCCAATCTCAAAACCTCTTCATCCATTTGCGCTCGTACTTCCAGTTCGAGCACCCCAGGCGTCTCTTGTTCTTCTTTTCTACGCAACTTCTCTTCATCTGTCAACGCCTCAACATGCCGCCGGAAATTCGGCATCAGGGAATGTTTCATCCCCCTGTCGGCTGGTGTGACATTTGGCAAACTGTTAATCCTGCCGGGCGATCCTAGACCGTAGAGGCTTCGCTGCGGAAGGGTTTTGGAGTCGTGCTGGGGAAGACGGTACCGGGCAGGGTCGATGGCTGAAAGGCGGATGGTCTGAGCTGCAACGGAATCGAAGGAAAGGCGGTTCACGCATTCGTCTACCGACGAAACGATGTGTTCCAGTTGACTGAACCGGTCCATGAACAGCTGCAGTGAAGGATGTCCAGAAACGCCGGGCCCAAGAACCCAATAGATGATTTGGACACCTTTCATGACATCTTCTGACGCGAACTCTTCTCTCTGGTGCAAGGTTTCCAGATAATCGGCCGAAGGAACATCCAGTATAGCGAAACCGTTTCCTGGTCTGTCCGGTCCAATAACCATATCCGGGGTAATGGTTTCTCCCTTTTCGTTCTCTACGCTTTGGCCCTTGCTCAGCTTACCAAACTGTGGTCCAGATTTCAGACCAAGCTCTTTCGCGCGTTTTGGATCAAATGTGCCCCGTGTTGATTGCGAGCGCACAATGTACGAAAGCGACTCTGTCTTCGGTGTGGTAGGAGGAAGATTGTTGACAGTAGCACCCGGCCATGGTGTCCTTGTGAAGACTTTGATGTCTGGCAGAGTCTCTCCACTGCCAGGCTTTGGTCCGCGGTATTGCTCGATGCGGTTGGTCTCTGAATTGCGAACGAATATGGCAGTAGGCGGCTCGACTTTTGCGATGTGTTGTTCCACCAAAGTGTCCAAGCTCCACTTCGAGTTGAACATCATATTCAAGACGGCTGATCTGATGCGATCATATCTCGCCTCTCTCTCTTCAGCGGACTCGTTCTCGGGTGCAAAATGCTCGTCAAAACTGTTTGAACGTTCGAAACCCTCCTGTAGCTGAGCCAACTGCTGTTCACGGTGCGGGTCCATCTCTTTGCGTGCAGGAGACATGCACAAGGCCCAGACCTGGATGGCTTCGTCTTGCCATGACGGCAATATGGCGCCTTGGTCATCCTTACGTGGCGGCACTTCCTTGTACTCGGTCGCAATCACCGGGATTCCTTTTCGGAAGATGTAGCGGCGGCAGGTGTTCAGCGCGTACTTCAAGTTGGGCGGGCCGTACACGTTTATCTTGGGCCGTGGGGGCTCGACAAACTTTTTGGTATTCTTGCTCTTGCGATGAAATTCCATGAGGGTGTCGTAGGCACTCGTCGCTGAATCAGCCAGCGTCAGCGTCATACCGATCAGTCCGCCTGCGTTGTGCCAGTCCATCTTGCCCGTCATGAAAAAATTCTGGACTTTGGTCATGCGCAAGCCTTGCTCCACCATGGCCCGCTGTGTACCCTCTCCATGGGTGCCAAAGATGTAGTGTTGTCTCTGGGTCTGCAGTATAAGCGTCGTGCCCGGCGTGTCGGCGGTAGGCGACGTTATCATCTGGACCGTGGAGGCCATCTTGCTGGAATCGCGACGAACGGCAAGCACTCGGTCGTGCGAAGTTGTCTGCGGAACTCTGTTGTCTCGGCGCGGTCGTCTGAGGGGCTCTAGAAGAATTGGCAGTCCGGGCCCGTGGAAATGGGTGTCATCGGAGAGTCCCAGGCTCTTCAGGAAGCTGGATCGCGGTGTGGGTGGTGCTGGAGACTGTTTGTAGACTCGCAATCGCGCGCCGGATTCAGGCGGGCCCACTGGTCGGTCTGGCGCAAATTTGCGGACGGGCTCGTTGCCGTCGTCGTGTCTCGTCGAGAGTTTGTAGAGAAGGTGCAGTTTGGACTTGTCTTTGGCGGAGCGAGCGCTGCGGCTACCGAGGTTGCGCGCGGGTGGGAGGAGGGTCGTAACGGTCGTAAAGCGCCGAATGGCGGCCGCGATGGACGCCAATGTGGCCACAGTCAAAGGAATGTCGGAAACAGAGGTGCATGTGCAGGCGGCGAATGAGTACAATATGCTAAATGGGTCGTCGAGGCACCTGGAGAAGAGCAGCAACACTGTTTTGGCATGTCGGAGAAACCTTGTCGCTAGCTGCCGATCGCACCTCAGATCCAGAGCAGGGCTCTGTTTTAGATGCTGCGCACAAGCACGCGATTGAAGGGAGATATCCAAGGGAAAAGTGACGGTTTCACGCAAAGGAGATTTTGTCATTCAAGTTGTGCGATGTATCCTTCACAAATTCGGCCGTGGCCGCCTATCTAAACCAATGTACAGCGAATGCGCCCAATTGCCCTTCCTAACAATACTTTGACAAAAATAAAAAAAAAAGCCAGCTTGGGCTGAAGCCTGTCTGGCCAACGAGGAACATAAGAAATCGTGAGTCGTAGATTCAAGCCGAGTGCCACGTAGGCGTAGCGGCGATGCAGCTCGCAATACTTGTTGGATCGAAAGAATTCCTGTCGGTTTCCGACCGGGAACCCGAAGCGCGGAGCCTGTGCTCAAGGCCCGGTTGACAGAAAAGGAGAAGTCCAAGTCGTGCTCACAAATCAAGATGCGATGTCAAAGCCACCACTCGCTCGAAGACTGCTTCCATCCTGGCGCACTGTCTCCGGAAGCGAACCATCTTGAGCTCATCGGCAACCTCGTCGGAGATTTGGAGCTGGAAGTGCGCAAAAGCCTTCTCAGAGTCGACGTCACCGAAGAGAGCCTCGTGCTCCTCCATGGTGGGGGCGGGAACGGTAGGGGTGGAAACGGGCGCAGCATTGTAAAGGTCAAACTCCGGGTCTTGATCCTCCTCGGCCTCGACCGGAGAGGGCTTCTCAGAGGGCATAGCCCGCTCAACGACAGGGTAGTCGGACTTGACTTGGTCGTGGGAGGCATCATCCTCGGCAGCGAAGAGGGAGCTGTAGCCCTTGCCGGAGATGACGTCCATGTCGAGGGGGTTGGTGGGACCGGCGGGAAGGTCAGTCACAGCAAAGACCTGCGGTTGCTGGTAGTTGAACGAGGAGCTACCGCTGTTCATGGCCCATGCGTTTGAGTTCAGGTTGAGCATGGACATGTCGAGAGGCGTCTCGGGCACAAGGGTCATGCCGACCTGAGGCCGCGACATGGCGGCGAACTGCTGATTTTGGCGAACGGGAGCTGGGGTAGGCGTGGTCGAAGCCGAGAGGGTTTGCATCGCAGGCTTCGCCTCGAGGTTCTCGTCACGAGAGAGCTCCTCGAGGAAGGGAGTGAAGGCCTGGTGGCGTAGGAGACGCTCAATGAAGGCCCTGGACCGGGCATTCTCCTCCATAAGAGCACGGTTCTGGGTGCGAAGGTCGTTGCACTCGTTCGTCTTCGCGCCAATCTCGCCTTCGAGCTGGCCAATGTACTCTGCTTGCCATTAGCGCATATCATCTTGGCAGCCATGCCAGTCAAACCTACCCTTCCTGCGCGATCGGAAAGCGCGAGCAGAAACCTTGTTGCGAAGCTGGCGACGCTCCTTGGAGCTCAGCTTCTTGCCTGCCTCGGAGGCGAGCAGTCGCTCGTCCTCGTCCATGTCGTCCTCATCCTTCTTCGCACGGATGATGTGAGGGAGAAGATCGTTCTGGCCATTGGCACCGGCAAGCGCGTTGTTCTGGCTCTGCTGGCGAATCTGGTTCACGACACGAGCGATGGTCTCCTCGGTGCGCGCATCGCTCAAGGGGCTGCTGGAGGTATTCCGCATGTGCTGTTGGCGGGTCTGCTGCTGGCCAGCTTGCTGTTGCCTTTGCTGCATCAGCTGCTGAGCCCTTTGCTGCTGAGCCTGGGCTTGGGCCTTGGCCATGGCCTGCTGCTGGGCTTGCTGCTGGTGCATGCCGGGCCACACCCTGACGTTCTGGACCTGCTCTTGGGTGATGGTGCTTGGGTCCACGAAGTCGGCTGACTGTGAGGCACCGTTGGACGGGTAGAAGAAGGCGGGTTGCGACGGCATGGAGAGGTCCATGTCCATGGGAAGGCCACTGTTCCAGCCCCCCATCATGGAGGGCTCGCCGGCCAAGGTCATCTCGTCGATGGCTGCGGACGAGTACATGGAGTAGCCCGTGGTGTAGGAGGGGTTGATGCCTGCGATGGAGCCGGTCGGGAGGCCGGTTTGCTGCTTGAAGCGCTCGTACTCGTGGCTGGGTTTCGCGGGCGTCTGCATGTCGTCGGGGTCGAGGACGGTGTTGGTTGGGCTGGTGATGGCGGGTTGCGCATTGGACGGGTGGGATGGGATGGTGGGGGGTGTGGGCGAGGGCAACTGGCTGAAGTCGAAGAGCGAATCCGTGTCGGGATCGAAGCACTGGTTGGTGTTTCCGAAATTCGAAGGCACGGTCACGGCGTGATGGACGGCTGTCGCCATTGTGCGGGATGTGGGTGAGGTTCTCCGGTCGGTGGGTGTTGTGGGCGACGATGCGAGGGTCGTTGGGGGTCAAGAGGGTTGTCGCGAGGTGGTGGAGTTGGGGGAGCCGTCTAAGCCACCAAGACGGTTAGGCGTCTGAAAGTCGTCGTCAGCTCGCTTCTATTCCCGGTCGATCGGCCAAATGCGTCGAGATGGCTTGGCTCCTTTGACGTACCTATTGGAGGCTGCTGGTGTTGGCGTGGGTGGACGGGTGGGTTTACGATTTCGGATGAAAGGGCGAAAGACGGGAGGGCTGAGATGTCGCGATGGGGTGAGGATGGGGTGGTGAAAGATTGAAGACGAAGGCGAAGGTGGAGGCCGAGGTGGAGGCGGAGGTGGAGGCGGAGGCGAAGACGAAGACGAAGAATGTGCTTGAGGGCTTTTCGGCCGGGGGGGGGGGGGGGTGCGTTTCAGGCTGAGCGGCTGGAGCAGGCCAAAGCAAGCGCTCGGGCGGTGCGCTTCTTTGGGCTCCCCTGATCGCAAGACGAGCCTTTTGTGCGGTGATGCACGCTAGTTGGTGTGTTTAGCTACTAGTGTGTGCAGGTGCAGAGACATGTATTTACTGTGCAGGTGCAGAGACATGTATTTACTGTGCAGGTGCAGAGACATGTATTTACTGTGCAGGTGCAGAGACATGTATTTACTATGCAGGTACAGAGACATGTATTTACTATGCAGGTATAGAGGCATGTATTTACTGTGCAGGTGCAGAGGTACGTATTTACTATAAGTATAGAGACATGTATTTCCTATACATAGACAGAGACATGTATTTACTGTGCACGGACAGAGACATGTATATACTGTGCACGGACAGAGACATGTATATACTGTGCACGGTGTAGAGTGTGCTTGCGATTAGGCACGAGATGCATGTCGGGAAACATGGACATTGGCAGCCTTCAAAGACGACGACGACGACGACGCGGGTTGAAGAGCTGGGCGGCAGGCTCGCAACGGTTGGCAGCGTCCTAGGCAGGAATGGATTACGTCGCCTGCCCGAGTCGGTCGGGGACAATTCGCCGACGCCGATGACAAGTAGACTACCGTACCCAGGTGCCAGCTGGGTTGGCCTGTTAGGCGAGTAAGGTAATAAGGCGGCACCACCAAGACGGCACCCCCAAGCACCACCAAGACGGCACCGGCGCAGGGAGGCTGTGCTTGCAAACCCCTGCCAGCGATCCTTATCGTCACGTGAGAGCGAAAGTGACGGTGAAGTGAGAGCAACAGTGAGAGCAACAGAAAAGTGAGAGCAACAGAAAAGTGAGAGCAACAGAAAAGTGAGAGCAACAGAAAAGTGAGAGCAACAGAAAAGTGAGAGCAACAGAAAAGTGAGAGCAACAGTAAGAGCAAAAGTGACAGCAACAGTGAAAGCGACAGTGAGAGCAAAAGTGAGAGCAACAGTAAGAGCAAAAGTGAGAGCAACAGTGAAAGCGACAGTGAAAGCGAGAGTGACGCCCAAGTGAGCATCCGAACTGTGCCGTGCTCGCTCTCAGCCGACGGTCGCTGCAATCGAGCTGCGGAATGGAAAAGCAGCCAAGTGCCAGGTAGGTATTCGACCACCAGAATGCACCTTCTCACGTCATCTGATAATAAACAGGAAAGAACCATCTTGGGCCCATGCTTCTTTCCTTCTCTACGACGCGGGGCAACCACGCCCCACCACCATCAACACCACGCCTGTCTCTCCCTCTCTCTCTCTCTCCCTCTCTCTCCCTCTCTCTCCCTCTCCCTCTCCCTCTCTCTCTCCCTCTCCCTCTCCCTCTCCCTCTCCCTCTCCCTCTCCCTCTCTCTCTTTCTCCACCACCAACTGTGCATGTATCTCAAACGGGTCACCACTGCCAGCACACTACGCACGCAGAAAAGAAATGCGCACCGCCAGCGGCGCTCGTACCATCTAGCAGCCAACTTCCATTAGCTATCACAGCCGCCACCTTCCCCCCCCTTCAATGTCCACGTACCACGCCCATGGCACTCGCATCGCCCGTCGTCCCATCCACGTACGCCCACACAGGCTCCATTATGCCTGCCTCGAACCCCGCATCGCGGCTCTGGAACAGCCCATAGTACCCCCCGAGATCAACGTACTCAGCCTCGGCGAACAGGGTCCCGGCGTCGTACGCAGGCTGCGGCTGGTGCTGGTGCTGGTGCTGGTGCTGGTGCTGCTGGTGCTGTTGCTGCTGGTGCTGTTGCTGCTGGTGCTGTTGCTGCTGTTGCTGCTGTTGCTGCTGTTGCTGCTGTTGCTGCTGTTGCTGCTGTTGCTGCTGTTGCTGCTGTTGCTGCGGCGGCATCCGCGCCGTGTGCGCAAACGGCAGTGGCTGAGCGAAGCGGCCCTGGATCGGCTGCAGGTACGGCTCTTGCGGCGGTAGTGACGCCGCATTCCAAGTGGAGTCGTAGCCCGAGTCGGGCGTGTTGCCGCCTTCGACGGGTGGGGATGCCTCGTGCTTTGCGACGCTGTGCTCGTGTGCGTGCTCGTGCCCGGGGTACTGCGCGGGGATGGGGATGTAATCCGCAGTGTCTGGCGGGGGGAAGGAATCGAAGTTCTGGAAGGGCGCTAATTGGCTGTGTCGTTGTCGTTGTTGTTGTTGTTGTTGTTGTTGTTGTTGTTGTTGTTGTTGTTGTTGTTGTTGTTGTTGTTGTTGTTGTTGTTGTTGTTGTTGTTGATGTTGTTGGTGATGCTGCTGTTGCTGCTGCTGTGTGACTTGCACCGGGACAACCGCCGTTGCAGCGAGCGAGGAGGACGGCGCGACGGCGGTCTCGCTCCCTGGGAGGCGGAGCTGCGACAACGACAGCCCGGGGGAGGTCTCGCTCTGTGCCACGCTGGATTGGAAGAGGGAGATGAGCTGGGTCTGGCAATCCCGCACAATGTCCACGAGACGCTCCTTCAGTCGGTCTTCCAGCGGCTGGGCTTCTTCCTCGACGGTGACCTCGAGGGTGCGGCGGACTAGGCGCGGTAGCTCGAGCCGAGAGAACTCTTGGAAGCGGGAGATGTTGGACGACTCCCCCGTGGGCCCGCCGTTGGTGCAGGGTTGGTATTCAATGTCTGGAACGTGGTCAGAAGGGACTTGTCTAGTGGGATGGGGGAGCCGAGTGCCTTACAAGGCGATGGCATGTCCACGTCGTTGTCGTCGGGGAACAGGATCCGGTATACGCCTTTCCATTTATCCTCCTCGCTTTGGTACACAAGACTGCGTTTCTTGCTCTTCAGCTTCTGCTCCTGATCCTTGTCGAAGCCTTCGAGCGGCACCTGGTCTTTGATCTCGCAGCCGCGCGGGTCGCGCTGGTGTTCGCGGAGGGTAGGTTCGTTGGCGAAGGTGGAGCAGCAGCGGTTGCATTGTATCGGCAGGAGATGGCGGCGATACAGGTGTTCCCTGCACCCGTGTTAGAGAAGGTGGACAAGAGCATGGAAATGGTGTGGGTCGGGCTTACTTGAGTCGTGCAACGGTGATGAACCCCGGATCTCGACACGATGTAAAGGTCTGATGTCGCCCCGGATTCCGCTTGTAGTACGGACACGCGAACCGCAACTCGGGCACGCTCTGCTTGCCCGCACTGTGCTTGGGATCGGGTCGTCTCCGCTTGTTCGAATCGTCGCCGTTGTCGTTGGGAGGGGGCGAGCTACCGCCGCTCAGACTCCTCTTGCGGGAAACGAAAGACGAGCTGGAATACGTCGACGATCCGCTCGACCCGGTGTAGTACCCCGAGCCCGCACTCCGCGCGCTACCCGCGCCGTGGTGCGTACGAACCAGCTTGTCGAATAGGCGGTGGAATTCGCGCATGAGGCGCTCGACCAGCTGCTGCTTGACGGGAGACAGTATGGGTCGGAGGGCATCAGCGTCGGCGACGCTGTCCGGCGAACCTGTGTCCTCGGTCCAATCCGTCTCCTCGTCCGAGGACTTTACGGCTTCGTCTTGCGAAGATGTGAGTGACAGGCAGCGCGAGGATGCAGTGAGCTCGGCGATCTCTTTGCTCTCCGCGTCCCGGGATCCGGGTGCAGCTGGAGAGTCGGAGCCTTCGATTGAAGCAAGAGGGGGTCGCGGGCGTGCAAAGGGACCGTAGAGCTGCTCTGGCGTGCGAGGTATGTGCAAAGATGCATACGATGCGGAAGGGACAACGACGTGGTGCTCGTGCTGGCTTTCTCTTAACATGCTTCCAGTCCCCTGGCTGCCTTCGACGAACCGTGCAACGGTGCAGCTTCTCGTGACCCGGCGGAGAGCACATCCTCTCAGGTGTTCGTAAAACCCCTGAGCATCGAAAGGCTCGGAACACAGTCCACACGTTGCGACCTTCTGGCTCGTCAAACATTTGTGCGGTTTATTCTCGCCGCCGCACGCGTCGTCCTTTCGTCCAGCTGGTGTCTGCTCGACGCCATGGGTAGTGACGAGATGTTTGAGAAAGGCGTCGCAGCGATTGAAAGCCCGCTCCCCCGCAAAGAAACTGGTGGGACAGAAGCCGCACTCCATGGTCTCATGGAAGTGGCTAAGCGTGTGCCGAACACGGTCGTAAGCCCTGGCGAAGCCCTTGACGTGGTACTCGCAGCCGCCGACAGGGCACTTCTCTGGTCGTTCGGACTGATGGGTAAGCAAATGTGCTGACAGATCCCGCAGAACTCGACCACAGCCAGGGTATGGGCACATGCCCTTGTCTTGTGTCTCCAAGGAGTCCCATTTGATTGACCTCGCGGACCTTGTTGAAGAGTTCCGACTGCTGATGGTGCTGCCGGTTGCCAAGCTTGGGCAGTCGCTGTTCCGAGGACGTTCCGCGGCTTCCGAGTTCTTGAGGATGAAGTCCCAATCGGGCACGTCTGATACGGAATCGGGGAGCTCGTCGACGTCTGCCAGGCTTGTGAAGGCACCGGGATTCGAGGGCAACGCAAATTGGCGTGCTTGTTTGCGACTTAGCGTGCGTTCTGGTCCAGTGGATTGCGAGAGACTCTGTGCATTGTCAGCCTTGGCCGACAGATGGCATCAAAATGGCCAGCATAGCTCCTGGTCTGGTGTGATCGAGATACCAGGGGTAGTGAGATCCCAGCAATTTCGGCACACGAGCCATGCAGTAGTCCATGAAGTACTCGAACATCGCACCGTCTGTCCTGAAGTGGAAGCGGACCGTGTAGCCACCAAGCTCTCGATGTTTGACAATACTTGTGTCTTTGATATGAGAGGCTGCACTCACAAGGACACGCTGCTGTGGGGGCTGTGGTAGCCGTAGACTTTCATTCGACTTTGCACTGTTGTACTTTTTGAATTCGGCTTGAAGGCTGTCCAAGGGAGAGAGGCTCAAGCGATATCGGCGAGCAGACGTCGCAGGCTGTCTGGAGAGTATGGGCGGCGATTTACTCGATTGCATGCCCACCGTGTTCTCTGGTCGAACAAAGTCGGTATAGGCATCTTCTTCGAGAAGGTTCATCCTGAACGAGTGTGAGGGGTGATTGGTACGTCGTAGTGGTAAGGCTATGGTTCCTGCACCATGGAAGCGGCAAGGCGCTGTAGGTATACCCTATTCAGAAATGGATAGAAAACGGGCCGCCTTGTCACAGCCGTCAATGTCGCTACCGTACCTAGTAGGGTAGGGTAAAAGAACGTGGGCATCCCGCGAACAGTCGACCTTCTAGCCGTCACCACATAAAGGGTCTTTCTTTTTGCTTCCCCATCACGATGCGTCTTGTACGCATCTGCGCGTTTCGTTCTAAGAAAAGCAATCGAATGCCGGTGAAGGAGCACAGACATGCATGCACGCATGCCCCGTCAGCCCGCCCGGCGCTCGACCGGCGTGCTGATTGGCCACGCGCAATCCGATGCCGTAGAAGCCTACCTGCCTGCTCGTATGGCGATAGGCGCTATCGTTTCGAGTTTATATTGGAATTGTGTAGGTCGGACGGACGCCCATGCAGGGTACCTACCTACCTACCTACGACTGCGCATTCCTGCGTCCTGCGTCCTGCGTCCTGCGAGCGGTGCCTGGTGTTCGATTCGCGGGTTTGGTTTGGTTTGGTTTGGGAAGGGACCGAGGGAAGGGAAGGGATCGAAGGAAGGGATGAGTGGGAGTGGGGTTGGAGGGAGAGCATGCAGGGCTGAGCAACGATGCTTGGTTGGGTTTCCGATCACGTGTTTACCCACGGTGCATGACGCAATGCAGCGGTTCTGTGCGATGGGATGCTCCCTTGCCGTTTGTTGGAACGCCACCCACTCAGTCGAAGGCAGGTGCGTGCAAGATCTGTCCCATGGCAGAAGAAGTACGGTACGGTTCGATGAGAGCCCCCCCTCCCCAAGGAAAAAAACACCAAATGCGGTGCCGGAGAAGTGGATATTGGAGGATGCGGAGGAAACTGAGACAGGACGGGTCCAGAGGTAGGGAGGTACGGTAGGTATCGATATCGCAGCCACCATCTATCACAGCCACAGCCCCACTCTCCGTGGCGTCCAACTACCTACGGACCTTCTTCCTTCCCTTTTCCTCTTTCGCAACTTGTTCTACCTACCCAAGACTATTATAGGTAACGCCATCGTATCGATAAACAAGGCGGAGTCGTTCCTTCAACGGGTGCACGAACGTGTGGAAACCGGTACCTATCGTATTTCCTTTTTTCCTGCAATGCTCATCTGGGGGTAACACGGAACTAGGTAAAGCCGTGGACGAGGCACTATTATAGTGATTATCAATCCAACGGATCCAAGATTATCCTCAATCTCATCACCACCTACCTATACTTGGTCTTGTTTCACTTCGTAGGTCAGGGACAAGAATGCGGACCGCGCATTGGTTGCGCTTACCTACAGTACCTGTGACCTACCACACTCTTCGTCGACGTCCGCACTGCTTCGATCGTATCCCGGGAATTTCATTGCCTGCGAGAAAGGGGGCATGGCATCTTCCCACGTCGAATGAATCCGTAGCCGATCTTGCATCCTCCCACATCGAATGAATCCGTAACCGATCTTGCATCCTGCCCGGCCCGCATCCACGATTCGGAGATCCTCTCTCTTGCCCAAAACGCCATAACACGATGCTCTTGCCGTCGGGCGCGTAGCTGGGGAACCCACCGTTGGCTTCGGTTCTCGAAAGGTGAGCTGCCCGGCGGCAGAACCATTGGCACTGAACTGCCATAAGACGGCGGATCCCGTGGCACGGGATTGGAACCATGATCCCAGCCCCAACCACGAGAGGGTGGCCGTCGGGTGACTAGTAAAAGGCACCTGTCAGACCTTGACCGATGGCCTAGGTGTCGTTCGAATGCGCGTAGACGTCGAACTCGAAGGAATCCGCTAGGTCTGTAGTCTGTAGCGTCCGGCTTCGTTGTGACAACGCTAAATAGCGTTGCCGAGCTGCGATCTGTGTGGTAGCGAGGCGGGCTTAGAGCGGGAGCTAGGTGGAGATGTCTAGACGGGTACTCCCAGTCGGCATCCCAGGTGTACAGCTGCTTACACATTAGTCGTACGGCCTTGAAGCCCCCTTTTCATACACTACTTGTGGACCATCGGGTGATCACGGTGGCGAGCGTCGTGCTGCCTTGACCTGGGCATATGTACCTTTTCCACTCGTGCCGTTACCGATGGCCGTATACGCCGTGTACGTCAGATCCTCGTTAGCGGGAGTCGTCACCAGGTACCCGATCGATCATATTGCTATCAACCCACTGCGGGTTCTATTTTAACCCAGGACCGCGGCAGTATGCTCGATTCCATCTTGGCCACTCTCGACATCAACTGAGACAAGCTGCCCAGTCACGCTACGGTACCGACCGACTCCGGACGATGAGAATCCCACGCAGCTTCGGTGGTGATGTCGTAAAGATTACGCGCTTGTCATCAGGAGAAAACGTAGGCGGGCCCAAACAGTAGACTAGCTTAGTTTTCGTGGCAAGCTGTCTCTGAAACCGCCATCTACCTACCATCGGGGCTGGATAATGTGTATCGATAGTCCCCGCGTGTGCTCGCAGCCAGTGCCAGCGCCATTGCCATGGGTCACGCCAGTGGGTAGGTTATTTCCGGGTCGATGAGACAGCGAGCCACCCGCCGTCCGAAGTAACCTTCGGGTACCTAAGCTTGGTTTTATCTGCGATCAAAGCTGCGTTGGTGAGGTTCTTCTCCTCCTCGCCTGCTTCGAAGTCTTCAATCTCAACGCATTCGTATTGTGCTTGTTCGCTGTGGAGACGTAGGTATGCGATCCCGCTGTTGTCCGGGCTAGGAACGCTTTGGGCCTCGTACAATGATGTGATGTGACCATGATTTGCTCCAGGCCAGCACCGACTGGTCGGACTCGATAAATATCGTATCAAGCCGCAGGTTAGCTTGCTTGCTTCAGTCATCCACAAACGGGGATACAACCACAGGATCTCCGTCTCCGTTGTGCACAGCGGTAAAGGTATTTTACTGTCCATCAGGCGAGAAGTTGGCTTGATAGTAGAATGTTGATACGTTGCCCAGCAGCTTCCGCTCGTTGCTGCCGTCAGCATTCACGAGGTATACCTCCGATGTTCCCGGGACAATACGATTCGTGAAGAAGGCGCCTTTTTTCCCTTCCCGCTCTCGGCGAAGGGCATATCGAGGTATTGGGCGTTCACGATTCCCTCTGGCATGAGGACGTTTCGCTCGCCGTCGGTTTTTTCTTATTGTGGATAAAACAAGTGTTGCGTACAGGCGCAGGTGCAAAAGAGAACTCTATCACACGTACACGGTACGCGATAGATAATCTATATACCTTTGGGACCTTGTTTCCACAACAAGCATATTGTACAAATAGCCGACGATAGAAAGGAAGAAGGTGTACGGGAGAGGTAAACGGGCGCTCACGCTACGGGGAAGGCACGGTGGGCGTTGTACGAAGATCGACGTATGCGGTCTAGGTGCTTTGACGCGATACCTAGACGACTCACCTCGATGGTGTTATGCATCTCTAGATTTTGAATCCATGGCAGGAGTACATCCTACGCAAGTGAAATGTACCCGAGCCCGCAAGGCTGCTATTGGAAGTTGAACTCGGATGCAATGCATTAGATTCCCCATCTCACACTATATACAAAGACCGAAGTCAGGCTGTGCTTTAATGACGCCCCCAAACCTAGTTGAACTCCCTCGCGTGCTCTCTCTTCGCCATCTTGCCCAGCGCAGGTCCGGGGATCGTGTACGAAGTGAACGCAGAGTACAGATTGAAGAGAACACCGGGGTCTAAGAGTCGTCAGTTCACATTTCGGTGCACCCATCAACGAAAAAAAAGAAACTCACCAGAAGACTTGTAAAAGCTCGTAGCCGGCACACCACCCTGCGGCTTCGCACTGCCGCTTCCCGTAACCGCAAAGTTGACGCACTGAGGGTACGCCTGGGCGCCGTTGGTCGAGCCAGCAGCGTGGAGGGCGATGATCTCGTGGCGCACGACGTAGTTTCCAGAAGCCAGGTTGGACGGGATGGTGATGGTCCAGGTGTTGTTTGCCGCAATGAGGTTGTCGGTGGCCCAGGTTCCGGGGTTGGAGCCGGAGAGCCAGCCCTTCTGGTCGAGCTTGGTCCACGACAGAGAGGTGGAAGCTACGGCGCCGCAATCACCATTGCACGCAGCGATGTAATCAATAACGGGCCTAGCTCGTCAGCTCACCATCTCCGTAAAAGATTGAGGATAGACCTGAGAGCAATGCTTACCCCTTGTGGGTGACTGGCCATGTGTCCCAGTAGAGAGTCGCTGTAGACCCTGCCTTGATGTTCACGTAGGCACCGTTGCTGGCTCCCTGCTTGTGGCACACAATCGCACTCGTAGCGAAAGCATCAGGGCTCACAAACCCGTTGTCCAGGTTATCTGCCTTCCATCCCACCGTCTTTGGGACAGGGTTCTGGTACTGAAACGCAGCGTTCCACCCCTGGTACAGGATGCCATCAGCCTTGACCTGCTCGATGTGTCCATGTGCAGACACGAGCGCAGGAAGCGCAGCTAGAAGAAAGGAAGAACGCATGGCTGGGCTCGGCGCGCGTGGAGTAGATGGGAAGATGATTTCGAAGTATGGAATATAGTAGGAGAAGGAAGGGATATGCACTGCACTGACGAGATGGACATCCCTCGACCCGGGTTTTGGATGCTGTTATATAGCACGCAAACTCCCTTGTCCTTGCTTGTGCTCACTGCCCAAGCCTCCACACCATCTCGTCTGTTCTCGTATATTGTTTAGCCCGACGGCAAGCCGGTACTGGGTTGCGAGAGGAGGGAGCCCGTGCGATGCAAAGTCACTTGACGCGCAATTCGGATGTGGCCTTCCACGAGTGAGGTATAGTCAAGTGAATAGTTGGCCTATCGGAAGATCATAACCCTGCTGTAATATGTGTAGTCCGGCGTGACCATTAACCAACATATGTTGCGATATTAATCAAGCTCGGCTACCTAAGGGTATGTTTAATTCGGCTCCAGACTTTTTCTTGCCGGCAGGATGGCTTGCTGGAGCCGCAGAATACAAAAGAGTTGGACGTGAAGAAACGCCGCTTGATGGTCACAAAAAGGTTAAATAAGAGCCTGGAAGTTTGTGCGTGGCAGTCGCTGCCATCCATTGAGGAAGATACGAGTCGCACCTCCTTTCCGCTATTTCGCCTCATCGATCTAGCGCTGTGCACCATAGAACCCCACGGGGTAAACTCTGTAAGGCGCGAGGGGCCATGTGTTCTGTTGCACCGATTCGCGGAGAGCAAGTCAATCAAAGTAGAGGGAGACGGACCGGTATACCGGGTAATTTGCCAAAGGGCGACCCACAAATCTAGCAACGTGCCGTCACCCTGGCATATATGACCGACGCATTACTCACTGGGGCACTCGTTTCAGGATCTAAATCTCGCATGCTTGCGTCTGCTCTTTGAAACAAAGTCTTTCACAGCTCAAGTTCAAATCTGCACCCCCAAAGGATGCTAGGAATCGCCCAAGCTAAGACCTGATCAGTTTGCACACATCCCGGCTTGTGAAGTAAAGAATAATCTTATTTATGGCTTCGTCGTTTTCGCGCTATTCTTACTCAAACCCCATCAAGACAACATAAGCAAGTAATCGCAATTCGGTAACTCGCAATGCCCTCTCTCTTTCGCTCTTACTTCCCATCTTTACCCGCTCGAACCTGGCCTTGACCAAGACCTTGCGCTCAGCGGACTCGAGTCGGTGACTCCCTATTTCCCCGATTGCCGGCCCGCTCGAACCAAGTCCTGGAAGCTGGATTCTAGTCCACGCTTCAACTCTCTATAACTGACAATGAGCACATTCTGTTCGTCGCGGCTGACCAGCATAATCTTCTCTTCCGTCCCGGCATCTAGTTTGTTCAGACAGTCGAGTACATGCGCCAGATTTGTTACAGGATGGCCGTTCGCATCGACCTGGTGGAAAACGTAATCGCGGAAGAGCTTGAGATAATATCGGTCCCCGGTCTCCGCCCAAAGGGACGAGGCAGTCGGTGCCGTGCTGCCAGGCACGTGCTGTGATGCGTCGAGCTCCGGACGTTCATTGACAAAGTTCAATTTGATGAGTAAACGCGCAATGCGTGACGACTCGAGCTCACGAGCAAGGGTGTTGGTCAGCGTATCCTGCGCATGTAGCTCGCTATCAAAAACCGTCGCCATCTGGTCGGCAATGCCGCCCAAGAACGTATCAATGTCTTTGTGAACAGTACCGGGTGTTGTCGGCGAAGAAGGCGCATTGGTGCTTGTTTGTGGGCTAATCAGCCATTGTATACACTCTTTCAAACGGGCCGTATAGCTCCGTGTGATGTAGTCCATAGACTTCTGCATGTTCAAATATGCAGACAAGTTTCCATTTGCAATGCAGAGGATTAACCGACCGAGTTGAAGTAGATCGTCTGCTTGCATCTCCGGAAGAGGTCGTGCTGTCTCATGTTGCACAACGTCCAGGATACCACAGGCATTGAGTCGGATCCGATTTTTGGATGTTAGGATGATCTTCGAGGGTGTAATCAGCCTCGCAGCCAGGCCAGAACCATGGATGGCCTTGAGCGCGGATGCGATTTGTACCAAATAGCCCCAAAGAACCTGCTCAGGTACGTGTGAGGATGCTGCCTGCCTGCCGTGATAGCGCTGCATTGGCACCTGTTTGAAGTGTTCTTCGGCAAGCGTCTTCGAATTTGGATGGTAATCGGTAACAATGATGAGCGAGCTGTCTCCGAATGCCCGCGTCGTGAAAGCTTCGTGGATTGTAACCACGCTTCCATTTAGTATTCTTTTCCAGGCTTGGGCAGAGCGGATGGCGGTCTCATTCGTAAGACGGAAATTTTCCAAACGACGCAAGGCGTACATATTTCCATCCTTACTGGAAACGGCTTTGTAAACCCAGTTCGTGTAGCCGAATATTGACTGGTTCTTCTGCGGCGACGTGTCCAAGCAGAAGAGAGAATGGAACTGTTCTATAGGCGGGATTGAAGAATTTGATGCGACCTGTCTGGAAATCTCTGCTTTCTTTTGTAGATCCTCGCGCACAGAGTCTGGGATGAAAAAGTCGTGCGCGGTGCGCTGGTACGCCAGCAAGCCCGTTGGCTGAGGACCGACAGGCCAATAGAGGTGGTAAGCGGGCGATGACTGAAACCCACCCGCGTTCTGGAAATACGATGCGCCAGAGAGGGAAGGGTCCTGAGCATAGGGATTGATGGCGCCAGTTTGGTGGCCAGAGTTCGTGATGGCAGATATAGCAGAAGACGCAGTGAAAGGGTCGTAGCTCAAAGCTTGCGCCTGCGCATTGGGGTCCACCTGTCCGCTTAGCATATGCAGTCTTTTCGCACAATGCAAACCATCCACCCCAAAACAGTGCGAAAGTTGTGCAGATGAAACGAAAGCAGACCTACCATCTGATTGTCAAATGTCTGGCCGGGGACAAACTCGGTGAAGTCTTGCTGCTGCGGATGCCATTCCACGGCAGGCTCCTTTGTCTGCAGGCTAGGCGTGCTTGCAGCTGAACGACTTAGTGATCAAGGCAGGTGCAGGACAGAGACGGTTCCACCTACCGGAACGCTGCGACTTGGGGGTGAAGATGGCGGCGTTTGCAGCTTTGGGGGAGATGGCGGCGCTGCGCGACGAGGGCGTGAGGGTTCCGTTGGTGCTGGTTTGCAGCGGGGTAAAGGAGGGAGAGTCTACGTTGAAGCGCTTCATTTTGTTTTCGTTCTGACCCAGCTTGGTGGAGTCGTGGATGTACGGACAGGCTGACGAGGTTACGACACGGTGACGACGGAACCAGCGAGCACTCACTGTTCTCGTAGCGGCAGTGGCCGTAGATGGTGACATTGCGGCAGAAGGTGTTCTTCGCTTCTGCAAAGTGCGCGTCAGATATGGATGCATGCACGATATCAAGGCCCAAGCATACCGCGGCCCTTGGGCCTGGGAGAGGCGACTCCCCGCCGCGAGTCGCCCGCCGGCCCCCCATACGTGGTGGCCATGACGCGTCCTTGGTGCACGGCGGCGGCGGCGGCGGCGGTGTGGGTGTGCGACTGCTGTCTCTGCAGCGAGCGCGTGCTCTGGGGCGATGAAGCTGCGCTCTGGGGGTTGTGGCGGTTCACCTGGGGCGACGAAGCAGCACTCTGGGAGTTGTGGCGGTTTGCCTGCGGCACCGACGTCTTGCGTTCTGAGCTTGTGCTATCTGAGGAGCCGGCGCCGGTGCTGGTCCATTTGTTCGTCTTGTGTGTTTTGGCGCGTCTGGAGTTCTTGCCCGGCTGACGCAGCTCCGCAGCCGGGTCCAGCGTGGGGATCGAGTCCCGCGACGACGACGCCGATTTCAGCTCCGACAGCTCTGCGCTGGTGGTCGTGTCAGAGCCCGTGGACGCGCTGGCATGGGGTTGCTGACGGTGCGCCGGCGGGGACGGTGACGGGGGACGCGGCAGGTCGGCAGCTGTTGTGGCTGCTTTGTTCGGCGGAGGGGTGCTCGAGGGGAGCGGTGCGTGGCGTTTCGGGGTGCCTGGCAGCATGTCAATTGACTGTCCCGCAGTGCTGGCCTGGCATCGCGACGCGGGCAGGCGCTGTGCTGTGTCGTCGTCTCCCAGACCGCCCGGCAACATGGCTGGCGGGCGGGTCGGACGTCGTCGATAGCGGCCAAAGTGGAGTAGGATACCTCAGAAACGCGCGCACATGCGACTGGATGCTGGATACCGTAGTAGATAGTGGGCTCCACCCCGCGGCTATTCCTGCTGCTTCACAAGGACAACGTAGCCGCGTCTCCATGGGCATGCGCACGAATGCGGTCTCGAGGATGGGCGATGCAAGAAGGCGTGCCGTCTATCAAGCCCCAGCCAGAGCCTGCCTGTCATAGGTAGACCATGGACACGCCCAGCCCAGCGATGCGCCGCCATCCCTGCATGCGCCATGTATTGCGACGTTGCGATGATTACAGACACGTCCTTCATGTTCATGTTCATGTTCTCCTTTTCCTTTTCCATCTCCTTTTCCTTCATCTTCATCTTCATCTTCATCTTCATCTTCATCTTCATCTTCATCTTCATCTTCATCTTCATCTTCATCTTCATCTTCATCTTCATCTTCATCTTCATCTTCATCTTCATCTTCATCTTCATCTTCATCTTCATCTTCATCTTCATCTCCTCCTCCTTCTCAGACGAACTCCAGGTTGTTGAGACGAGGACTTGCAGATATCATGGCCCACTGCTGAAGTCATGTGCTGTGCCGGATCAATGCACCTGAAAGAGCTATGATCTTGTTGCGAGCATGATGAGAACCTATCCCACCGAATAACCGACATGACTGCTGCTGAAAGAAAAGTTGCTTGATGCCTCAGTTGCTGTCTCAGTCCCTGCCTTGGTTGCTCCCATCGTATGCGCGCTCTCACTAGCAAGGTTAACAATACCGCGGCGAGTTCTTCACTGATCGCTCATGCTGGGTCAATACAGGCTACCGAAACATGTGAAGGCAATGTAGAAAAGCTCATAGCACTGCAGAAGAGCTCATAGCTTTCACGTATGCTACAAGACTGATGGTGAAGCCGCAGGTTGAACTCCAGGCGACGCTTGGCCCCGCTCGCTACGTGCATTCACCCCCGCTGGCTGCGCTTTCCCTATATAGACGCGTGCACTCCACGACACCCTCGCCCATATCCACTCTAACCTCGATAGGCCAGCTGAACCGGGGATGGAGTCAATCAAGTATGATAGGCCAGACGCTTCCAACACGTCCGAGTCCGGCGTTCGAGGAAATTACGTGGAACTCCAGAATCACCCTCTCAATCACCCGTATCACGCGTATGAGCCTACGACAATCGAGCCATGCGCCGTCCGCCAGGATGGATACATCATGCCTGTCCACATGCTGAACTGCGGCCACCTCGTTGGTGTCGACAACCCTCTAATTGGAACTTCCGACAACCGATGTGGCCTGAACTGTCTGCACGTAGCTCACTGGATCAAGCAGCACACCATCAACGCTGCGGTGGAGAAGACCGATCTTCGCACTGGTACGTCGCACGGACAAGCACCGACCAGCTCTCCGCCGCTCCAGATCACAAATCACCCAGTTCTCCCCGCAATCACTCAACACCAGTCTCAAGACAACATCTACTGCGAAATCTGCTATGGCCTTCCCGCTAGTAGCTACTTCGTCGTCCCGCGCGACGTCAGGCGTGCACTCGCCTTCACTCGCCCCGTCATTGAGCACTTCACTGGGCTCACTAACGAACAAATCGTCAATAAGCTCTGCAAACCTTTCTACAACCCCAACCAACTCGGCTACGACTGGAAGCTGACCCATATCCTGCGCTGCGGCCACCAGGTGTGGGCTGAGCCGGCTCGACCTTGCGCAGCGAATTGCTCGGACAACCCGGAGTGCGAGAGCAGAATCTTCCCTGGCAACAACAAGCAGGGCGATATCATCTTTTGCCATGAATGCGTGTACCGTGCGGAGATGGTGTACGCGCGGTACGCACAGATCGGAAGGAGCCTTACACGAGGGTCGGAGTCGCAGGCGGGACCACAATCCGTATTGGTACCAGGAAACGCGCAGGTCCTGCAGCCCCAGATTGGGCCTACGTACGGCATTGCTGACCCTTCCTCTGGAAGCTACCAGGAATATCCGGCGGCCGACGGATCTCCCTTCGATCTGGTCTCCGAGGTGGACGAGGAGAGCTCGATGTCGAGTTCCGGAGCATGAGCATGGCATCCCGTCAGGTATCGTATTGTAGAGTCCTCTTCTATAGGAATTCGAAAGTTCGTGCGAATACAGTATTGTGGTTGACTGCTCTTGATTGGAAATTTCCCAGAACTCTGATTTGTCGATGTATCTTGTCGCTCTAAGTATGGTCTATTCTGGCGTTTACCATTATCCGAATTCCGGTGATTCTGGAGCAGTGCTGCGACGCAATTACATGGAATGGAGCGCGTGCTCTCAAACAAGAGTCCGGTTCTCTGAGATTGTGCGTTATCGATGGAGGACGTTTAATATAGAGTTCACCGTACCCGCGTCATTTGCAGCATCCACCACTACGATAGCATGGCAGAAGAGACACTGCAACATTGGAAACCTGGGAATGCGGTTACCATGAATGAGTAATGATATGTACTCTAAGAAAATCCCAAGATGCACAATTACCGACGTAACACATCACATCGCAAACAGTAGAATGTCTACTACAGTGCTTTATCAACCAATATGAATTGGAGTTTCGCTAATCCGGAAAGATATCAACCAATGTGAAGTGGAATTTCGCTAACCCGGAAAGAGCGATACCCCGCACGGACCATGAGTGGAGCTTGTGCATTTGCACTTTCCTAGTCCACAATGTGACTCGCGCTTCATACATCAGAAGTTGACTCAACATGATGCGCCACGATGTTGTCAGGTGACATGAATGCAACGAAGACTCGCAAATCGCACAGAAAGTCCCGTAGCGGATGTACCTCTTGCAAAGCAAGACATGTTAAGGTAGGTTTCTCTCCTGGCCTGCGCCGATACCTAACAGCATTGGATACTGATTACACAGTGCGATGAGCAAACCCCAATTTGCTCGAACTGTGAAAGATATGGCTCGACTTGCCAATATCCTCGGCTGAAGAGCGCCATCGTTCCCGACCATCGAGAGGTCACACTGTCGCCTGCTGCGCTGAATACACCTTCCTCTACGCACAGTGCCGCTATGAGCAGGCCAAACCACGATGAAAATGAAAGTCAAGAGATGATCGCCGACATTGTGCACATGCGGCTGTTTCATCATTTCATTACCGTTACGGCGAGGACGCTTGCACACGCACCAGATGTGGCCGATGTCTTTTCGACCTATATACCAAAGGTTGCTTTCGACAATCCATACGTTCTTCATGCGATCTTATCCCTTACTGCACTCCATCTTAGCAGGTCGGAACAAACCCGGCGAGTCGACTACATACTCAAAGCCAGACACCACCACCAGATCGCCCTCGCCCAGTTTCGAGCCGAAGTGAAAGATATCTCGGCGGCAAACCTTGAAGTCGTGCTTATCTTCAACGTGTTCCTTTTCCCCTATACGTGCGCTATATCTGCCAGCTTGACAGAATTTGAAGATGTTTTCGAAAGCATCTTCTCGAACCTCATCGTGGCTAGGATGGTGGGGCCACTCTTACAAACAAGCGGTCTTTACGAAAGCATGATACAATCTGACTTGGGCCGCATCATACCCAAGGATGTCCATATGGTCGACTGGGAGAATACCGAGGCGCCCCAGGAGACCCAACTCGTTCAGCTTCGCAAATTCTCTGAGGTCATCCACCACGTCTACCCTCCTGAGATTAATGAAGCCTACAAGGAGGCCATCGGCCGGCTGGATCTGCTCTTCGACGTAATAAGCAAATCGTCTGAACCTCCATCAGACTCACTTCTGCGGCTCTGGATTCATTTCGTTCCATCTCGGTTTGTCGAGTTGCTCGCCGAGAAGCAGCCAGGCGCGCTGATCATCTTTGCGCACTATGGTGTCCTTTTGGCAAGGGGCCGACATTATTGGTTTCTGGAAGGCATGGACGAATTGATCCTCGCTGTTGCCGATGCATTCGTTCCGTTAGAATGGAAAAGCTGGCTCGATTGGCCGAAAGAGCAGATACGTGCCTGTCGTACACCAATCTCCCAGCCAACGTCTACTTGAGTACCGCCGCGCTATGACTATTTCAGGAGAGCTTGCGAATAGCGGGTGGGGGCATCCGATTTTGGAGTTGGCGGGCCAGCAGCACAAACCGAGTTTCTGGGAGCCATTTTGAACATCACATCAGGGCTGTGTTCTGGCTCACGAACGTCCCCGAGTGGTGTTTAGGTGCACGTCGGCTGCGGTTTCCAAGTAATGAATCTGCGCTAAGGCCACTGTAGGAGATGACTAGAGGCGCCATACTGCTGTACGGAGCGGACCATTAATTGGTTACACGGGTTAAGGAAGCTCGCTGATAAATAGTTAGAAAAAGGAAACACTCTGCGGGCCTGGATAACTAAGGTCTAGGAGATCTTCACGTAGGACCTGAACTGTGATAGATGTGGAGGTATACGACGATGACATAGATTACCTGAGCAATGCTTTTCCCATATAGCAACTGAATATGGGCAGTTCAAGATCGATTTTAGGTCGGCCCTCGAATCAGGAACCTAGCGCTGCATTGTGAACGGCCTTGTACCTAGATTCGCATTTCGAGGCCGCTGAAGAAAGGCATGCCCTAAGAAGGTTCGCAAGAAAAGCTATTGTGGGAATGGCCTGAGGCATTGCTCGCTTTTGACCAATCCGCGTATTCTCGTGTTATCGTACTCGCTTATCGTATAGGCCGCTACTCGTATTCCACTCCTCCAACCCGACTCCTACGAAAATAAGAACAGACTTGTATTAAGCAGAGTACGAAACAGTAGGCCGTGTCTTATAAAGAAGATGGGCCTGCCATTAGAAAGAGCCTACAAGGTGACCTGGAACTCCAGATTCGATCACACACTCCGCTCAGATTTGCCATCAATTGGATTTCGCCCGTCAGCTCGCTCGCTCTGCACGGAAAGGAACAGCCATAACATACTCTAGTCCCATCATTATTAGTTACGAGTATCTAGGCGTCAGAGCCAACTGAACACAGCCTTTCACTACGGAAAAGCTATTCACAGTGGACTCGTACCATGTCAGACTCCGGCAAGGTTGAATACGTACTGTGGCCCTACACACCGTCAACCGCAGGCGGAGCTATCGCGTGCATTGTTTTTTGCATTCTTACACTACTGCATTGTTTCCGACTTTTCAAGAATCGAACATGGTTCTGCATTCCTTTCGTTATTGGCGGTCTCGTAAGTACCAATCGCATTTTGTTCGACAGCAACGCAGTAGGAGCTAACCAGTTCGTCAGTTCGAGACGATAGGCTACGCAGGTCGTGCAGCCGCTCACACAAACCTGGATAACAAGACTCCATACATCATCCAATCGGTCCTCATCCTCATCGCGCCAATCCTCTTCGCCGCATCCATCTACATGATCCTGGGCCGCCTCATCCTACGCACCAACTCAGCAGCCTACTCGATCGTCCGCGCCAACTGGGTCACCAAGATCTTCGTCACCGGCGACATCCTCTGCTTCTTCATGCAATCCGGTGGCGCAGGCATTCTTGTCCAAGCCAATGACAACGACGGCGTCAAGCGCGGGGAGAACGTCATTCTCGGGGGCCTGGTCCTTCAAATTCTCATCTTCGGATTCTTCGTCACGGTTGCAGCGACGTGGCACAGGAGGTTGAGTGCTAGGCCGACCTCAAAGAGCGCGGATCTGCCGTGGACGAAATACATCTGGCTGTTGTATGCGGCGAGCGCGATGATTACCATTCGTAACCTCTGCCGCGTCGTGGAGTATGCGCTTGGAAGGGTATGTTACGCCACTGATTTTACTGTCTCCTGGGTCTAATAAGTGGGCAGAATGGCTATCTTACTACGCACGAGTGGCCGCTGTACGTGTACGATTCCTTGATGATGGCGCTTACGCTTGTTGTTTGCGTCGCGTGGTACGATCCGAACATTACCCCTATGAGGCAGGACATCGAGATTGGAATGAGGGGCTAGGATAAGGGGGTTAATCATGATGGCGAGAGAGGCGCTGGAAGTCGACATTTGAGTGCGACGAGGAACGCAGGGGACCTTAAGCTGTATAACGAGCCAGATCGCCGATTGACCACGATTATATATAGACTACATAAGTGGGCAACAACAAATTTCCAGGGTGTACCCTCTGAGCTTTCGCTAGCTATGTTCGGCCACTGTTAAGCAACTGTGAGCAAGGCTGACAAACGAGGCTCCCTAGAATTACTTCGAGATCCCGCGGCGGAAGCGACGCTCTTCTAGGCGTTATTTCCAGTATTCCCTCTCTAGCTCGCCTGTGCTGTTTCCTGGTCATCTTGGGGTACCTCGCGCAACGAGTCAAGATCTTTTTGCTTCTCGCGATGGCCGAACATTCTGCATGTATAATAACCTACGCAGACCTTATCGGACATGTTTGTGGGCACTGTACTCTTGAAAAGTTCCTTGGCCAGACAAGCATACGTCTACTCCGTTTGCAGACATCAGGCAAGCCGCCAGCGAAGGGTGTTTATAGAACCGCCTTTTGGCTACGTGTAGTAATAGGTATGAACAAATGCATTCAAAACAGCTTCGTAGGGACGCGAGCATCAACGGAGATGGTTATGCTACCTTTAATGTCGTGGACATGGTCATCTACTATTGTTACCTAATGGTCAGTCTCCCTCGGTTGTGACATTTCAAAGACTAGTAACTCAAAAGATAAAAACGAGCAATTTGGAGGAGTCTAACACGGAGCTTCAACGTCTAATCACGATCTCTGAGTCAGTGAATGTGATTCTGGGCAGCTGCATCAGTAAGAGGAGCATAGAAATCCATTGTTTTACTTAGTGAGCCTTGATCCAAAAAAACACATACCCAGTAGAACGTCATGCTATAAACAAGACCTACCTGAGTATCCGAGTTGCACCAAGATCGGATGATAATGTGTTAAAGTAAAGGCCAGACCGTACTTGGAGAGATCGAGCAGGCTCCGCTTAAGCTCAGCGTGCCCTTGATCCGTTTGTGTGACATTGAGGTAGTTGCGAGAACGCTACTAGACAATGATTATCGAGACAGCCCACCAAAACCTGTAAATTTAATAAAAAAAGACACATCAGGCGTTGTCGGTTCAAACTGAATTTACATTATCAACAGCTGCCTATGGAATCAGGCTTCAGCTAGACAAGGACAACAACATTATGCCGTCTTTGTGCGAAGAGGTAGTGGTTAGTGGTTGCCCTTCTTCTACATTTCTTGCTGAAACGTTACGCAGTAATTTTCAATGACTTTATAGCCGATATTATAATGCACTGCTTCTCCTGGAGACACCTAAAGAGAGTCTTGTTTGAGAGGGTTGACACATGTGGTCTTTTCGGGAAAGGCGGATCTAGTCTCAAAAGACACCGAGAGAGCCATCACGGCAACAGAGATGTACTAGATATCGTCACCGTGGAAGATGATAGACCTTTTCCCGAGCAGCTGGGCTGCCTGGCCCAAAGCACTTATCACGCTCGTGTGAGTGGTGGTTCGCACTCAAAGTCAACAGAATCAAGGTCGGGCACAAGAGTCCGACTTGATAGGGATTTTTCTAGACATTCTATTGATCATATATCCACAATCATCGTTTATGGTACTCATGATGGGGTGGGAGCCCGTGGTGACGGCGATGGTAGCTTTGAGTACGGTTTCACTGGATCCACCTGCTTGTGATGGGGTCGCTCAAGAAGGCTCACAACAATCGCGCATCGCATAACTTACAATTAGGTGCGGTGCTATGCATAGACGAGTACTTTTGGTCTTAGACAGTTGCGCGATTGCTGAAAGTAGGTATCATCCCAACTATCAGTCGGCCCAATCAAAATTCATGCAATTTGCGGCATCGAAGTCAAAGGTCGTGCGCACCTACACGCCATAACAAACACCTAGCAAGCCAGTCGGAAAGCATTTAGCATGTTAAGATGCGTGCAAAAAAAAAGCTGGTGGTTCGTCCACGAACAGGATCACGTTAGTGCGGGAACCCATGGTTGCTAGGGCAGGGGTGCCTCGGTTAGCTTTGTTTATCGTGCCAGCACACACCGTGCTACTTCCACCAGGTTCTCATGTACATCATACACTTCCATCCTGCCTAAAACAGACACACAAGACACACGACATTTCTGCACGTCGCAGCAAACCGCCCCTTAACCGTCAAGTTGGCGAAACTCACAGAAAGCCCGAGCGGCATGTCCCCGCCGTCACCCTCCAAATCGCCCTCCAAATCGCCATCCAAATTTATAATGTCGCCGCCTATGCCCCTCTTTCCCGTAAGCCCAGAGCGCGTGGCCAGCACCAGAACCCCTTATGGGTCACCTTCAGCACAGTCACCATCGCTGCCCGACCTACGCACATCGCCTTTACGCAAGCATCGACGCAACGACTCGGACGTCTCGGTGCATGGCCTCGCCGCCATGTTTGAGAACCTCGAAGTTAAGGACTTCAAAGAAGCTCAAACAAAATACATGGTAGCTCTGCAGAAAGAAAAGACAAGACATGCGGCCGAGATCACCAAGATGGAGCGCAAGATCCAAATGTTGGAGCGCCACAGAGTCCGCGCTGAGGAGCTCGACGAAGAGAAGAAGAGGACGGCAAAGGAACACGACAATTGCGTCTCACGCGACGTCTATGAAAAGTACCGCAAGGATAACCGCGATGCCATCTACAAATGGGAAACCGCGTTCAGGAACAAAGAAGAGGAGAGGGAGCAACTGAATGCGAAGATAGTAAGCAAGCTCCAGTCGATGTGCTGACCTGGCTGACAATTTCGCAGGAAAAGTTAAAACGCAACAACGAAGTAGCTATGGCTAAGGGGCATGTCTACAAGAAAGCTATGCAGGACGCTAAGGACGACGCTGCTCATGTCAAACCTCAGGTTGCCATCCTCAAAGGCAAGAACGAAGGGCTTGAGAGGACACTGGTCCGCATGGAATCCGATCTCCGATTTTACCAGAAAGAGGCCGAGAAATACAAGAACGAGTGCTATATCTTGGATGTTAGAGCAAACACCGTCGAAACTCAGTTGAGCGAGGAGATCGACACATTGAAATACAAGCTAAGCCTGGTTGAGGGAGAGCGCGACACGCTCAAGACTAGTTTGAAGGAGGAGGAGGTGTTGCGCATCGCCGCAGAAGGTCAGATTCCGCTCCCGTCAGCCACCACAGACGAGTGCGACGAGTTTGGCTCTCCAGTTCGATCGCCGCGGAAACAACGGAGCTTTTCACAAGACGAGGAGGACAAGGAGAACGTAGCGCCAAGGAGGGCAGCTGTAGAGCTCATGCTCGCACAGCAAGACCTTGCCACGGAGAAGCGCCTGCGCGAGCGCGCACAAGAGCAGGTCGACTTCATGAAGATGGAGTGCCAATTCCGTTGCTGTTCATGCCGCATTGCCGATTCAAAAGGAGCGGACTATATCCACGACAACAGCTATGCTGCCGCGATTGACGCAATCAAGGCTTCAGTCCCTGCCATAACCCCTCCGCCAAGTGATCATGGCGATGAACACATGGAAGACATCATCAACCCTGACGTGATGGTAGCCGAACGACCTATTACTCCACCAGCAGACGAGATACAGTGCGATGAACATAGCGCGGACTCCGTGGACGAGACTCTCGACACAGTCATCGTCAAGCGCCCTTACAGCACATCACCCGAGCCACCTGTAGCATTCTTACCCACTACAGGCACGTTCCACTCTGGCCCGTCGCCAGTCAAGGTTGCAAGCTCAACACAAGTCGTCTCCACAGAAAGTCCCCGTCTCGAGCCACCTACAGTCGCTGGACTGGCTGAGCCCTGGGTTCCCAATGCCCGTCAACCTCAGTCTCGCGCTAGTATCCAGACTGAGCAGATGAAGTCAAAGTCGACTGGCATTGTCATCCACGAAGACGCAGTAATGGACAGCGATGAGGATGATGAGGAAGTCATCGAAGACAATGAGTCTGAGACCCACTCGCAGGAAGCTTCAGATGCTCCGGCAACTCCGTACATCACGCGTACCATCACCACGACAACACGCGTCCCATTGCTTTTCTCTCCTATGACACCGGCAGTCAAGTCTGGGGCTGAGCCTATGACACCCTCAACGATTGCCCACGCTCCCATGAACGCCCGTACCCCTGTGCTCGGCGAGCTTAATCTGAACAAGCTCCCCATTGACAGGGAGGCTGCCCTGCAGGCGATTCGGGAACGCCGTGGGCGTGCTAGAAGCATGGCTATGGGTCAAGAGACGCCTCGAAAGCAGATGATGGAAGGCGTGAAGGAGCGCAGAGATATCAGTGCGCCGGTCTCGAGGGCGCGACGATGACGGGATTCCAAGCAGGAGCCGTCTTCCGTGACTATTGACTCGCTAGTGTAGGATTGTATGGACGCGAGATTTTGATTTCGCAAGGCTTGGATAGCGGCATTGAAGGAGTTCGGAGATGCGGTCGTCTCTTCCTCGCGGTTGTTTTTCATCGGCGTTTGGTTCTTACATACTTCGATGGTTCCTGTCTGGTTCGGCTATATACCACCGGTTGCGCTGGAGGAGTACATTGTCTTATCGTAGTATAATTGAGGTTGTTTGATCACAGGCATCTTCCATGATGGGAGACGAGAGATTGAACGCGCCCATAAGTGATGTTTCTCACGCTGCGGGCGATATATTAAAAGAACGTGAATTTTGCACTGTTTGTAGGTGACCAGGCCCATGCTATCATCTTACGTGCCCCACATCAGACGCAACAATAGTGCTCTCGCCCTGAACAATTTCTGACCAACGATAAAATTTTGACATTTGGTGTTCCACGATACACCCATCGCGCCTTCTTCGGCGCGGAGGGCCGTGCGCGCCAAGTCTGAAATTAAGCGAGGCCCGACACAAACCACCAATTTCGCGAGGACTGCAACCATCTTCGCCCGCGAACTGACGACCCCACGGACACCCTCACCAAACCGCGAAACCAGTCGTTCCCCAGCACATCGCAATCATGTCTGACGGCGAAGTCGAGGTCGAGAGCCCCTCCGGCTACCCCATCCTTCCCAAGGAGGTCACCGAGGAGATTGGCAGCATCAAGCTGTTCAACAAGTGGAGCTACGAGGACGTCGAGATTCGGGACATCTCTCTCACGTACGCAATCTCTGAGTCCATACACCGGAGGATGTTGCTTGGGGTGCTATGAGTGGCATACGAGGGCGCATTGCGGGCGGGAACATAGGCTAATAATTTGTGAACAGCGACTACATCCAGATCCGCTCCCCCGTCTACATCTCACACTCGGCCGGCCGATATGCTGTCAAGCGATTCAGGAAGGCCCAGTGCCCCATCATTGAGCGTCTCACCAACTCGCTCATGATGAACGGCCGCAACAACGGAAAGAAGCTCATGGCTGTGCGCATCGTCGCTCACGCTTTCGAGATCGTACGTCTCTCCACATGCGCACTATTGCCTCTGGCAAATCGGCGCGAACGGTCACTTGAACCGCGCTGACCCTTCCTAGATCCACATCATGACCGACCAGAACCCCATCCAGGTCGCCGTTGATGCCATCGTCAACTGCGGACCCCGCGAAGACTCCACCCGTATCGGTTCCGCCGGTACCGTCCGTCGCCAGGCCGTCGATGTATCCCCTCTCCGCCGCGTCAACCAGGCCATCGCTCTCCTCACCATCGGTGCCCGCGAGGCCTCTTTCCGCAACATCAAGAGCATCGCTGAGTGCTTGGCCGAAGAGCTCATCAACGCTGCCAAGGGAAGCAGCAACTCGTACGCCATCAAGAAGAAGGACGAGTTGGAGCGTGTCGCGAAGAGCAACCGGTAAAGGGTTTCTTTATGGACGAGGGACTTGGAGTGCATGGATGTCAATGGTGGGTTCAAACCGAGCGGCAAGGAGTTCTTCATGTGGCTGGTCTGGGCGGTTTGCCTGGTCGGTATGAATATGAAAGGCTTTGGCACGTATCGGGTCTCCCAGGCGAATAACACCTCTTTCATGGTTGCATGACAAAAATGAACATTTCGATACACCACGGTTCCCATCCCATCCTCTGGCGTAACGACGTGACGTGCGCTTGACAGTGCTGAGTTGCTCAACGAGACGTGACTGCTGGTCTGTTTTGAAGCTCTTACCCAAGGCCGATAGGTACGGGCTTGTGATTTACACACTTCAACACGACTAAATCGAACTCGCAAAGGACACCTCAGTGTAGATGATGTTCGTAGCATTTATTGGCCTAATCCGGGTATAATGGCCGATCCGTCTGCATCATGTAAATGCATCACAAACGCCATTTTGTGCTCGTCTCAAGTCCATCCTCAAACTGCCGCCAGCGCCCTCGCCCTCACGGCCTTCTCCAAGATGCCGCCGAAGTTTGCGAAACTAACTTTACCGTCCCTTGAATCACCAAACGTCGCAGCCTCCTCGTACGTGGTCCGCATAAGCTCGGCGTCAATTTTGATGAGCCACCCCTCACCCGTGATCATGACCTTCTCCCCTCCCTTGTCCATCTGGCTCAACATCCCACTCGCCCGGACCAACCGCTCAACCCACACCTTATCCTTCCCCTCCTTAATTGCAGCGTCCACAAGATCCACCGCGCCCTTTCGCTGAATCTCTTTCTTGACCTTTTCCACCACGCGCTCACGCCGCCGGTGCTCCTCCTCAGCCTCCTTCCGCTTCTGCTCCCGCTCCCAAGCCAGCCTCTCGCGCTTCTCCTCCGCAAGCGCCGCCTCCACTTCCGCGCGCCTCGCCTTCTCCACCGCAAGCGCCGCCTCGCGCTCCTCCCTGCCCGCCTCCTCCGCTAATTTCCGCTGCTCCGCCTGGCTCCTGTGGAACTCGTGGTAAGCTCTCCGTTGATCGCGGCGAGCGAGTGACTTTGCCTTCTTCGCGCCGATGACGCGGTTCGCGCGGGTAGCTTGCGGGCGGTCGTTCGCGGGCCCGGCATCCCCGTTCGCGAAGTCGTTCTGCCACGCACCGTCCTCGGGCGGTGGGTTGAGCATTTGACCGGGCGGCGGTGTTGGTGCGAGTGGTGGGAGCTCGACGCCGGCGTCTTCGTTGTCTCCGTCGTCTTGGAGCACCCAGGCGTCGTCTACAGGGGCGTCTGGGAGACCTGCTGCGGGGCCGTTGACTTGGCCGTCGGTTGGGGCGGTGTTGCCTTCGTTTGGCGGGGCGGAAGGAGGGGCGGCATGGTAGTGTGCGTTGTAGTAGTCTGCTATTTGGGGCGCGTAGTACAATGTTGTGATGAGGACGGCGGTATGAATGAGGTCTTGAACGAGCGGGGTTCCCGGGTGGGTGAATGGGAGAAGGAGGTTCAGCGTGCGCTGGACGGTGGAGAGGAGAATACCCATTGTGGGCGTGGATGGTGGGGTTCCCGATTGGATTTATGTGTGCGAAAAAATTCCAAACGTGACTTCGTGATGTGCCGGGCGCGGCTTTATGAGGCCCCAATGAAAATAGGAAAACTGTTTAGGCAGAGGACAAAGCACGGTTTGGTGGTTGCGCTCTGTATCGAAGGGTTCGGTGATGCAACTTTCGCTCCGCATGAGGCTGAAATGGGACTAGCCCATTCTGTGCCGCGAACCTCAACCCCACACTGCACATGAAACTCCCGTTAGAGCCATTTTACTATGACCCAAGACTTAGTTAATGTGCCAAAGCGCATTTTCCGGCATCTTTTTTGGGATGCATGCACTACATAAAGAGAACGTTAACTAATTGCTCCTGGACAAGTCGACATGCACTATCCCTCGCTGTCAGCTTGTGGGTTCTAATTTGCAGTTGGCAACTTTAAGGGATCTCAAGAAAATACGACTAAGTTGATGATGATTAGTTCACACAAGGTACATTTACAGATGTTGCTATAAGCAGAGTATTGTTCTGTGAGATTCCCTAACTAATCTCTGGATCCTTCGAAAAGGATCTCTTAAATCCCGAAACGTGCATTGTGAACAGTCTAGGACGTTGTTGATGGGCGGGCATCAGTTCAGACATGTCGCACAAAAATATGGTGTACCTGCTAAATTGAGAGACCTGTGTAGACATGCACACATAAAACCCCGACGCCTCTCCGGCTTCCCTCCACTCTCTCCGGCAAATTCTTCTCGCTTGCTATCAGCAGCAATCATCAATCATCAAAATTGCAAGTCATCGAGTTTCGAACTACCAAAATTCGCAACGGCGACCTTGCGCAACCAGCAAGAGAATCGAAAGAAATCGCCATAAGCTCTCAAGTTGCGCCCTCGTAACTCAACGTTTCCCTTCAGCTAAAATGACAAGCTCATCTCAAGAACTAGACTTACAATCCCTAGAGTGATTCACATCATAATATCATATGCTTGTAAGCGGAAGGATATCATAGATAGTTAAGGTAGCTTTAATTGCGACCATCAGTTGGAAGCTACGTACAAGCTAATAAGGAGACATGCGGGACGAAGACGTGCTCAGGTGCGTTTCATCCAGGTCCTCTTTACATGCAATACATGCCAATTCAAGTATCACGAAAAACATAGAGTGGATCCCGAGCCCCTACAACAACGGGTGAAAGATGCAAAGATTCGACCGCAAGAGAAGCCAAAACGCCTTGTCCCCAGATAGAAAAGATTGCGCTATGCATCCCTACTTTTTTCTTTCGTTCGAGCATTTAGCTGCTGTCCAGCACATGCGGTTTCATGGCGCTATCAAACCAAGGAAGATCACGGAAGTCGAGCTACTCCATATTTTGTTAGATTCACACTCTACTCGGAGCCCGGAAATGTACGTCATAGTGTACTGCCAGGAAGCATTAGAAATATGTACGAATGCTTGCAGGTACAACCTCATGCGCTGTTAGCCTCACATTATCCCCAGCCGTGGCCGCCGCAACAGTAGACCAGCCTCCAGCTGCACGGGCTTCGCGACACCAGCAAGGACATTGCGCCACCTTGTCCCCTATGCCGACGCCTTTGAGGTTTCCTCGTGGTCATCGGTATTCCTTCCTCCTCCTCTATCTTTTGCAGTTATTGAGGCACCACTCCCTTCTGCAAACCTCTGTTGTGGACATTTCACGGCTTCTTTTTCTGAGTTGTTTCCCGCGGAGCAGTATAGTGGTCGTGTAGGTGGCGCATAGGCGATGCGCTCGATCTGCGCCCGTCGTATGGCGGGTCGGTATACGTGATCGAGCTTGCCGTGGAGTGTAACTTGTCAGAAACACGGTTGGGCGAAACATCGTGTACCTACATGTGTCGCTTATCTACGATACGCCCCCACGCCCTCCGACAAGGATCCGCGGCCAGTTTATCACAGGCGGACTATACCTGGAACAAAGTGAAAGTCGAGAATAGTCATTTCACAACCTTAACAAAGTATGGTTCGGCGATTTTGTATTACTAGGCATGACGAGATACAAAGAGTGTTACTATCGCAAAATTTTGGGCAAAATCGAATGGGCTTGCGAGGTGAAAAGCTCCTGTATAATTCTGTACATGGGTTCGAGACAGATGTAACAGAAAAAGATAAGGAACGAAAACGTAGAAAAATTATAAGCATTTCCAACAGCAGCACTTCAACGTCGCTATTGAAAGTGGCTTCAATCTTTGCGAAGTGCCTTGTGCGCCCCGTGAAACCCGAATGCCACCGGGCCCTTCATCTCCGCTCTGCCCAGCTCCACCAGATCCTTGGCTCGCAGCACCAACAAGTAACTCTTCTCTTCGACTCCGTCAAGTACCACACTCAACAAAACGCCATCGTCCTCTTCCACTCCTTCTGGGTCGGCCACGAAGATCGGTTCACCAGGTGTGTGCGCCTCTGTATCCCAGAAGATCGCCGTTTGCGTCACGTTGTCAAACTTGACGATGCCATCCATGAAGGTCGACTTCAGGCGGTCCGCTGTACCGTACGTATACCGGTGTTTGCGCATGGCGTAGGATGGGTTGATGGTCGGAAGTTCCTGGGCGACCATGGGGTCCGACTTGAACAGGACGTCCGCAGGACGAGGTTCAGAAGATGGATTTCCCGGCTCGACGACCGGGAGACGGAATTGCGCGTGGCGAGCTAGGCACGAGCGACGCTTCTGACCAGCATAGGCTTTGGAGGATTCGTGCGAGCTCATGAGGTTGTCGTAGTAAAACCGGTGCATGACGTCCAGATTTTCGTACATAGATAGCTCACAGATTAGGTCTGTCTTCTTGGCGTCGCTGGATGACGGTTGCTCCCACGCGTTTATGGTGTGGAAGCAGAAGAATGCTTCCGATTCGTAGGTTGCCACAAGACCCCGTCCAGCGCGGTCGACGACGTACCATTTTGCTTTCGAGGACGGGTCGAACGATGCGATGGCATCGAGTATGTTTTTGCGGTACAGAACAGATAGCCCACCCCAGCTGATGTGGCTGTTCCAAACACAGAGTACTACATAGTGCTCTGTAAGGAAGAACGAGTGCACGTAGGCCGGGGTTGCCGTGAATGTAGCGAGGATCTCAGTTTTTCCAGTGGAGGACGAGATGCGAAAGACACGATATCTGGATTTGCGACCCATCTCTAGGTTGTAGTTGAAGACATCGCCGGTGCCTGGATCTGTTTCTGCGTGTGCTGCTGAGAGTTGGCCAATTAAGCTAGGATGAAGGATATATTGGCGACAGACACCCTTCGGTTCCAAGGTTTCAGGATCAATCTGGTTCATCCTTGATGCATCTGTTTTCAAATACAGTGTCTCGACCCCGGTGGAGTGTCCATTTACGGCCTGGGTACCCGTCTGTTCGCTTGGCATGTTGATTGAAACCGTGACCCCGACGTTTTGAGGGCCTGTCGCTGGTTTGAACATGCTCATGACTTTGTAGAAGAAGCTTTCACAGGGATCACGCTTCCTGCCAAATGTAATCCCCTCCAGTTTGCCAGTCTTGCGCACGACTTCCAACAATTCGTCGACTGTACGTCGTGAGTTGTAACACACTCTCGGTGTACTGTAATCCTTGGGGAAACTGATCTCGAAGCGATGGACGCATGAAAAGCCGTCGAACCAGTGGTTAGCTGCCCAGGTCTTTTCCTGATCTGTCTGCACTCTAAATCCTAGAGGTCCGGTTCTGTAAAGGACCCCTGCAACATAATGCGGAATTTTTCCTTTCACGGTGAGCTCGACAGATTTATGCTCTTCAAAATCCGTGTCAAACTGCTCCAGTCAGCATACGTACAATTGCGATGAGAAGCCGGGCATGGACGGTACCCCTGCACTGTTCGGCCAGGACTCCATTGTAGAACGTGTATTTAACGAGGACCTGTGATAGAGGATATCGATGTGTCAAAGTCTTTGTTATGGATTCTGCTGAGAGAGGAAATTCAAGCAACGGCGAGTGTTGTCTATGAACACGATGGAGTAGGTATAGAACAGTGAAGGGAATGTCAGACAAGATATACCGTACTAAGCGAAACGCGCGTAATGGTCCTCGAGCTGGCCGGTTGCCCCGCGCCCCGGGACTCTCGCATCCCATATCATCATTCACAGGCGCTGCGCAGCTTGATGGAACAAGCACGATGACCAAGAGAAGGTGAATGCGCGACCTGATCCCTGCAACTATTAGACGAATGCAGCGTGACCAATGGGGTTCTTTGTAAGGCAGTGCGGCCCCGCTTACGTCCTCGGGCTCTCGTACGAGCACGTGATGCTGCCGAGGTGCGTTACGGCCGTACTCTTCTTAGTTGTTCCGCAACGTCTCTTACATCTGTAGTGTTTACGAGAGATCGTCGTAACCTCCACAGTGGGTCACAATAAACTCCGTGGCTATGAGACTTGAAGACAGGCTATCAAAGTATACTTTTACGATCGTATTATGGAGTGAGTCCCTACAGGATAACGTATTAAAAAGTTCAAGTTTCTGTAGCAGCCACTGTGCTCTCTCATCGAACCGATAATGTAACACTGGGGAAGCGTAATCACATCTTTAGTACAGCGGAGTGTATCCGACTTACATACCGACCGAAGTCCGTGCTCCATTGTGAATAATTCATTGGTAATTGGTCTAACTCAAAGTGGTATTCTTCATTGCATCTCATATACTAAGTCACACATTGCAGTCGTGCCGGCCTCACCGACAGTGACGGATCAACAGTGGCTCTCCATTCCCCAATGCCCACCTTTTACACATAGACACCATGTCTCGCATCTCAATCAAGAGTGCAAGCTATCTAAGCGCCGTTTCCGTTGTAGATGAAGACATTCGGACTGCCACTCAAGGACCCAGTAACCTTGCCAACCACAGCAAGAGCCTTAATGCGGTTGGTAACGGCAGCCGGGCTAGACAGACCCTCAAGGGCGATGAGGTAGACTGCAAGTCCTGCAGTATGAGGGGTAGCCATGCTCGTACCCGAAAGGCTGGCAGTTGTGGAGTTTCCCCCGATGTAGGAAGACAAGACGTTTACTCCAGGGGCGAAGACGTCGACGCCGGCACCGTAGTTAGCGAAGGAGGCAACACGGAAGGAGGAGTCAGCCGCGGAGGCAGTGATCGCATTAGGGGCATTGGCGGGCGACTGGCCCGAGACAGGGAGCGGGTTGTTGTTCTTATCACCGTTGCCGGCGGCCACAACGGAGAGCACACCTTGCTGGTACGAGGCAGCGATGGCGCTGGTCCAGGCAGTAGAGGCGCCGCCACCAAGGGACATGTTGATAACAGACTTGGAGGCACGGTTCTTGCTGACAATGTCGTTCACAGCCCAGTCAAAACCAGCTATAATGGTTGATTGTGGACTAGTGGAGCCCTCGAACACTTTGACGGAGATGAGGTTGGTCTTCTTGGCTACACCGTAAGTAGAGCCACCAATTGTACCAGCGACGTGAGTGCCGTGTCCGAGAGTATCGGTATGCTCCCCACCAACAGCATTGTAACCTAGCGAGGCGCGACCACCGAATTCAGTGTGGGTTGTGACTATACCCGTGTCGACGACGTAGGCGTATGTGTCCTGGCCAGCAGTGCTGTCATGGACGTAGCTGGTGGAGGAGCCATTCCTGTGGGAGATTGCACCAAGACCCCATGGAGCGTCGGTCTGCGTGGTAAGTGTGCGCTTGTCGAAAACCTGCTCTACCTTGAAGGGGAGGTAGACAAGCTGGTCTGGCTCAACTGCCGCGACCTGTAGGATTGTCAATTAAAGCACCCCTGCTATTGCGGGTCGTGATCGTGGAAGAATGGAAGGTACGCACATTTGGGTTGGCTTTGATCTCGGCAAGAGTGTTCTCGTCGAACTCGCCAGCGTATCCCTTGAAAGTCTTGATGTCGTACGTGCGTTCAACACCAGCCGTGTCACGCTTGGAGAAGCTGCGCTTGTGCACGTCATTCACCCAGCTGACTTCGATCTGGACTTCGACGTCCGGATTTAGGGTGACGATATATTTTCCCTCAATCAAATCGCTCTTTTTGGTGACAGGAGCAGCGAGCACAGAAGGGAGCAGAGCTCCAACTAGAATAGCTGTCAGACTTGCATGATATAATCTCCCATGGCCTGTTACTCACAAAGAAAAACGAGACGGCCGACGTTGAGCATATTGGAAGGAGAGACGGTGAGTGATTGTAGAGATCCGCGGATGCCCTTCTAGTGCTGTACCACACGACTTCTTTATAAATGACTGATGCCCAGAGAGTTGATGTCCGCCAACATGTTATTACGCTGACGAACGTCGCTCTCCGCCGTTGCCAATGCTGAACTCATCTCGGAAGGGAAGGTATAGTAGTACCTGTTGTCTTGAGCACGATGGTGCATTGGCCCTTCCTGGCCTGACTCATGTTAAGATAGGTCCTTGCGGAGTTTCCTCATTAGCCAATTTGGTCTTCATCCATAAGAGTATAATCGTATTAGCAGTTCTGGAAATTGAAACCTGGATGACGTCTTCAAGCGCGCTCTGTGCCCATTCATTAACCGGGTCCTCCAACCTTGCACACCGAGCCATCTCCTGCCGGTTGTCGGTGAAGTGCGTATACTAAAATTCTGGGCATGGCCAAAGGGGAAGGTCACTGGCCGAATAGCTCATGCGGTCGCGACGGCGGTTATACGGCTACAATGGTACAGAGCCGTAAGCTGGATATAGAGTCATACCTGCCTCATATGGTAACGGAACATGCGAGTGATTCAGGACGCCGGCATTTTCTCGACAAGGCACTCAATATAAGCATAAAGCCATACCCTGTGATATCCCGAGCACCGCTGTCGTTTGCAGCTGTAGATAGGCGGTGTTTGTGCCGCAGTGTTTTGGGGTAGGCGGCGGTTTTGCCCTTTGCGGAAAGGGCCGAGAACGGCGGGCTCGGCATCTAGCACGCCATCATCGTGTGCCGCGGCAGAAGTGTAGAGGTGGAGGGCTGTGCTTTCAGAACACAGCCCTCAGAAAGCGGTGCTGGATATAATTGTCTCGTATGTAACCTACATGGTATAAGAGCCTGAGATGGTACCTGCGCATGTCATCACGATGGTCTCGATGGACGGACTTGAGACTTGGCTTCGATTGGTCTGCCTTGGCAGTGCCGATCTTAATCGGTCTTGACATCTCGCCGTGGATAGTCAAAACTGTACAGATATCAAGTCCGGTGGCAGTCAAACGACGTGACGAATTTGCATAAATAACACACTTCCTCGAGGCAAGCCTAGCAGGCAATGCACTCAATGAAGAAGAAGTGAGCGTGTTCGACCGCAACGTCACCCGAAATACCTGGTATAAGTCTTCACTGCGCATAGCACGCAGGTATGTACCTGCCAGAGGAGTTCCCCAATCATCTAGCCGGGGAAGCCCCTACTTTGCGCCCGCAAAGCCGTGATTCTTAGTGTTTGCTCGCCGGCGAGCCACGAGTGTTGAGATCGCACTACTCATGAGCACCATGTCCAAGCAGTCTTCTCATCGGAGCTGAAGATCCTTGACAAGCATCCAAGTGGGATGAACGGTGGTAACTTGATCTGCTCCGCCCGGGGCGCACCGTAACAGTATTCCCTGTTATTGGCGGGTGCGTCGCACACTGCAGTCCTGACAGTGCTCCATCCGGTTGCAAAGGGAAAAGAAGGATTTGCAGGCAGGAGATAGTCGAACTGAAAAAGGTGCGTTGAATAAACTCGGCGGGGTGAAGTGTGGGGTGAAGTGTGGGGTGGGGAGAAGTGAGAGCGGCGGGTCGCTTGCTTGCTTATATCGCAGTACACGTTACGCGCCAAGACGCTAAAGCATCACGTGATTCCCGGCTCGCCCGCGCGAGAGAGGGGGCGGTTCTAGGTAAGCTTTGATGATGGTGAATGTGAGGGGACGCCGCGCTCCATGCTGCCCTGAACCGCATTGTCACTCCACGCCGGGACGGTTTGCCTCTAGACTTTTTCCTATCTGCCAATGCAGCGGCGGCCGCATATGCGGGCTCTCGGTACATCCACGTACACCCCTGCAAAGGAATGCTTTGCTCCAGTCTCCAGTGAACAAGTACGGTCGCATCTCTGGCCCGTTCATCAGTGCGTGGTCTCATGACAGACGTTCCAGCTCTTTCAGTCGGGTCGGTCCGCTACCTACCTGACGGCGCAAGAGGACCACATTGCCTTTGTTTCGAACGCGGCATTGAAGGCATGAACGCGCGGTGCTGAAGCATGGTACAGTAGGTATACGGCAAGCAGGATACTGCATACGAAAGATCATACAGCCACAACGTTGACCAACGTCACACAACGAGTGCACCGCGCCACTCGGATGCGCTCCTCCTCCATCAATCCTTCTGCCCGACCGAACAATCCTCACAGATGCACCATGCGTTGTCTCCCACGCCCCCAGGACCCTTCCACTGCCACTCCCACCGCTTCCTTCTTCCCCACAGGCCCACCCCACCCTCCAATTTCCACCAACAGTTCCGATCCCGTCGTACATCGACCCCCATGGCGGATATCCCTGGCGCAACATGCTGCATGCAGGGCCAGCGCAGGCAATGGCACCCCATATAAGCCCGTCTGTGAACCCATCGAACCCGCTGTCCAGCGTCCGAACCCCTTTCCATTAGTTTGTGTTGCCTCCGAGTTTTGAACTCGAGGCGTTGCTCGCGTGTAATATTGATTGACCTAGGCATCGCCTTCTTCCGGGCGAAAGAAGCGAAGCGCGCTGCGTGTGCGAGCAGCATCGCCCTTCATCTAGACCATTGTTGCGGGTCTGCAGCGGGATATATAAAACGGCATTGGAAGGAGACGCAATGGCAGCACCACCGACGCGGTTCCTCGCCTTGGCCCTGCCACGCACACCCTCGCCCAAGATCTGGAGACACCGCTCGCACTCGTTCGACTCGCCCTCGTCCCGCATCTCCGTCACCCCCATCGACGACTCGCCATACTCAAAGTCCACGAGCGCAATCTCCAAACCGCTCCCACGGTACGATGCCCTCGGCGCCGCGGAAATTGCCGTAAGAGCTCGCAAACCGATTGTCCTCCACACCAAAATGAGCGACGAGAGCATGCTGTCCAGCGCCTCTTCGGCGGCTTCCAGCTCCCCGACCTCAGACACCGAGGCCTTCGGTCTGTTCTCCGGATCCCCGGCCGCGCCGTCGCCTGTGCCTGTGCCTGTGCCGGCCACAACACACGCGCGGCCCCAGCGTAGGGCGCGGCCCGCCCACGTAAACACCAAGCCAGACGCCATGCCTCCTCCACCAGAGATCCTTTCCTCCTCGCTGGCGCTGTCGATATACCAGGATCCGAGCGTGCCCATGTATGACCCCTGGCTGGTGCGCGTAGTGCTCGACATGTATGACATGCGTGGTTTTGACTGGACGATGATTGCCGAGCCCATTGAGAGGATCTGGGGCTTCAAGACGAGTAGTGCCGAGGTGTTGGGTATCCTGAGTAACAATGGACGAGTCGGGAGAAGATGGTGGGACTGAGCAACACTGCACTTGAACGATGAAGCGATGGGATGGATTGCATTGCATATGGTGTTACTGTCGATTGAGTACCGAAAAGACATCAGCCATGGTGTCTGGGACAGGTTACAAGCAAGATGGTGCGGTTTTTTTGCCAGGATGGAACGTTAGCGTGCGTGAGTGGTGCTGGCGTTTGGTGATTTTGGGCTTGCATGTTTCGTTGATTTTTTTTTCTTTTTGATTTTTTTTTCCGTCTCATTGCCTCTGCTGCCTTGCTGTCCAATATCTGTCTGCTGCATTTACTGGATATGACTAACGACCTGACGACTCAACGATGGGAAAGATACGGATGACTGGTACATCATCGCCATTAACGATTAATGTTCATAGGAATTGGCACTGATGCACGTAGATACGATATAGTGTTACTTCCAACATGGCATTGAATATCTATGGTATTCCTCAGTGAATGTCCCCAGCTACACAACGACCAATAGAACGGTATCAGGATGAAGATGGACTTGGTAACTGCGGCTCAACTCCACGCAGTATTCATTCTTAGCCAGCTGACGGATCGAGAATGTAACATCAGGATCCGAGGGCGCCTACGCGGGCGGGTAGATGGCAAAGAGAAGGTATCGACGGTCATGCCTTCGGGGATGCTAACATGGCGTGGTACCGCGCATGTGCTTGCACCAGTATGGGCATCTACGCAGGATTGACATTGCGAGTCACGTAGTCTGAGCACCGGGTAGATTTGCCGCACTAGACATGCAGCTCCTTGCATGGCTCACCACCTGTCAGGCAATGACTGGCTATGATGAGCTCTGCGAGGACGATGTAAGTGGTCATGGCTCCTACCAGCGTGAGCAGAAAAGAGTGAACATCACCAAAAGCTGCAGGACTCGTGGAACCAGTCGTGCGGGTTGGAACAGGGGTACCTATGGGGATGGGTGAGGTGACGAATGAGGAAGTGCACGATGCACGAGAGTCGACGAATAGATTGGAGATAGAAATGACCATTGGAAGGAGAGTACATGAGCCAAGGGACTTTGAATTATGCTTGTCGATTTCTGCTCTGCAAGCTGCCTTCTATGCGCAATGCTCGCCGCCGCAAGGGAAGCATTTCCTGAGCCCGCGTGACTGGTGAATGCGCTGGTCGCTGCATTAGGCTGATGTGCATGTTGCGCTCGAACTCGCGCTCCGGGCTGCTATGCGACCCTCGTGCGGGAAGCGCGGCGGGAGTTGGGCGAACAACCTTGCTGATGCGGCGCAGTTGCATAACGCTGTCGGTAGCGCTGTGTTGCGACCTAAGTCCTTTAATACCTCGGTCGTTGGTGTAGAGACGACCAGATCACTCTTGTTGGTACTGAAATGACGGCCTGCTCAGACGTCGACGCCGACGGACTGATCCAGTACCTCCACCCTGCCGCGACCCTTGGTGTGGGTCTCGATGAAGTCGTTCAAGCTCTTGTAGCTGCCTGGCTCGACAAGGCCGACTGCCTCCCACTCGGCACCCTCTGTATCGTCGGTTTCCACCTTCTCGATGTAGCTCAAAATCGTGTCCTTCACGCTCTTGGGGGCCTGCTGCTCTTCATCCGCTGCAGCCTTTCCCTTCTCTGCCGGCTTCCCTGTCGACTTCACTGCTTGTTTGGTGATTGCGGTCGGGCAGACAACCCGTAGCCTCATTTGTATGCGTGTGACAGGGATGGGTTGGTGGGCCATGAGGCATTTAATAGCATGGTTGGCCTGCGACTTGGCGTCTTTGGTAGCCACGACACCTCTCCACTTGGGCAGTGCCTTCTCTTTGTCGTCTCCATCTTCTGTCGATGCGCCATTTGCCTTATCACCTTGCTGTTGTACAGAGGTCTGTTGGCTCAGCTGGTCGAGCGACTTCTCGATTAGACCAGTCGTGTAGACGCGCTTCGATTTCGGCTCGACGAGCTTTGAGGCGACGATATTGATCACTTCGTTCTTTATCCGTTCGAGCTCTGCGCTGCGCTCCTTCTCGCCGACCTGATATTCGCCGTGTTCCAGGATGTCCTCCACGATCTCCTTATTCTTCATGCCCGGCCATGCCTTCTCAAGATCGGCCTTGGAGGCCTTTTGGCCCTTGTTAACGTTTATAAAAACACCCTCGAGCTGTATGACATTGTCAATGTCCGTCTCAATCTTGTTCTTCCAGTCCTGGATCTTGTTCTTGTAGCATGCGACTTCGAAGCGCTTTTTGCCTGCATTGCGTCAGTTCCATCCACTGCGGGGTGCAGCGGCGGGGCAGTCGCACCTTTTTTCATGCGCACCAAAGCAAGATTGGTGAGCTTGATCTGATTCGAAGGGGTTTTAATTCCGACAGGCATAGTGACTGTTTTATGGTATGAGGTCCAACGTGGTGTTGGGTGTTGAGAGGTGGTGAGGTGGTATGATAAAAGCTGTCCGCAAGCTCTCTTGCTCACAATGAAACAGCCGGCCAGTGACGAACCATAGCAGGGCCGATGGCGCCGAGGCCCGCTAGTCCTCTTTCGGTCGATGCAGGTACGTACAGGCACAACGCACGAGGACATGGCAATGCAGCCTTGGTGGACGGAATGCGATTCGCGGCAGCCACCAGAATGATGGGCAACTGGAATGCACCGCCATTTGTACTATGTAGCGTGAATGATGATGCTTCCGTCACTCGGTGCGCTGGCCCCCTCGGCGCCAGTCAGTATTCAGTGCTCGAAACGCGGAAGGCCTCGTGATGGAGCTAGCCGATGGAGCTCCGGCCGGCCAGCCACCTGATAAGTTAAGCTCCCGTATGCGTCATCCGTTGCCTGGAGACGCCGCCGCCTCACCTCCACAGATACACCTGCATCGCCTCCCTCGGAGCTTCCTTCTCCATCCCATCTCTCTTCAGCCCAGCGCTGGTCATTGATTCCATCCATCCCTCCTTGTGTCTGTTTCTGGGCTTCTCTCTACCCCAGCCCCTCACACACAAGCGCCAGGGCTCAGGAAGCTCTTGCATCCGTGGGCCACCATGAAGGTCGCCGCCTCTGCGCTCCTCGCTGGAGCTGCCTCGGCCGCTGTTGCGCCGCAGCAGCAGGTCTTCAAGCTCCCCGAGCAGCTGAAGCACCTCAACACAGAGTCATGGATGAAGCCTCTCCAGAATCTGGAGGAGTCGCTTAAATCGCTCACTGGCACTGCCCGCCGCGTCTGGGACGAGGTAGCACTCATGTTCCCGGAGCAGTTCAACCAGGCCTCCTTCCTCTCCATGCCGAAGCCACACACGCGCCGAGAGGACAGCGAGTGGGACCACATCGTCAAGGGCGCTGATATCCAGAGCGTGTGGGTCGAGAACGCCCAGGGCGACAAGGAGCGTGAAATCGACGGCAAGCTCGAGAACTTCGACCTGCGCGTCAAGAAGGTCGACCCGAGCGTCCTGGGCGTCGACAAGGTCAAGCAATACAGCGGCTACCTCGACGACAATGAGGAGGACAAGCATCTCTTCTACTGTGGGTACCTGCATGGCCCAGCCAAATCGCACATGCTGACAACACGCAGGGTTCTTCGAGTCCCGCAACGACCCAGAGAACGACCCCGTATTACTGTGGCTCAACGGTGGCCCCGGCTGCTCGTCGCTCATGGGTCTCTTCATGGAGCTCGGCCCCTCGTCTGTCCAGAAGGACGGCAAGGTCAAGTTCAACGACTTCTCATGGAACGCAAACGCATCCGTCATCTTCATTGACCAGCCCGTCAACGTTGGGTACTCTTACAGCAGCGGCTCCGTCAGCAACACGGTCGCTGCTGGCAAGGACATCTACGCTCTGCTTACACTCTTCTTCAAGCAGTTCCCCGAGTACTCCCATCAGAGCTTCCATATCTCGGGTGAATCGTACGCTGGACACTACATTCCTGTCTTCGCTTCTGAGATCCTCTCGCACAAGAAGCGCAACATCAACCTGCAGTCCATCCTCATCGGTAACGGTCTCACCGATGGCCTGACTCAGTACGAGTACTACCGTCCCATGGCCTGCGGTGAGGGTGGCTGGCCCGCTGTCCTCGACGAGAGCCAGTGCCAGTCTATGGACAACGCTTACCCCCGCTGCGCCAGCCTCATTGAGAACTGCTACAGCTCCGAGTCCGTCTGGAGCTGTGTGCCCGCCTCGATCTACTGCAACAATGCTATGATCGGCCCATACCAGCGCACTGGCCAGAGTGTCTACGATGTCCGCCGTCCTTGCGGTGACAACGATCTCTGCTACGATGAAATTGAGTGGATCGGCTCTTACCTCAACAAGAAGGAGGTCATGAAGGCTGTCGGTGCTGAGGTCAACTCCTACGACAGCTGCAACTTCAACATGAACCGCGATTTCCTCCTCCAGGGCGACTGGATGAAGCCCTATCACCGCCTTGTTCCCGGTATCCTTGAGCAGATCCCCGTGCTTATATACGCCGGTGACGCCGACTACGTTTGCAACTGGCTTGGCAACAAGGCTTGGACCGAAGCTCTTGAGTGGCCCGGCCAGAAGGACTATGTCAAGGCTGAGTTCAAGGACCTCAAGCTCGGAGGTGATGGCAAGAAGACTGGTCAGGTCAAGTCGAGCGGCAACTTCACCTTCATGAGGCTGCACGCTGGTAGCCACATGGTGCCATACGACCAGCCCGAGTCGTCGGCTGATATGCTGACCAGGTGGTTGTCTGGTGAATTTTGGGCGTAAAGCGACTTCACACGACCTACCTGATGTGCCTAGTGGGGTGAGCAGATTGAAAGTATCTGGGTCCGAGATTATTCGAGGCTATCCTCAGTTGGTATAGGATGCATTTGGGGCGTTGAAATAGGCTGTTGCTTCAGATGTACAATACTAAACATGCACTCCTGGGTAACTGTTGAAACTCATAGGAACAAAGAATTATACCCATCATACCCCCAACTGCTTTCAGTCGCAATGTGAAAAGTCGACTAAACACCATCCTTGAGTAGTTCGAGCAACAAGCGTTTTATGACTGGGGAGTGTCGTCGATCATGAGAACATTGGTCGCTCAGGTGCTTACGCAGCCACGAGGGTTGCTACTCTCTCACTCAGATCGCTCAGCGTGTGCGAAAGGGGCCTTCGATGTGACGATGAGATGACGTAATACTAAAAGAGGTCACGAAATTTAAGATACACCCAATCCGAATCCGAGTCGCTCTCTGCTCTAGTCAACTTATCACTCGCTCCGGTATTCTCGCTCCCAATCTCTCTCTCATTGGTCTCATCGTCGACATCCACGTCAGACTCGTGTTCCGTCCAACTCTGCCGCTCATTCTGGATTCTACAGCAACACCTCACAACACCGATAGCTCTCGGCTGCTGCTTGAGTTTCGCAAACAGATATCTCGCGCTCGGCCGACCATTGCGACGCTTTTGCAGCATCGGCTCGCAAAACCGCTCGTAGAACCTACGGCTCTCCGTGTCCCATCCGCCCTCGAGAGCACCCCTGAATTTGTGCGTAACGCGGTGGTACTGCCTCGTGAAATGCGGATAGTCTCTGAACATTTCGTCGCGAAAAGCCGCAATCGCGCCGCTCCCGAGGACGACGAGGAGTTCCACGAAGACGAGACCCAGGGCGTAAACATCCGTCTTGGACCCGTGAGACAACGGCTCGTTTTCGTCGCTGCGGAAGGACTCGGGCGCGGCGAAGAGTCGGGTTGCGATTGCTGGGCTGGTGGTGGAGGTTTCTTCGCCGGATTCCACGCGCCGGGAAGAGCTGAAGTCGGTGAAGTATACTCGTCCTCTTCGACAGATGATGTTGCTCGGCTTGATGTCGTCGTGGTGGACGTGTTGTGAGTGCATGTAAGCGAGAGCTGATAGAAGACACATGAACCACTGCTTGATCCAGCTCTTGTCGAACACCTCTGGCTCGAGGGTGTCTACGAGGGCCATGAACGTCTGCAAATCGTGTTCTCCGACGGGTTGCATGAGCAGGTATACGTTGAGGTGTTTCGTGTTCTCTTTCTGCTGATGGCAGCTCACAAATCGAACAATGTGCGGGTGGGAGAGTCGTTTGAGGCTGAGGATCTCGCCCTTGATCTGATTGATTTGTGCGGCAGCCCTTTTCCCGCGGAAATCAGGGACGAAGAAGCGTTTTCGTGCCATTTTCTTGCCGCTCCTTTCGTCAATGACTTCTTCTACCTTACCACTTCTTCCTTCACCCAACTGCCTCACGACAGTGAAGTCTCTCAATCGATGCAGTCTCAACTCTACTTCTGTAAAGTCGCGCTCCTTTGTATCTCTTAGGAAGAACGGTTCATCCAGTTGTACACGCCGAGTAAATCTCGGCGGAGGAGATCTTTCGGGGGCGAGGCGTTCGCCATCCACGTAGATTGAAAGGTCAACGTAGTTCGCCGGGTCCTTTTCTGTGCTGGACGCCATCCTGTAGCTGGGCTTTCTTAATCCGCTCGACAAGGTGTGTTGTATGAAGCAGGCTGAGTGCGGGCAATAAGAAGTCAAACCAGCGTGCGATGTTCTCAGCCTCGTCAGCCCATGTACCGTATTGCTCTGTCTTGGCGCTGCCAGGGGAAGACGCGTGCATATATATGAGTCTGGGGAAAGAGCACCTGGGCGATCTAAGTAGTAGTATATAACCGTCGTGGCTATGAATATATCTTTCATGTTAATATCTCAGTCTCACAGTGCTTCATCAATGCATTCTCTCAAAGGTCTACCTCCGAACGAAGCCCGGAACTACGCCAGATGAACACTCTTCCCTGAACGGGACAACTACCTGAACCCATCTCTTATTGCGGGTAGTACTCCACAGTAATTGGCCTCCAGATCTCCAGAGCTAGACGCCGTCGTCACCCTCATCCAAGCATGGCTAGAGGACCACAGGTCACCAAGATGCGGCTTCCAATAAGAAGTATCATCTCCTTTCGATAGGATGTCACCAACGGGCAGCATCCAGGTGGGTGACTTCGAGAACAGCTCCCGGTGTTTTCCTCACACTTGAAATTTTTCAAGGGAGGAGCTACAGGACTGTTGGAGGTACGCTCGCACATCATCAGCTTGTCAAAGCTCACGATGACGGTAAGCCAATCTCAGGTCTGGAGTGCACGACCGCGAAGGCACGGCTCTTGGGAGAGAATTGTGCTGCCGGGCTGGGTGGATGCTAGAGCACAATTGTGCCAAGGAATTGCTGTTAGCATTCGGCTAGCAACCCAAGTGTAACTCCAACAGCATATGGGCTCGTCTGGACTAAGATGCGGTCACCGTGCATTCTTCATACGATGAGAGAAACCCAGTTGTGTTTGAAGAACCAGGTAGATTGTGTGATTTTTGGTACAGGCTGTTTACCCTAACCGCTAGAATTCCTCATGCCATTTCATATCATCCGAAGCGCATGAAGTAGCGTGAAAGCCAATGAATGCCCTTTGTAACACCGTGAGTGCACCTCTCCGCCCGAAGAAGCCTTGTTCCCGCACCACACAAAGCCCCAGCTGCCCAGCGAAAGCGAAACCGTTTAACCCTTCTTCTTGGAGACACCGACAGTGCGACCGCGGCGACCGGTCGTCTTGGAGTGCTGACCACGCACACGGAGGCCCCAGTAGTGTCGGAGACCACGGTGAGCACGGATCTTCTTCAAGCGCTCAAGATCCTCACGGAGTTTGGAGTCGACACCGTTGGCGAGGACCTGAGAGTTCTTGCCATCGACAATGTCGCGCTGCCTGTTGAGGAACCAGGTGGGGATCTTGTCTGCGAGTTGTCAATGCTTGCTCGCTTAGCACAGTTGGTGGTGGTACGTACACTGGAGGGGGTTCTGGAGGATGGTGACGATACGCTCAAGCTCTTCGGAGGTGAGGTCACCAGCACGCTTGCCGAGGTCTACATCGGCCTTCTTGCAGACCAAGTTGGAGTATCGGCGACCGACACCCTTGATCTTGGTCATGGCGTACATGACCTTTTGCTTTCCATCGACGTTCGTGTTCAACAAACGGATGATGTACTGGAAGCTGTGGTGAGTCAGCATCGTCTTCAATGACCCATGCAAAGCTCAAGAGATTCCAATAGGCCTTAAGAGTCCTCAACGCCCCACGCATCTGCACGTGTCGACAGCTCACACGATATGGCTTCAGACAGCAAGGTTTCCCGACACCGTGACCACCACACATCCCAACAAGTTGGGCACGCTGCGACAGTTGTTCCTGCTCCTCAATCCCATCACAGCCCACCGGCTAACCTTGCTGTTGTGCTTCCACCGTGCGCGCTGCGGACAGAGTCGAGTGATGCTGGGTCGTAATGCGTTCTCGCGGAGACGGCTATGGACTTGCGAAGTCGCGGGGTTCGTGGTATAGGTTTTACATACTTCGACTTCTCTCCGGTGACGAGCGCTACGATAATGTCAGTCCATGTATGCACCGGAGAGCGGGTGCATGGCGATGCGTCTGGCGCTCGCCTTCCGAGACCATGCGGCGACCGCAGGCGGCGAGCATGAATGATCGTACAGTGCGAGAAAGCTCTGCTGAGGGGCGTACTCACACATGATGGCGGCTTGTCGAGGGGCTCGTCGATGGGTGTTGTCGTTGGCTTTAGCGAGTTCGAGGGAAAGAGGGCGATTTCGAAAGTTGTGTGTGCGCCGGTCGGCGCTAGTGGCTCGGCATCCCGAGCAGGCACACTAACCGAGTTCGCCCTTCACTCGATGCGAAATTTGGCCTCCCTCTCGCCCACGAACGTTCGTTGTCTGATTGCAATACATTTGAGCTCCCTCATTCTTGCTTTCTGTTGAAGCATTGACTCTGTCGCGCTGTCTTTTTGCAGCCCTGTCCTGACCCATGCGACGGACCCCGTGATACAGATCGCCGCGACAAGGCTATGCGCTTCGTGTCCACGAAAACAATGCATTGATTTCTTCCCTGGATGATCGTATTTGCTGTCGCATGCGCTCATTTGCTTGTATGGCGCATGTCGCGCTCAACGATTGAGCTTTGGGGTGGCGCGGTTCGTTCGAGCGGGACTGCGCCACACTGAGCACATCACGATGTAGGTACGGTAAAGTTGCCGGCCTCTCGATGCGGCGTTCGACGCCTTGTTTAAGGCACCGACTTTTGGGAGCAGGCCTCCGATAATGTACGACGATATATTCTTCCCAATAAATTGCACATATCGCCCCGCACAACGCGTAACCTTGTTTGTACTTATTATTCTTTGCTAGCTACTCATATCAAGAACAGCTGTATCTCGCTTCTTGTCCAAGGTTTACCTATCCCCATCTTCGCATCACATGCACCTCAGGATATCTAATGCATCCTGTTCCCTGAGATAGCATTTCTGTTCTCACAACAGCCAAGGGCCTGCTCGACAGCGAAGAAGCCAGGAACCTCAGCAGGACGGGCGGTAAACCGTCAAAGCCTTTTGCTGGAATCCTGTCAGCATGGACGTGCCTCCCGAGACTTTCCCGTCCCCATCGGCTTCCATACGGCGCGATACTGTGTCGACCATGAGTAGTGATAAGCTGCCCTCGCTTCCCTCGGGCAGATGGCCAATTACCATCCATGGAAACTGTGCTCGGTGTGGCCACCACCACAAAGCTGCTACAATTCAGATACACGTCGTTGAAGGCATCTGCGAAGCGAGCCACGTCGTTTGCGACCGCTGTGGTCAAAAGTGGCTTACCATCGGTGGACTTAACAGTACGCAGATATCTCTACTCAGTACCGTTACAACTGAGTTAGATTATGGGGAAATCAACTTTCGCTACACTCTGTTCAGCATGGTGCGATCGGCAACCTCAATCGCCTCGCCAACAGCCTTGGCCAACGTTCCTGAAGATCCTTCGCCGTTACCATCTCGCAGCTCGTCGGCACGATACACTCGCCACTTTTTCGATGCCTCTAAAAGAAGCCTTCGGGAATATCGTGCCAATGCTTCGTCCGATGGTTATGCCGAAGCGAGACCGACGCAAGTGCTGGATAGCGAACCTATAGCAGAGAAATCTATGCCTAGCCTGCCAAATAATAGCTCACCGGCACTCAAAAGGATCAAACGGAAGCTCAAAAAGGTTTTCGGCGTCTTGAAGAAAGTTCACCACAAGGCGCTATCCCACAAGTCGAGAAGATCTGAGCCGACGGCAGAAAGTGATGGGAAGGAACCAAACACCGAAACGGAAATGCAAAGACAGACCACGTCAACTGGCATAGTTGTGCCGGTATCTCCGGGAAACAAGAAACCATTCAGGCATGTCGGGGGTGGTGATAGCGTACCTGCAAAGATTACTGGGCAAGCCATTGAGGACTTGGGATCCGTCGACAAGGGAACCATTCGCAATATGACGCCAAAGCAGCGTGATACATGGGTTCGAGGGCGCATAACGGCCTACAAGCAATCCAAGTCTCGTTCTGCCCTCCAGTGTGACTGCAAGCGACGGCATTCGGCCTCTTCCATTGGCGATTACAGTCTACTACCCCACCGTTCCGCTACAACACCAATATTTCAACGCTATTCTCTTGATCAAATGGGCAGTCAGTTTGACGCACTCCCCCCAGGAGCCTTCTTCAATCACACCGGGCCACTGACGATCAGCGCGACCAGAATCTCAGAGGCAGACACAGCTGTTGAGCATCAGGAGGATTCTTCAAGCCCGCAAACCTCGCAACACGCGCGTCCAGCGTCTTTGTTCCGATCTCGATTGTCCTGGCAGCAGTCTCGCCACGCTCGTACGCAGCGTGATTCTTTGGATTTTGTGCTTGCAAATCCGATTCGTAATTTGCGCGGGTTGGATCGACTCTCACTCGCTTCTGTCACTTCTCAGGATATATTGACTGAAGTTGACGCTCGTGAGCTACCATCTTCGGCTAATCCTGTAGTGGAAGGGGTGTCTACGACCTCTCATCGATCTGAGAGCTAGACATGGATGGTTGAGCGTAAACCAGGGTGTTCCTGTCCCTGCACTACTAGATCAAAAGACAGGGTCACAGTGTGCCCAGGACGTGACCCTGTCATGCTCAGCGTGTAATCTGTATCATTTCCGGCCAGCTCCTTCATCTTTTGAAGACAAATTGCGTTCATGGAAGGTAACAACGGGAACGATTATTGGCGAAATTGGTTGCAACCATTTGGGGTACCCGTCATATACCACTCTGTGTTTACGACTTAGATAGAATTGCTCAGCGTAGATAATATCTTCATTCACGTGAACGATTTTTCATTATGATTGTCTCACATACCATAGGTACCTCCTTAGGCGCCGTACCCAAATGTGTTCGCAAAAAAAAATTGTTTACTGTAGCTTCAGAGACTGATCGATCTTCTTTGAACACTGGTCTGCTACTTCGACATGGCTAATGATTCTGACGTCCACTCTAGGCAAGGGAACGTTTTCTACGTCACAGTATAGCACCTCTATCCATTTTTATCTTGCTTTGGTTGTGGCTTATTGTTTCACAATTTTTCACTCACGGGTAAATACCTAACCCTAGTGGCTTGGAAACCATACCGTCTGGCACAAGTAGATGATGTAATGAAAATTTTGCGACAAGGTACCTAGGTAAGCGATAGGTAGCTCAGCTCGCCGTTTGCTGGCGCAACGTCTTGAGTAGATTTTTCTGTGTATATCGAAGTTCTCGTTGCCTAAACAAACTCACGACAGCCGACGACTATCTCAACTATCGCATGAGCCCGAGCATTGACCTTGCTATACCTATCAGGTCACGATGTTGGCTCGCAAGTTCATGGAGGCACTTCCTTCTAGATGGTTATTTATCAAGTCCCACCGAGTAGAAAATACATGTTGCCCTGTCGGCTGCCCCGCTAGGTGGGTACCTCGGCGGAAGGCTCGCGATGCAGTGTGGCGCTTACCGTTATGGGCCTCCAATGCTGCCATCTCGAATTGAAGCTAAACTTTTTACACATGTCGATGGTCTGTGATTCGACCGGTACTCTCGGCCATGTCTGCTGCAGGGTTTACAAGGTGTGCAAAGACCGTGCCTACCCGCCCCCGCCAGCGCTTGGCAGGCGACGTCATCGAGGACCCTCAGCCTGTGACACATGCACGCAGCACGCCTTAAAAACATGGCCTCCTCACGGATCGCCTCGCTGATCGTACCGGTATAAAGGACGAAACGGGCTTAGCGCTCAGGCTGTGACTCCAATGACAAAAAGAACAACGTATTCGGATTTGTTTTAGTCTGTGAACCTGAGGAAAGTGCGACGCGCAAGTGAGATAAAAGAGGGGAAAAAGCACCACGTCGCACCTGCAGTTTGCAATCGCTATCACGCCACTGCCTTGATGCCTAAGCCCAGGTCAACGTAGGCATCACCATTAATCTCACCTCTGACCACGCATCCCGAGCCTCGACAAACCACAGGCGATCGATACACCCGCCGTCCACCACCATGACCACCGTCACTTCAGGCTTCGGGTTTGCCGCCAACGGCAACGGCAACGGAAACGGAGGCACCGAGTTCCTCTCCATGCTTGCCCCGCCTAAGCATGACCTCAGCGAGTACGATAACACCAAGCCACACTCTCAGCAGCCCGCCTCGATACCACAAGTCTTCCGCGATGCCATGTCGGTGCGCGAAGAAGTTTATGGCGAGCAAGGCGTACCCCTGGAAGCTGAGTTCGACGAAGACGACGCACGAAGCTGGCATTGGGTGGTTTATGCATCCGTAGCATCCACCGCAAGCACACCACCTAAGCACATGCGCGCCGAAGGCTCAACAACCAAAGAAGAGGACACCAGAAGGGCAAGTGCGTCAGCCTCGCGCCTGCCCGTAGGTACTATGCGGCTAATTCCCGCGCCCCATGGATCGAACAAATATCTAGAGAGCGCAGACAAGCATCCGGATGCAGACCCGCGTGCAGGCACCGCCAGTGCGTCCCAGAAGAAGCACCCCACCGAGCCGTACGTCAAGCTTGGCCGCCTAGCTGTTCTCGCGCCCTACCGTAAGCTCGGTCTTGCAAAGTTGCTCATCAACACGGCAACCGACTACGCCGCGAAGCATCCCGAGACTATATATCAGCCACCTTCACCCACGACTATGGAGCTTGCCAATTTACGCGGCCAGGCAACTCACGATGCCGCCACATGGCAAGGCCTCGTTATGATTCACGCTCAAGCCAACCTCAAGGACTACTGGGAGAAGAATTTCGGATTCAAAGAGGAACTCATGAATGAAAACGGCGAAGTGGAGATAGGAAAAGAGCCGCATTGGTGGGAAGAAGGCATCGAGCATGTGGGCATGTGGAAGAGGCTGAAGATTGACCATGGAAGGTTGTAATGCATCATTCCCCCTGCTCTGCATTGCATACCTTCATTTGTTTTCTTCTCCTCCTCCTGACGAGACGCGCTTGATCGAAGGCTCTTACTTATCTGAAAATTAGGCCGGCCTACATAGCCACTCCTCCACCTGCGCTGTGGCCCGGGTTTGGTTACGGATACCCTTGATATCAGCAACATACCCCAAGACGCACTCTGGCGACTCTGACATTTCTTTTGTTCTTATATTTCTTCTTCAGCGACGACAAGAGATATCCCAATACCCCATCTACGGCAAGAAAACGTACGACGACACGACTTTTCTTTCTTGGAACTCCGATTCAGGTTCTGGAATTGCTGCAAAGCGGTTGCTTTCCAGGCAGGATTGAGCAATGGTGAATTGGGGAGGAATGATAGATTTGATGCATGGGCGTTTCCCATGTTACGGCCGCTACATATCACAATCTAAAAGTCTTTGTTTGCCTACCCCCGGTATACCTCGCAGATCCGCATTTCAAGAAGTGAGTTAAAGACGTGTCGATATTCACGTGTGGCGACTGCGTCGGTCACAGCTCCCAAAATAGAGGCAGTCACGTACTTCAAACAAACATTGCAGTGGAATCGCTTTGTGAAGATTTGCCAGTCGGGGCAGTGTCAATGAGCATGTTTGGGGCGCCTCGGAAGCTATTATAATCTGCGACATCACTACCGTCATACCTGAGCCTCGGAAAACCTGGTCGATACAGCTAATTTTCTTAAAAGTCGCGATGCCGGACCGGAGTCTTATCCAGGATTGGTAAGAGGAGATGGCCAAACGTGATCGCATTGCGAAAGAGTGGATTGGGGTTTCCTGCGGTCGGCGTGCATTCGTGCTGTTGATACTTCCGCTGGTGGGCGAGCCTGTCTTCCTAGATATTCGCTTTCACAAAAGCTCTAGGTATGGTAGTCATCCATACAAGCGTGAAGCCACAAATGGCGGCACGTGTCAACCAGCGCTCAGGTTAGCGAAGTATACCTACCGTACCTAATACCACATTCCGGGCCTGCTAATCCACGACATGGCCGGCACCAACACCTGGACGCATTCTCTCCACGCAGCGGCACCACACCGCTGCCATCTTCGGCGCCCGTTCAACAGGTTCGACGGCTGTGTCTCTTCCTCAGCTCGTGTCGCATGTGAAGCCGCGCGCGTGGCCGTTTCCGTCGCGCGGCTACCGGTAGGTACGGTACGGTACGGTACCTTCTCCACCGGCGCCGGATACCTACCTACCTACCTGCATCGACGGGTCTCGGCAGCGCCGTTAGTGGCTCACACGTATAACCGCCTCCTGATAATAGAAGGCCGATCCGACTCCGAAATTTGCGAAGTGGAGGGCCGTTTGGTTGAGGTTGAAGATGGAGTGTTACGGGGCTGAGAAAGACCAATCGGAGAGGGATGGGAGGAGGGCTTAGCGCCTGCACGTGCGAGACTGCTGCACTGCAACCATGCACCGCGTGTGTGGGGGCTCGCTCTCCTTGCTTCTGTTTGCAGGAGTCTCGCGCAGCTGTGTTTGAGCGACGGCGTCCTGGTTGGGAGAAGGAGTTTCAAGCGAGGAGGGCGCGTGTCTGATCGTGCATGTCCTGAGAATAGGACGTTATCGAGTGGTTGCTCGTTGCCGATTCATGTACCTAGGTAGGTAGGTAGGTGCGGCAAGCGGAGCGACGAGGTGGTATCATGTCTATTGTTGGCAGCGACATTGTTCTGAACTGCATCAGCCGCGCTGCTACGATAGCAATGTTCGAGGCATGGTGATTTTTTCCGAGTAAATCTTAGTCCATTGCAACTGCAATAGCGTAGTAATGTGTACATTTTGAAAAGAATGAAATGCCATAGCAGTATCACCCTATCCTATGCCCAGGTGCGCTTGCCCATACAAGCTGTAGAGCTACCTGTCGCAGCCCATGAAACAAAGTTCCAACAACACCGCCTACGCCCACCAAGTGACCACTCAAAAAGCACAGTAGCCACAACACCGCTCACAATGCCATCGACCGTTTTCGCCAGTTAAACAGAGATGTCGCCCTCCGAGTACCCATTGGGATAGTAATCCTGTCGCCACTCATGCCAATCTGCGCACCCGCCGTTCACATTGTTCAGGCTGGCGGTGATGTCGTCTGCTCGCTCGACGAACTGGATACCAAAGCCCTGTGACAGATGGAATGGGATGTGGCAGTGCATGAGCCACAGGCCCGGGTTGTCCGACTCGAAAGCAAGCACGAGGTATCCCTTTGCGGGCAGAGTCGCTGTGTCGCGTCGAGGGGGGTTGTCCATCTGCAGGGTTGAGATGTCACCTTCCCAAGTCTTGCCCGATTCCTGGGCAAGGACATAGAAGTCATGTCCGTGGAGATGGATTGGGTGCGGAACCGCAGCTAGATTGGCAGGGTCTTGTTGGATTACCCAGTACTGAAACTTGTGTGCCTGGCCGATGGCGTACGTATTTTCGGGTTTGGTGAAGTTGCCGCCGTTGTGGGAGATCTGTTGGATCGAAGGGTTGCTGATGTTGAGGTGCATAGGCGAGTCGCCGATAAGCCATTGAACGAGATTTGCACCTTCAACGATGGTGTTGCTGAACTTGACTTCCATCTCTTGGGGCGTGGTCTGGGGTACTTTCGTCTTGACCCATGGTACAAGACTCTTCTCGTCCTCGCAGCCAGTGGACAGCTGTGATGTTGCTTCCGAATCGGGATTCTCTTCATCTGCGCCCTCATAGCGGAAGATGCCTCGAATTTGGCCTTGCATGAGATTCGGTCCGTCACAGGCACCGCCACCCGTATCGACACGAAGCCAGTAGTTACCAACAGTTTGATTCGCATTGATGACGACGTCATAGCGTTGCCCTGTATGTTGGTCAACGGAGATGCTCCTATCTATGTTGCGCGGTTTTTGGCGGGGCTGGCACGAAAATGTAGGTAGAAAAAATGAACTTACCATTCGCTATCGTGAGTGAGCTCGCACTGTAAGGCACGATTGGATTGAAGTCTGCCGCAATCACCGTGAAGGGATGTCCGTCAAGAGCCACGTTGACCCAATTGTTAATGCCGTTGTTCATAAGACGCAACAGATGTGTTTTTCCCTTTTTAAGCGTGGTGACGGCGTAACTTCCACCGAAATCCGAGACCATTGTCCCATTCACGAGCATATTATCTGCTGTCGGCGGGCCATTGGCATGAAGTGTAGCTGCGTTGACGGTGAATCTGGTCATGAGTAAGCGGAGAAACTACCAAGGCCAAGCAATGCTCTTACACAGGAGTATGGAACCAATCCGTGAACGGCAGAGGTCCAATGTCAATATCCCAGTTCTTTGTTGAGGGCCCATGAATCACGATGGGACCTGAGACACCCTCGCTGTACTGCACTGAATAATGACTGTGCCACCAAGACGAACCATACTGCGTGGCTTTGAAACGGTACGTCCTCGAGCCACCTGGTGGAATAGGACACTCTGTTACACCAGCTGTACCGTCCTCATCGTTTGTACCGAGCTGTCTCAAGCCATGCCAGTGAATGCCTGTGCCATTGGATTCGAGGTTGTTGGTTACCGTGACTTCAATGTTGTCTCCCCAGTTTGCGTATAGCGTCTGAGGGCTATTAGCAAGCTTCGCCGCCAGTTTCATTCTTATTCATCTTACCGGTCCCGGGAACTGCCCATTTACTAGCAACATAATCCTTTCGAAACCATCTGGACTACCAGTCGTGTTGCTGACTTCCCAAGTGTACTGGCCTTGTCAACTTCATCCTATTCTATGCGCAAGTTGGAAGGCTCACTTTCACCGTGTTTCCGGTGTCGGGCCAACTCGCATCCATGTCGGTTTCGATGTCGAAATCCCCCCAACATGCCCTGGACTGTGGGCCATTCTGGCAGGAATGGTTGCGTACGCTGTTTGAAGGTTCGGGAGACCTCTTCAAGAGGTTTATAAGATCATCGGCTTTTGGTAGAGCGAACGAAAAAACGGAAGGACATATGATGGCCAACAACAGGGCTACATATACCAATCTGGGGGATGGGAACCACATCGTGAAAGCAGTGAGCACAAATGAGGGGAATTGAGGTTGTGACAAATGCGCGGCGTACTCAAAGACCTTAAAATGAAAGCAAGCAGGAGAACGAGCAGTCACTGCGAGAGAGACGGTTGCAGCATCTTTGGGATCAGAAGGATGGGGTGACTATATACGCCATCACTATTGCTTCTTCGAGGCTGGTTGGCATGGTGAAAGCGAAGCTAGAGTCTAGGGCTGGGAGTTACACGGGACACCGATCAGATCAAGCAATACCGTTGGCTGTCAGCCTAGCTTGATACCTGCGTGCAACCTTCTCCTCCGTGAGGTTGTGAACGAAAGTGGAATGGCGGTTGGAAGGTCGTGCTCCCGCCACAGTGTTCCTCGGGCGACAGTGGCTGGTATCAATGAAGCGCGATGCCTAGGATCCCTGGTAGTTAGTCAGAACAGGTTAGTAGGGTTGCTGCGATGGCCTAGCTCCAGTGTAGAGATATGAGGCTAATTTGGCAGCGAAAGACTACTGCAATGTGGATTGCAGTACACCGGTCTACGATGGCACGTCAGGCCATTGGGTCGTATGATGCCGAGGGGACAACCTTAGATGCATTATGCAGTCAGAAGCCTGTGCTACTGTTCGTCAAGCGATCAAAATCGTTGGCGGTGGCGCTGATGCGGTAGGTGTCGTGTGTGAAGTCGGAGATACAACAGCTTCTCCCGCATTTGGCTAAGCCCTTTTCGGCAGAGGGGAACAGCACCGATCTGCGACACTATGCCCGCCTTAGCGTAACCGGAGTTGACTCGGGGACCCGGTCGTTCCATCACCAATCGCTATCTTACCGTGAAGCACTCATAGGACGACGCAGCAACATTGCCGCAATAGCCTGCCTGAACAAAGACACCCTGCCGGTTGTTACCCGCCGTGAACCAAGATCGTGACGTTCTCGTCATTGGTGCAGAGACTGGACAGGCAAAGACTGTGCTGTAATCTGGTGTAATCTGCCGCTCCGCTCAACGCTCCGTGCAAGAAACTACTAGAATCTGTGCAAGAACTGATTGCAGACACCTCAGGTTACGCTCTGCCGAGGAGACATCACGATCATCGTCCCACTGTCGCTGCCCTGTTTGTCAATGTAGTACTACTGGGCACCCCTGCGAGCATGTGCATGAGGATTTCCGATGGAAACTGTAAGCGAAGGACGCCTCCGAAATGAAAGGCTGAAGAGAAGCAGTCCTCTGGAGGAAGTCGGGTCCTATCCGAGCACCTGGCTGGGAACGAAATCACTGAAGCCTGGCCCGAGGTCTAAGGTGGCTGCATTTTCCTGCATTTGCGTGGTGAGTAAGTGGACATGACTGTCAGCCGCTCGTATGGCGCGCCTATGCACTGAGGGCAAACCCTGCTGTAAATTCAATAGCTGGGACAGCGTTCTTCAGCCACGAACGTGTATGCATGCCAAGGGCGTGAAGTAACAGAAACCAGTAAGATGGTATCTTGCACGAGGTTTTGACTTTCGACAGCGGTAGCGATGCTCCATGCGTCTCTACCCCACACCTGACCTGGAGATATCTTCAAAGTCGGAGTTCAACCGCTCACTCAGTCAGTTGTCAGTGATGAGCGTGGCGCAGATGGTCAGCTCAAAACCGTTGAGCCAGCCTCCTCTGCCAGCCCAACTGCTTCAAGAGGGCTGGAACCAAGAAGCCTGATTAAGGTTGCATGATACTAACGGCCGCTAATATATACTCGGAGGAAAAAAAGATGCACGCAGTGAGAAGCTTGTCTAGCCTGCCGAAGGAGGCGTTCCGGCAATGGTCATTGGGTCAATCGGCTATACTGCCGTAGCAACCGTATTGTGATTCATCGTGACGGTGTAAGATGTTCCTGGTTTAACACTGCGGCGAGCTATCGGAGTTTCCAAGCCAACGTACCGTAACCATCTTTCAATTGATGGTGATCATATCGCCACTCTGAGCAGTCTGCGAGCGGACATAGTTCGCAGAAATTACTGGACCTTGGACACCACACTAGTGTCTGCCTTCCCACTTACAACGCATCTCTTGTGTGATGAGACGAAAGTCTTGTGTGTCTACTCTTTTACTGAGTACCATTATGTCGTTGATCAGTGTCAAAAATCAGAAACCTCATGGATATCTGAGACACAGTAAGACTCGCTACCATGCATCAAGAACGCAAGATTGTACCTACCGTATACCTAGCACATCCACCCACCGGCAAACGCAGCCGCGCATCTCCGGATACAAAAAAAAAGAAAAAGTATTGAAACCAAACTGTAGAGTAACATCGGTTCCGTTGAGCAACATGTGACTGCCGTAGTATACCCGTGTTCTTTGTGCTTCCCATGTGCGGGGAGCTCGTGGCTCCACGGACCCTTACGGGGTACCTACGGTACCTACCTACCTCCGTACTAGGCCGCACGTGCGCCTCAATACATTGCCACGATACAGTGATACTATCCTGAAAGCATGTACATGTCGAATGATTCGGTGCCTTGGCAGGCATGGGATTCCACGACATAGTCGAGAGTGAGTGCCTCGGAATTGTAGGTATTGCTGTGTGGGTCAATTTCAGGATTTCAATCGCAGACTCCGCGTGCTACCTAGGTACCAAGTGCGAGTAGGGACTTCACGTTGTCAAATCGTGAAGCGCTCGGTGCACATCGTCTCAGCATCCGATGGATTGCAAATTCGCAAGCGCTGCGACAAAAACTCAATGTCTCGAAATGCAAACGCGCATTCCCTCATCGGCCCAGCCCTCGCCATCTAGCTTGGGTTCCCTCGATGTCTGTTGCGGTCGCCGTTGCCGCTGGTGACGCGAAGGTCCAGCATCGCACGAGCAGATGGTTCAAGATTGACCTTTGCTCAGTTTCAAACGGTAAATACAGTACCTCGATCCAAGCAGGCCTGAAAGTCCTTGAGAAACGCCCACCAAGAAACTCTCGATGCCATCGCTGCCCAGACTTATTGACTTAAACCTCAAATCAAAAAAAAAATAAAACCCCCCACCTCACCTTCCCTGCCAGGTCTCGCGCCGAAGCCTAGAGTCCTTCAACACCAATTACACTCGTCTCCCACACGCAACCATACACGTGCGGTGAAGGCTAAACATTCAAAAGTCGACTTCAGCTCCACCCCAATCAGCACGCAAAGACCGCCCCAACGTATACCTACCTACCTACCTACCTACCTACCCACAGCCCGCACACCGTACCCCAAAGCAAAGTCCCCACAGCGCGCTTCACACCCCTCAAATCCACTGCTAGCACAAAAGCCACAAGGCAGGTTCGGCTACCTACCTACGATACCCACTACTGTACCCGACCAACCTCACGGTAAGCTATCTTGCTAGCTACGATAGCAGACCCCGCAGTCCCAGCCCCCAGCATAGGTACCTAGCGCAGCAACAAGCCTGAGTTGAGTTTGCCTTCAACATCTACCGTACCCTTTGCGCTCGTTGGACTTGTCGCTGATGGGGCGTCCACGCGTAGGTATACGCGTGCTGTGGAAGCCGAGAAGGCGATGCTGTCCTTGTCTTTGTTTCCGTGCGTGCGCTTCTGTCGAGACGGCGCGCTCGGCGTAGGTACCTAAAGCACTGTTCTGTCGGGTGTCTAGATGATGGCGAGGATTCTGGCTGGGTTTGCGTCGAATTCGAGCATCACTGAGGGTGCACGGGATGTAGGATGCAGGGGGAAGTTGAAGGGTTCAAAACGCATAGAGTTTAGTGTCGCAGTTTTTGAAATTTGCATTGGAGAAGATGGATCTATCTGGTGGGCAGATGGCCATCAGACCATATGGACATTGGTTTGACCATCAGCACCCCAGCTACGCGTCGGCATCCTGCTCCTCCTCCTGCTCGGGCATGTGCGTGACATGATTGAAGCCCTTCTTGCAAGGGCTGCAAGCATCACCCATCCCGTGCGGCAGCTGGAAGCAGAAGACTTTCACCCTGACCCCACAGAACATGCACTGGCTCTCTCTCTTCTTCTTCGCCCAGCCGATACTCTCCCCGACCTCATCCACAGTGGCCTGGATGCCTACCGCCCGAGCAAGTGCCTCGTCTTGTTTCCTACTGATGTAGTCCTTCGCCAACTTCAGTCGGGCAGCCTTCTCGTTGCGCGCTCCGGCGCGACGTGCAGCTTCTTCGGTGCGCTCCTCCGCCAAATTCTCTTTGAGCTTCCGGGCTTCCTGTTTGCGCTTGGTTTCCGCGGCTTGCTTCTCGCGCTCCTCACGCTCTTTCTCCTCGCGTCGACGTCTGCCCTCTTCTTCGCGCTCCTTACGTAGCCGCTCTTCGTCTTCGCGCTCCTTTCGCAGCCGCTCTTTCTCTTCGCGCCGACGTTTGTCCTCTTCTTGGCGCTTCTTGTGCCATGCTTCTCGCTTCTCTTCTTCCCTCTTCCTCTCCGCCTGCTTCTCCAGCTGCGCTTGCAAGTAGGCACGCAGAAAGGCCTTCTCGTGGTCGGCCAGTCCTTTAGGAGGAGGGTTGATCTAGTACACGGACCCGTATATTGGCCCTGCTCGTGAACAGACGACGAACATAACATACCTTCTCCCCCTCGAGTCGTTGGCGGCGTGCCTGACATCCCTTGCATTCACATTGGCCTCATCGATTGATATTAGCACCAGACTCGTTCATGCACCGATCATGCGTTTCGTCTTCCCGTCGAACGACTTCAACGTAACGTCGAAAGGCAGCGTGCTGACTCGAGAGCCTTTTCATCTTGGCCTCGTAGCACGCGTCCTCGGCTTCTTTTCCCTCCTTCGATTCTTCGGCCTCTTTCTGCGCTTTGGCTTCCTGTTCGTGATATCGCCGATATGTGATCCAGGCATCCTTTAGCCGGCCGATGTAGGCCTTGTCATATATCTCGCGCTCTTCTGCATTACGGAGCTGTTCATACGCTGCATGGAACTACGCGCATTAATTAGTCTAGGTACGTTTGTGTGCACACAATAGCATACCCTCTTGAAGTCATCATCGTCTTTGGTACATCCCGTCTTGTCCGGGTGATATCGCAAGGCGAGTTTGCGGTACGCCGACTTGATTTCAGCTTGCGTAGCACTCTGAGTTACATCCAGGTCGAAGTAAAAGTCTCCGATACTTGGCTTGAAGGGCGCCATTGTGGATGCGTTAGGGCGAGAATAATGTGTACGCAAAGAGAGCACAACAGTGGGCGTGGAGACAGAAGACGGAAAGGTGGAGATTGCGCGTTTATTGTGGGAGACGGGTCGCCAAAATTTGTGAGTCGGGAAGAGAAGGAGCGCCCAAAAACTGACAGCAAGGTGAAGGTGAATCAGGGTTGCAATAGCTGTACTGTTTTGTAGGATCACCTTCAATTTCGAAGCCGTTTATATCTTTATGTAGGGAGTGCTTCTGCGATCCAGTAGTCGATAGCTCGATCCGCAGGTTGTTGACAGGTCGGGCGGGTCTCGAGCCAATCTCTCATCCACACACCACGCCCTCCTTAGGAATCTCAACCTCCTCCTGCTGCGTTCCTTCAACCGGAGTTCCTTCAACCGGGGCCGTTTCCCCCTCAGCCGTGTGCCCGTTTGCCGCTGTTGTCTTCAAGGTCTCCTTCTCGATCCTGCCCTCTGGCTGTAGTCCTACCGCTTTGGCTGACGCCTCTTCATCCTCCAGCCTCTTCTTCTCCTTCTTGCTCAGCTGCATCGATCCCTTCTTTATAGCCTCCTTTGGGAGCGGGCGGACGTAGGGCTGACACACCCAGAAAGGACGTTTGCATCGGGCGACAGTAGCGAGCGAGGACTCGTATGGGTCCAGCTCTTCCTGTGGGGTGTCATCTTGTGCGCTCTCGGGTGCAGAGTCCAATTTGCTGGTGTATTCGCCATTCGTAGTTTGCGCATCGGCGTGCTCCCGTTCGTAAGCTTGTATGCCCTCTTGAACAGCCTTCTCCGTGAGCTTAAGCACGTTCTCGTAGGCGTCGATATCACCCATACGACACTTTGCCAATGCGTCCCTGACGTTGTGATGCTGTGATACGAGCGGTCGCAGGAGATGGAACAAATGCGCCTGCATAGCCGTCAGGTTCGGGTTTTTCGGTTGACCCTTTTCGATCTTGTTCTGTTTTTGTCTCTTGCGTGGCGGGCCATCATCCTCTTCCCGCGGCGGCGATGGCGGCTCTTCAGGGTCGTCGGGATGGAAGAGCGGACCTCGCACCGGTGGTTCTTGCCCAAGCGCATACTTGTGGATGATGTCCATATAACGACGGAACACGGCATCGACTCTGTAGCCGCCTTTCCCGTCTCGTCCGCGCCAGTATTCACGGCCCTCTTCGCCGATCGGAGGGGGCTTCGCGAAGATAGTCGGGTCGTACAGGTTTCCTTCAGCAGTCATGACACCATCGGCACCCGTCGTTTCCAGACACTTTGCAAAATCCTCATGCTGCAGAATGTTGCCATTTGCAAATATGACTGTGTCTCTTGGCAGATTCTCCCTCAGATAGCGGATCATCTCCCAATCTGCCAGTCCGGTGTTATGTCCCTTTTGTTCGCGCCGCCGGCCGTGTACGGTAAGTATGTTCGCCCCGGCGTCCAGTATGGTTTTCGCGTACGCCAGTGTCTTCTCCTTTGTCTCAAGAATCCTGAACTTGGCCGTGATTGGCACATCTAGCTCCTCGTCCAGCTTTTTTATCATCTTCGCAATCAACTCCGGAGTTTCCTGCAAGAACGCCCCATAGTTTCCCCTCCTCGCGATACCCTGCGGACATCCTAAATTCAGATCGACGGCATCGCAGAACGACGCGACGTGTTTTGCAGCGCCAAGCAGGTCGTCAGGGTCATTGGAGCAAAACTGCACAGTGAGCGGGCGGTCGAACGCTGGGTTCCCGTCGAGATGTCGCTCTGTATCTGGGAGCTGCGAGAAATGGTATGCGTCGGGAGGCGAAGGTATGGCTGACTTGAGCGGCTGGAAGTGTGAGTCACGGTACTTGGGGACCTCGAGAAACATTTTGGAGTGAAACATGGGCGTGTACGCAAGCAGGTTGGACTGCTCCGAGGCAGGGAGGAAGGAACGCGAGAGCATGCGCCAGGCCTGGAATGCATCATTAGTTGCCTGTCTGCATGTGTAGCTCTGGGTGGCGTACGAATTCCGACTGGTCTACCATAGGCGCAAGCACAAGCTTGGGGCTGCCTATACTCTGGTAGAAAGCCCTCCCGCGCAGCTTGTTCCTTTGCCTGGGCTGGTCCACACCATCGCTACCCTCCCTCTTCGGAGTTGGCACGTCAGATGCCATGGCCGGGATGCTGGTACCGAAGAAGCGTCTGCAATAACCTGAAGTAGTCGTATTCGTAGTCGTAGTCGCAACTTTCAGAACAGCGGGGGCACCGCTGCCCGCCGCGCGCAAGAACAGCGAATGAATGGCGGCCAACTTTCTCACTAGGTTGCGGGACAGATCGGAATGTTGTCCCAGGCAAGCGGTGAAGGCACACGCGTGATGTGATTGTGGATATGAAAAGAGGTCATCCCCTCGCAGAATGTTGTGCTAGAATTTTGGATCCCAGGAGCCAGGGCCCGACCAATCGGGGAGCACCATCCCTCCCGCCAGCCATCTTAGACAGGGCTGAGAGCAGCTGAGTGGACCAGATGTTTCATTAATGGTGCTTTTTTTCCCCTTCTGACTCTAGAAACGGTGTGCTTGATTCATATATAGCGATGCTGCCGCTGCTCTTTGTTTTCCAGTGTCGTCGCTGACCGAGTGTTTGCTCAAGTGCGGCTGCCCTCTCACGTCTCCACTTTGTCGCACCTTCGCTCCGAGAGCCGTCGGAACCCCATCACAGTCCTCATTGCATCACGCCATCGCCACGCACCGAGTCACCAGCTGCAAACAGCAAATTAACATGCTAAAGAACTTCATTCCACTGACGACCAGGCAACGACTATACTCCTACGCCTACGGTCCCTCCAACACACGTGCCAGTCATGGCATGCTGCCTTGCAAAGTGCGAGAGCACTCTACAATATCGTCCGATGCAGCCTGGAAAATAAATCGTCAATGCCCCCATACGCCAGTCCATTAAAACCCCATTATGCCGGAACCGCAGCTCGAATTCCGCGTCGCCAGCTCGTATAGCCGATCGACTGACCAGGTCCAGAAGAAATAATCATTAGGTTGGATATCTCGTTGGCTGGAGCAGCACACGTTCTTGCGAACGCGGCGAGTCTATGGGCGAACCAAAGGAATACTAATCGCTGAAAATGCCCACCCGCCGAGTAATGCTGTGCGCCAGGATACCATGAAACTATGCAGATGCTTCATGGAGAAGCTGAAAGAGCTGGAAAGAATTGTGGACGACCATGTGCCCTCAATTAGCCGATGGGCCGTCCGGGATATCATCATGTTGAGAAAGACGGCACGAATGCCCAGAAAGAGACTCGTCGAAGCAGTCGTGATTTAGAAGGTGCTCCAGTTCCAGGTGCCACCGCCGAAGCTCTGCGACAGGAAGCTGGCCTTGGGAGCACACTCTGAACGCTTCCCCTGCGGCGCTTGCTCAATCTGCACGGCGGCGGGGCTATCGATGCTGCCAGAGCTCTCGCTATTGGTGCGGCTGGAGCGCATCTGCTCCCACTCGCGGAACTGCGTGTGGCAACGATCGCAGGCCTTGTGCAACTCGCCCTCGGGATGGAACAAGGCGTGCTCGTTGAGGCGAACCTGCTTCTGGAGGTGCTGGTAGCAGAAGATGCCGCCGCACTTGCGACAGTGATGGCGACGCATGAAGAGACCAAACGGCTGCTGGCAGCACGAGGCGGTGCAGACAACAGTCGAGCTGTCGGGCTAGAAGGATTCAGTCAGCTCTGTCCGATTGGGCCAGGCGCGAAAGAGGCTCCGAAATGTCAAAGGAATGGGCTAAGGACGGAGAAGGCCGAGGCAGGCGACGCTGCAGTGTGGGAGGACTCGTGGCGGGTGAGACAAAAGGAAGAATAAGAAGAAGCGTACGGCAGCCGTCTCAAGCACATCGTGGCATCGCTACTTGTCCGACGAGCGGCACAAGGCAGCGGCGTCAGGGCTCGATGCGAAGGTCAGGAGCTGTTGAGGGCTTGCTGCAGCTCGCGTCGGTACGTATTCGGCGAGGCGCTGGGAACCGTTGCCACGCTAAGGGGCCCGCTCCGGAACCATGTACGTAACAGCGGCTCGCGCAGGGAAAGGCACGCGACAAAAGTGGAGGAGAGTGGGTGCTGACAATAATAATGACAGAGAAACCACTGGGCTGCGCGGAAAGGAAACGAAAGGAAACGAAATCAACGTACCTGCCAATGGTTGCGCGTAATGGGCCCAGCCACCGGAGACAGCGGGGTGTCGTCGTAGATGGAGCGCATGTCCTCGGTCGCGATGCGGGAGATGGAGGTAATCTCGCCAGGCGACTGTGCAGAAGAAGCCCAGCTGGCGTTTGGTGTGTCGCTGGCAGAGTCGGCGGTTGGCGGCGACCGTCCACCAGGCTTCTCGGTCCTACGCAGCGCTGCGGGGATGTAGCCAGGCGTCTTCAGCGGGCGAAGCGCCGGCGCATGCTGGGGATAGGCGGGCAGGTGGCCCATGGTGCGCGGCGAGGTGGGCGACACGTTGATTGGGGTATTCGAGCCTGAGTCGATCCGGCTGTAAATGGCAGACTTGTTGTATGCGTGTTGGAACGGGCTGTGCTGCACAGCGACGGTCGCGCTCGAGAACTGGGTTGACATGAAGCGGTCGGATGAGGGTGCGTGGCAGCAAAGAGCAAGGCCAAGGCAAGGAGTGTGGGCTCGAGCGACGAGGCTGCGAGGCGAAGGCGGAGGGTGATTGAACTGGGGCCACGGGCGTTTGTTTCGCGTGTCGGCGTGGGTGGAGGTGGAGGTGCGAGCGTCGGCGGGCGGGTGACGAAGAGAGGCGGCGACGACAGGTCAAAGGCGTGGTGAACGGCGCGACTGCACAGTTATTGTATTCTGAGCAAGCCTGCGGCTCTGCGCGTGTTGGTGTTTGCGGTCGACGGCAATTGGTGGTCGAGGAGAGGCGGTGGGCGATAAGGACAGGTGCACGACAGGCCGCCCGGGGTTGATCTATGTCTGTGGACTGGTTGCCTGTTGGCGCGGTGCGGGTGGGAGAGGGATGTGTGTAGATGGGTGGATGGGTGGATGGGTGGATAGGTGGATAGGCTGGGTGTTGTCGGCCGGCGAGGGTGGTGCAGCGAGAGGTATGGAGGGGTCACGCCAGGAATGGGAGCGACCGAGTGAATTATTAAGAACGACGACGTTGTTGCACCCGTACCGGCCTGGTGAAGGCGAGGGTCCAACGCCTTCGACGGAGCGTACTAGGTAGCGGCTAGCCTCGCTGCAAATATCTGTGCAGTGTGTGTGTGCAGCAGGATGATCCCAGCTCAAATGGCTCGTCTCCTCGGCCGCTGCGGCTTCTTGGTACCTGTACACAGTAGTGCAGTGCAGCCTTGACGAGAGCGCAGCAGCTTGCCGATACAGTTGTCGTTATAGATGGCTCGAGTTGACCTCGCCGCGTACAGCGCCCGTGACAACATGGGCCTAGGCATAGGCATCTGCTGTATCGAAGGCGCTGCCTACCTAGACTGCTGTGCATGTGTAGCTAGTATCTACCAGTACCTACCTAGTGTGCACACTGCGACACGGCAGCGATCCGTAAGTTTTGGCAACGGCCTTGGATGCCGCCCATGTCCGAATCGGGACGCGGGCTTATCTCTGACCACTCGCGTTGCTTTCCTTGGTCATTCGCATTGGCAAAGCGCCCCGATGCCATTTGCGTAATTCGTATTGGCAAAGCGCCCGGGTGCCATTTGCCTCACCACGACATGCCCAGAGCCGCTTTATTGTGTCCTATCCTATGCTATGCTATCCTTTCCTATCCCATCCTATCGCATCCTATCGCATCCTATCGCATCCTATCGCATCCCATCGCATCCCATCATCCCATCCCACCCCACCCCATCCCATCCCATCCCATCCCATCCCATCCCATCCCATCCCATCCCATCCCATCCCATCCCATCCCATCCCATCCCATCCCATCCCATCCCATCCCATCCCATCCCATCCCATCCTATGCTACCCTATGCTATCCCTTTCTATTCTATTCTATTCTACTCTACGTGAGTAACCGTAGTCCATTCTATTCTACGTGAGTAATGGTGTCGAATCGACCCTTGAAATTCTACATTTGGCGTCGCTTGAACCGTCACTGCTCGGTGGCCCAGCGCCATGTGAGCCTCAAACCATGACTTGGCCCTACCTACTGATAGAAACCAATTACTGGCCGCCTTGAGCCGCTTGGAACCGCCGGCGAGAAGGAGGAAGAGGTCCCCTGCCCAGAAGGCAGCACTGGCAGTCCTGAGTCTGGACAGTGGATTGCATTGAAGCGGACTGAGGTGGAGTGAAGTGGAGCCCAACCCAGCGCCGACGCGGCCTGGACGCTGTCAGAATAGATCCGAGGAGATATACCGGCGTTAACAGCGCCACGGGAGTGTGGCGCAAGTAGACTGCCCAGGTGCATGGTACAAGCCACGCCGTGGCGCCATCCCATAAAGAGGAGTGCCGAGGTGGAAGCGCATGACTCGCGGGCACGCACCAAATCAGCCTAGGCTCTCATGCACTCCGCGTTTCCCCCTCGTCATCGCTCCGAGGTCCGCCGCTGGCTCCGCAACACGTCCGTGTGCAGTAGACGTACGCCGTAGACTCGTCTATCGCCAACTCTCCATGCTATCATGATGCAACCAGCAATGTGAACAGTCCATTACGCTAGCCACCAGGCTCAATAGTTACCGTTCCCCAAGCCGCCATGTCGGAACCGCTTCCTACCGCAACCGTGTCTCCCAAAGCCTCTACTTTGCCGCCTATCCCAGCGGGCGATCCACTCACTCCACCACAATGGAAGACACTCCTCGCCATCGCCGACACCATCATACCCACTGTGAAGCCAGCCGCAATCGCTCGAAACGGCACCGAGATCGCCGTCACAGACAATGCATACGCGGCACACGTATGCAAGCTTCGGGGCCTCACCCCCGAACCTGATGGCGAGGAAGCCGCCAAAGCATTGCTTGACGACAACTCTGCTTCGGATCCCGCGTTCAGAGAAGAGCTGCGAAGAGTAATCGCGCTCACCCTGCCTCGATCCAACAGGAAGGATCTGTCGATGATCTTGAACATACTCAACACCCGCGCTGGATCGCTAGTCCTCACAGGCAAAGTCACGCCCTTCAGTGAGCAGCCTCCACATGTGCGAGAAAAAATACTTCAGTCGTGGGCAACGGCACGTTTGCCTCTTCTTCGACAGCTTGTTCGATCCATGAGCGCGCTGTCGAAGCAGACTTGGCTGAAAACCAGTGAAACATTGCCCCGCTTCCTTGGGTACCCACGTGTACCAGTTGGCATGGTGCCAGGAAAAGGCTTTGATTACGAATTCATTCAGTTTCCGCCCGGAGAAGAAACGCAAGTCATCGAGACAGATGTTGTTATTGTAGGTAGTGGCTGTGGAGGCGGAGTATGCGCAAAGAATCTGTCTGAAGCTGGACATCGTGTGATTGTAGTTGAAAAAGCACACCACTGGACTCCGGAGCACTTTCCGATGCGTGAGTAAACCACCGGGTACAAAGCTTATGTCTCTTGCTCTTTCTTCTTGGCTGAGACATGTACCACCCCGTCTCTTGACTCACACTGACATTGTACCCTCATTTTAGGTGACCAGTATGGATGGGACAACTTGTTTATGCATGGTGGAGGCATCCAATCAGACGACACTACACTGGCTGTCGTCGCAGGTCAGACATTTGGAGGTGGTGGAACGGTGAACTGGTCTGCATCCCTCCAAACACAGGCATATGTGCGAAAAGAGTGGGCCGATCGTGGGCTTCCATTCTTCACTTCTTCCGAGTTTCAAGACTCGCTCGACCGAGTGTGCCAAAGGATGGGGGTTTCGACAGATTACATCAAGCACAATAACGCAAACCGGCTATTGCTCGAAGGCGCGCGCAAGTTAGGCTATGCTGCCAAGGCAGTTCCCCAGAACAGCGGAGGAAAGCGACATTACTGTGGTCACTGTACCTATGGCTGTGGTTCTTGCGAGAAGCAAGGTCCCGTTGTCAGCTGGCTACCCGACGCAGCCCGTACTGGTGCAAAATTTGTCGAGGGCTTCCACGCTGAGAAGATCATCTTTGCAGAACAAGGTGGACAACAGGTTGCCGCAGGTGTAAAAGGCACCTGGATTTCAAGAGATGCCAATGGCGGTATCGCTGGGGAGCCAGTTACCAGAAGAAAAGTCACCATAAGAGCCAAACGCGTTGTTGTGTCCGCAGGTACGATGCAGTCGCCCTTGCTACTCCTGCGGTCTGGGCTCAAAAACCACCACATCGGACGTAACCTGTATCTACATCCCGTGATCTTCCTCGGCGGCATTTACAACGAAGACATCGTACCTTGGGAAGGAGATTGTCTTACCTCGGTTGTCAATGAGTTCGAGAACCTGGACGGCAAAGGTCATGGAGTCAAAATCGAAGCGACCAACATGACCCCGACCGCATGGCTCACCTTCATGGACTGGAAGAGTGGCCTAGATTACAAACTGAACGCTGCACGCATGAGGCACATGGCTGGATACTTTGCGCTCGCCCGCGAAAAATATCCAGGTCAAGTCTATCCAGATCCCCACGATGGACGTGTCCGCGTCAAATACACGACCTCTACTTTCGACAAAGCCCATATTCTTGAAGGCATCATTGCCCTGGCCAAAATACAGTATGTCCAAGGCGCAACCGAAATATTTCCCATGATTCCAGGCCACGATTCCTTCGTACGCGACCCTGCCACGCCCAAAAGCGAAGGCGTCAACGATCCGAAATTCCAGGACTGGCTTAGCGGGATCAGAGCCAAAGGCCTCCCGAGTCCTGAGACTATGTATGTGTCTGCACATCAAATGGGCACCAGTCGCATGAGTGCAAGAGAAAAGGAGGGAGTCGTGGATCCTACGGGCCGGGTTTGGGGCACCAAGGGTCTGTATGTCGCGGATGCTTCGGTGTTTCCGTCTGCCAGTGGAGTCAATCCGATGGTTACTAACATGGCTATCGCTGACTGGATCTCCCGAGGGGTTGCAAATGGGTTGGCTGACCGTCCGAAGTTGTGATCCTGTTTTAACGACCAACCTGCTTTTAACGATCATTCTTTCCTTTAACGGCCAACCTGCTTTTAACGACCAACCTGCTTCTAACGACCAACCTGCTTTTAACGACCAACCTGCTTCTAACGACCAATCTGCTTTTAACGACCAAGTATATGAATGCGGATAGCACGTGGTGTGTCCCGTGGTAACGCGGCGTATTGGGAAATTTGGATATGAATGTCAACGCGCGTATACACTCAGGTTCAAACCTCAGTACATCCTCAAACCTTCTATGAGAGGAGCACAACTGTTTACTTGCCTAAAGTGATACGGTACGTGACGTCATTTCACCGTGGTTAATGTTGTTCATTCGTGTGCATGGAGTTAAACATCTCGGACTAAGCATAATATCGTACTACGAAATCTTCATTGATATGGCCCGCAAAATTATTCAAGTACTTCGCGCAGATTATGATTCCTGTTTTCCAGGGCCCGATTTTCAGTCGCTTCAAATTTACCCCGCAGACCGAGGATCATATTTATCGATCCCCGCATCAAACCCCACAAATTCAATCGGATAATATCTCAAACAAGAGTGTCCTCCCGAGTACCCACGGGAAAGGTGACATCGAACCATCCCGTTCGTGTAGTGTTGTATTTACCGTGCCCACTTCCCGGACCTTCGAAAAAAATAGCATAGTCGCAAAACTAATGTCGATAAATAACTTCATGCCCTCAGCGCACTTGGAGAGCCAGTGTGCCTCCACCACAGGATGAAGCTTCACGTACTGCTCAGCAGCGGTGCAGTGGCACTTGCTCAACAAGTCTATCTACCTGTGGACGGGCCTGCATCGCTTCTACAATGCTCTCGTAATGGTTCTTACGCGACGGCCATCCCTGCCCACTCTTTCCGTGAATTCAGCTTCACGCAAACAGAGACGATAAGGACAGCAACCTCGAGACCTGCACCGACTACCACTACAACCTTTGCACCGAATTACTCTCGATTGAGCAGCCTGGTACCGAATCTCACGACTACGCAATGGGGCAATTGGGATCCAGCTTCCAATGCTACTCCGACGGATGCCGGAGTACCGTACGGCAACGCTTCATGGACCGCATTATGGACCGCGATACCCTGGGTCAACTTTACGCGAGGACTTTACTCAACGACCGTGGAGCCAACGCCAGTCCCGACGAGCGAGCTGGTTCTTCCGCCGCCGGAGCCTTTCGGTCCAGAGACATGCTACACTTTCCCCAAGGACTTTTTGCTGGGTGTAGCTGCCTCGGCGGTCCAGATTGAAGGTGCTGTTGCAGATGAGGGAAGGACGCCCGTGCACATGGATGCTCTTAGTCTGTTCTCACCAGGGCGGACCGACAACTTCGTCGCCAACGAGCATTACTATCTCTACAAGCAGGATATTGAACGGATTGCTTCCATGGGCATTCGCTACTACCGGTTCTCTATCCCGTGGAGTCGAATTCTGCCGTTTGTGCTGCCTGGAACGCCGGTCAACCAGCAGGGGCTGTCGCACTATGACGATCTGATTAACCTCGTTCTCGAGAGTGGCATGCTTCCAGCTATTGTGCTCCATCACACAGATACACCGATCGAGTTCTACCCCAACGTCAGCTCTATCATCATCGAGCCTGATACAGGAGGCATCGGCTACACAGACTCGGGGTATCATCTCTCCTACGAAAACGTGTCTTTTGAAGACGCCTTTGTAAACTACGGCAAGATCGTGATGGCGCATTTTGCGGATCGTGTGCCGATCTGGTGGACGTTCAACGAGCCTCTTCTGGGCGCTAGGAACGGCCACTCCATTGATGCGGTCATCAAGGCGCATGCACGCCTCTACCACTTCTACAAGTCCGACATCAAGGGCACCGGTAAGATCTCGCTGACTTTGAATGATAACTTTGGCGTTCCGCGCGACCCTTCCAACGACTCCGACGTGGACGCCGCAACCCACTTCAACGCCTTCCAGCTCGCGACCTTCGGCAACCCCATCTTCCTAGGCCAAGACTACCCCGACGCCTTCAAAGACTCGGTATCAGACCACGTGCCTCTCACGGCAGAAGATCTCTCCTACATCAACGGCACGGCAGACTTCTTCTCGATCCAACCCTACACAGCCACCGTCGTCTCCCCCCCACCCACCGACACCATCGCCGACTGCGCAGCAAACATCTCGCACCCGCTCCGCCCCTACTGCGTCACGCAGTCCACCACCACCACCACGGGATGGAACATCGGCTACGCCTCCCAATCCTACGTCTACACCACCCCCACCCACTTCCGCACCTACCTCAACTACCTGTACAACACGTTCCGCGCCCCCGTCGCCGTGACCGAGTTCGGCTTCCCCGTCTTCGCCGAGGACGCCAAGAAGCAAGCCGACCGGGAATTCGACAGCCCCCGCAGCGTGTACTACCAGGCATATCTGAGCGAGGGCTTGAAGGCGCTGTGGGAGGACGGCGTCGATTGGATCGGCGTGTTTGCGTGGAGTTGGGCGGACAATTGGGAGTTTGGAGACTATGCGCAGGGGTTTGGGTTGCAGACTGTGAATCGGACGACGATGGTTAGGCGGTATAAGAAGAGTTTTTTCGAGTATGTGGATTTTGTGGAGGGTAGGAGGCAGAAGTGAGGCTGACGGTGTGTGAGCGAGAGAGTGGAGTGGGTGATTGAGAGAGAGAGAGAGATGGGGGGGGGAGAGAGAGAGAGAGAGATGGGGGGGGGGGAGAGAGAGAGAGAGAGAGAGAGAGAGAGAGATAGTAGTAGGATCGGTATAGCAATGCAATTTATTCAACACACTGCTAACCAGGTACTCGCTAGTTTCTTCTTTTCTTTTCTGCAGCCTATCACCAAGGAAACAGTCGAAGAAGTCTGCTTCAAAACACACGAAAAAACAACGCGTGCGCAGAATGTGAGGACCACCTGGAGCTTTCGGTTTCGGCTCGACGTGCACGCCGTATATCCCATCGGGGTAGTACATAGATGTAGAACACCAGGCTTCCAAGGCGGCATATCACATGTGGCTGAGGTAGTATAACGAGACTTGAAACTTTTGTGGGCACCTGTCATGGGATGGTAGGGCCTCGGAGCAGTTTTGAGACGCGGGAGATGTCGGTGGCGCTCTGGGGATCCACTAGGCATGGGACAGGAAGAGAGGATATGAGCGACGGGTGGTGCCCTCAAGGGAGTCCTATACGAACCAACGACCAGGAGTTCTGCAAAGTAACGTGAAGGCCCTTCTACATGCGTAACACCTGCAGCAATTAGCCTGGGTAGGTCGGGAGACCGGACGTGGGTTGGCCCTCGCACGAACGCTTCACCGTAGATCCATAGACCTGCACAGCGGAACGTCGACTGCAAGCCGGGATGCACGAAGAACGACGGGCCGAAGCGACAGGTTCCCCACCCGAAAGTAAGTACTGACCAGAAACGGGCTCTGACACGATACCTAGATGCTAGGTAGACATGCCCCACACTCGGTTCACACGGAAGGGCTACCGCAGATCAGCTAAACCATTTGTTGACCACTCGGTTCCGCAATGCTGTTCTATGGTTCGACCAAGGAGGTCTTAGTTTACAAACTGCTTATTAGCAGCAGCTACCAATCTTGCAGGTGGGGTCCAGACTAATGGCTGTGTCCTGCGTAGTATGTACTCGGTGGAGGTTCGATGCTGTGCTTGGCCTTGGCAGTGCAAAACGTGGCAAACGAGGCTTCTCGCGGGACATGGGATGGTGAATGAGACTTCTCGCGTAATGTGACTTGCTGAGTGAGGCTTCTGGGACCGAAAGTGGCCGTGTCTTGAATTGAGGCAGCTTTCCGCAACGCTTGCTTGGTGTCATGTGACCGGAGCAAGCATACCCACAGAGTGATCAGACGCCCCATCCAGTGCTCAATTGTCGCGCTCAGTCCGCATAGACGACCCGGGGCGTAGTGAAAGGACCATAGTGGTGGTGTGTCTGGTTCGACGTCGAAGGGACGAGGCTTGTCGTTGGGGTCCTCCACTTGCAGCTCTACGGTAGGTAGGTAGCTCCGCGATCCGTGCCCCTCTTTTTCTTTTTGCACTGCCTGGCTGCAACAGTGGCCTGCAACAGGTGAAGATGACGAACCGACTGGTCTGCAAAATTGTGCAGTCGGTTGTGTGCAGCCCACCCAGGGAAGACAGCAAGCAAACAGCCCCAGGCAAAGAGTTTGGAATTGAATCTGGACCCTTCTACACAGTAACATTGACCCCTGACTGGCGGGCGCTAGCGCTCCCGCTGATGTCACTCGGCGATTGTGAATGCTTGAACCTTGACTGGCTGTCCTGGGCGCGGGCTTTGTTTCCAAGCACCAAACAGACAAGCAATCCCAAGGAGTGCGAAGCCTGCGCCGTTGCGGAGCGCGAATAGACGTGTGTGCAAAGCGGACATTGGAGACTTGTTGTTCTTAGAGATATCTAACCGACATGTAAACAAAGGATGCGCAATCGTGAATCTGATGCCCGATCGCCTTGTCCAGTAACAGCCATCCACGCGCCGCTCGTGCGTCCCGCGTCTCCTGCAATAATAAACTTGGAAAGATGGCCAGCTCTCCAGATGACGCCGCCGAGAGCGACATCGACATCGAACGGGCGACATATCTCGCTCGCTTCACGTATTCTCGAATCTCTACATAGGAATCTCCGTGGTTCCTTCTCCATAACAATCAGCCGCCGCGTTGCTGTGTCCCCACGCAGCCCTCTTTGAAACACGGTCCCCTTCTGCTTCGCTGGCGGTGTGTGCAGGCTGTCCGCTCAGCTCAAATCGCATTCCTTCGACCCTCATGCCGAATTCCTATCCTCCACGCTCCCACGCCATGCCGTCTTCTCGCCGGTCGCCATCTTCACGCGAGTACGCGCAGGAGCCCAAATCCGAGGTGTCTCATGGCAATGGCAACGTCCATAGACACCGCATGCATCTGCCGCGCTTCAACCACAATGGCCACGAAGTCACGAAAGGCATCGAGCCCGAGGGCGAGAGCGGCAGGACAGGTTTCCACCCGCTCAAGTTCCTGAAGATTTCCTACAAGAGCAACAGCGTGATTTCCAGCTGGGTCAACATCCTGTGGCCCATGGTGCCCGTCGCCATCGCCTTGGTAGGCCGGTCCACGCTGTCAGAGCCATCAGTCCGACTAATGCATTCCGTAGCACTTTGCTCTTCCGAACACAAAGGGCGCCCATCTTGCCATCTTCATCACTAACTTCATTGCGATGGTCCCTGCCGCTAATACCGTGGGCTTCTGCGGGTCAGAGCTTGCTCGCAAACTGCCCAAGGTGCTCGGCGTCATCATCGAGACGACACTCGGATCTATTGTGGAAATCGTTCTTTTCATGGTGTTGTTAGTCACGGGCAGAGAGCAGAATGTCCCCGTGATTCGCGCTGCTATCCTGGGTTCCATACTCGCCAATATGCTGCTATGCCTGGGTTTTTGCTTCGTGGCCGGCGGCCTCAAGGGTGGTCAGCAGTCGTTCCACGAAGCCATATCAGAGGCCGGCAGCGGTCTGATGCTCGTAGCCGCAAGTAAGTCTTCTCGTGCACACGTGGAACGACTGGTTTCTGACGTTTGTCACAGTGGGGCTGGTCCTCCCGACTGTCTACTACAACGCTTTGAACGGCCGGACAGACCTTGAGCTCGGCGTCAACGAAATCAGCAACGAGATGTTGAAGATCTCACGTGCGACCGCCATCATCCTTCTTGCTGCCTACTTTGTCTACCTCCTCTTCCAGCTGAAGTCCCACGACAATTTGTTCCACGAGATCTACGAGCGAGATGAACTCATTGACAAGGATCGTCACGAGGAGTTGGCCAAGCCAAAGCTCACCTTGACCGAGTGCATCGTCGGTCTCTTCATCTCCCTAACCTGTGTGTCAATGATCGCCGTCTTCCTAGTCATCGAGATCCCCCACATGGTGGAGGAGCGGCACATTAGCGACTCCTTCATGGGTCTTATCCTGGTTCCTGTCGTCGAGAAAGCTGCGGGTATGTCAATAACACCATTGAAACAGAACAGTAACTAAAACTAATCAGAACACCTTCTCGCCATCGACGAGGCATGGGATGGCCAGATGAACTTGGCTCTCGCTCACGTCCTCGGTGCCTCGATCCAAACCGCACTCCTCAACACGCCGCTTGTCATAATTGTTGGTTGGGGCCTCAACATCGGCATGAACATGCAGTTCGAAGTCTTCGACGCCGTGTCTCTGGTCCTCGCCGTGCTTGTTGTGGGTTCGTTCCTGCGGGACCGGAAATCCAACTACATGGAGGGCAGTCTGCTCATCTTCGTGTATGTCATCATCGCCATCGCCGCCTTCTACTACCCGGATCCTCCCCACCACGGCGGCGGCGAATCTAGTGGAGCTGAGAGCGGCGGCGAGACTGGGTCGCACGAGAGGCGTTTCTTTTAGGAACCGGTTTGCGAAGAGCACGACTTGGAACGAGAAAAGGATGAGTCCGGACCCTTGAATTTGCATCTTGCGTACGTACTAGCGTGCAACGGGCATCTGACAGGTATGCGCCCAGTGGCTTTCTGACGATTTCTGCGTTTGACCGGGTTAGCGATACTTTTTTGCATAACGCTTCCCTCATCACGAATTGACGAATTTCACATCTAATGTTCAATCTCATTGTGGTTCACGTCGCGTTCGTATTTTGCTAGTGCATGCTCCGTAGCGACAGCATTCCTCGCCATTCCGAGCGGGCACGAGCTTGCCAAGACTGTGCTAGTCCGTGCGAGTTTAAGCGAGGCCCGCACACAATCGCGAGCTGTGCACCAGCTGTACTTTTTACTTCGACAGCGACCGACTAACCCAGCAGCCTCCATCTTCTTCCCCCCCGCACATCTACAGTCAACCGCCAAAATGGGTCGCGTCCGCACCAAGACCGTGAAGAAGTCCGCCAAGGTCATCATTGAGCGTTACTACCCCAAGCTCTCGCTCGACTTCGAGACCAACAAGAGGATTTGCGACGAGGTTGCCATCATTGCCTCCAAGCGTCTGCGCAACAAGATTGCCGGATATGCCACGCACTTGTATGTCTCCGCTATGCGCCATTGCGATTGGGAGAACTCGGCGGCTGACACAACACAGGATGAAGCGTATTCAGCGAGGACCTGTCCGCGGTATCTCCTTCAAGCTTCAGGAAGAGGAGCGTGAGCGCAAGGATCAATACGTTCCCGAGATCTCTGCCCTCGACTTCACCCAGAACAGCGAGTCCGGCTCCCTGGACGTCGACCAGGAGACCAAGGACCTCCTCAAGAGCCTCGGCGTACGTCTCTACCAAACACTATCATCTGCGAGTCGCCCGCTAATAATTCACAGTTTGACTCCATCCCCGTCAACGTCGTCCCCGTCGCCGCACAGCAGGTCGCCGAGCGACCCCGCCGCTTCGGAGACCGCAACCCCCGCTCTTAGAGGCTCGATACGGTGTTTCTTTCCTCGGTTCGGCGATTATGTGGAGCATGGGCTACGGATCATGCCACGATTACGGCTTGGGATACCGCTCCTTATGAGAGCATCATGATTAGGAGTCAATGAAAAAAAGGTTATTTCTCCACTAGGTGTCGCCGAGTCAACGCTCCGCAAGGGACCGAGACGAGGCTTGATCGCCAGGCTTTATAGCCACTTTCCCCCTATGCTGTGATGTGACCGTGAGGTGTAGATTTTGGGCGACAACGTTAGCTAAGTCTTGCATGGGTAAGTAGCTCCATCAAAAGTTTCGACCACATCAATTTTCGACCGGAACCCGTACTCGTCCATGTCGACGTGCGCCCACGCAGTTTTAGTGGCTCCATGTCAGCATTCGAAGTTCAACAATGTGTTCGTTGAATGTAGAGTTGTCGTATTTTGAAACCGACATGGCGGTTCAGTGTTAGACCATGCATGAGATCTAACGCTAATTGTACCTGAGAGCGCGACTCCAACTCATCTCTGACCCAAATCCCGGTAAGCTGGCACTTTCAATCTTTTTATCGACTCCATACCTAGTCTCCAATCCATGGTCTCCAATCGCATGTAAAGTTCCAATAACCTTCATCCACCATGCTTCTTCCGCTCCAGCCATGCTGTCCAGCTCTGCAACGTTTTCTTCTTGTCACCTCAACATTCCACTCTCCCTCCGCTGCATCCAAGCCATCCTGCTCTCGAATCCTGTCTTTTCGTTTCCCATCTCCACACCAAACGCCTATCCTCCAATTCCCAATTCCTATTCAGAACACACCACATCCATCACCGCCCGAAATCTCACATCCCCACCCTCCCAATCCGGCCTCCTATCTCCGCACCCCCACCCCGTCCTCCCGCTCTCCTCATGTCGAACCTCCCCTCCGCTTTCTTCGGACTCCGCTGCCCATGCATGTTCAACTGCCTGCGCCACTGCGGATGCGCCGCCACCCTGCGCGGCCGCGCGTCGGCGCGGTAGATGTGGTACATGGCGTACCCGAAGAGGAGCGTCCAGACGAGCACGACGACGTAGAGGGCGATGAGGACGGGAGGCGTGCCGGGGAGGTAGTCCGCGAAGGGGGTAGAGAGGGGATCCAAGTCCGCAGCGGAAGGTGGGGTTGAGGAGAAGATGGAGATGTGGGACCTCGAGCTGGCCAGCGTGGTGAGCGTGCTACGCGTCGGCGCGGTGTCGAGCGGTGGCGGGGCCGCGCTGGGCATTTGAGCTGCCCTGCTCGACGGCGTGGCGCTTGAGTCGAGGCTGGTGGCCATGCCGACGATGGGATTCTCCGGGTCGGCGGCCAGGGTGATGATGGAGTTTGCGGGCTGGCTGCTCGGCGGTTTGGTTGCGCTGCTCATGGCTACGACTGCCCCGCATGACGGCAAGGCTCCAGATGGGGCATCGCCACTCGGGACCAGGCATGGGAGAAGCATGGCGTTGGGTGCGAGAGAAGACGCTGTTGGCGGCATGTTGGAGGGCGCGAAGGAGTTTCTGCGAGCTTTGGCGGGAGAGAAACGAGTTGCGCGGCGCCAATCTCGCACGGTGAGATCGAGAGATGAGGCGACGAGGCGGCGCGTGGAGAGACTGAAAGTTCTGTGGTGAAGTGAACGCGGAGCTGGGACGCATTGCTGGGCGGGGCGACGAGGACCTCGACAGCTCCACGCGTTCACCCTCGGTGGGAGTGTGCGCTTACCTCAAAACATGGTCTGTTGACCGTCCGTCGTTCGAAATCACCTCGACTTGCGGAGCGAATTCTTTCGTTTGTCGTCGAAACTCACCACACATAGACTCCAGTGCTCCCCGCCAAACGGTTGGAGAAAAATAGCAACATCACGCAGTGCGGCTCAAACACCAGCAGCACAGAACAGCACACGTACAGGCGCTCAAGGTGTATCCTGGCGTAGCTGGTCCGTCTGCGCTGAGAGTCAATGTCTAGGCAGTGAGGCTAGCAGTTTTAAAATTTTATATCTTCGCACATCTAGCAGGACACACACAAACGGAACATTCGGTCGCAGCATGGCGTCTCACTACGGAAATCATACTGTGGGTTTACATGGTTGGGTTCTGTGGTGCCAGTTTTCAAGTTGCATGCGTAGTCAAAATTGGTCGGTTGACAATGTCCTTGGAACACCTGTTCTGGAAGGGCAATCTTTCAGAGCCCACCGTCAGGGTTCCTCTGAACAGGCATTTTTGATGTCCAAAAAGAGTTTAAATCGGACCGCGTAAGTTGGACATTGCTAGCACTTTCTCACCTCTTGATTCTCACGAGTGCGTTTTGTCGTGATTGGACTTTAAAAAAATATCTGCGATGCTAGAAACTAACTTGTTGCTGTTGAGCCGCCGCCGATTGATCTATTGCCACGGATTGACCGACCTCACATTGGACGTCTCAGGCTCTACACCCTCGTAGCGATATCCTGTCTAGTGCTTCTTACCCATGCTAATCCACATACCCCAGGCAAGGCAGAACTGCGGGGACACGTATTTTTTCGACAGAGGCAGAGAGATGGTGGATCTTGACACAGTGGTGTACTAACCGAGATCTGAGGTCGGGTATCCTGAAGGCGTAGTCCCTAAGATACGGGTACCATGAAGGTGTGGCTGCTCCACACGGTGTTAGAAACCGGATTGAGGCAGCAGAAGCTTTCCCGTAGGGTGTCTGTATCAATACCACGCGTTTCGAGCCAGAATGTCCGCTCGAGCCCGCGGTTCTGTCGGTGGCCTCCCTCATCGCCAACACTTGTCGTACGATAGCGGCCCTGAGGACTGGTCAGATGCTCCCGTGGAGGTTGTACCAAGTAAAGCACTGCCTCGCAACTGCACGAGCTTGGGCCCGATCCAACTGGGAGGCTGGGTGTTATGTCCGGCCTACCCCGTCGCAAAGGGAAGGCCATCCTCGAAGCGAGAGCCTGGCGCACGGTACGGCAAGCCCTGACTGACACGCGGAATATCCGCCGAACAACTTCCGGGCCTGTAGAGCGCCCAAGCAATGCATTCAGCTGGACAGGGGACACGTGTAAGAAGCTTGTTGTTCTTGATGCTACATCCACCGCCTTGCGTATCACGCAAGGCTGTGGTTGGTCACGAGAGGAAGGACGGGTGAATGTGGCTCAGCAGAGATGTGGCTGAAAAGTCCGTGTACCAAGCCGCGTATGCTGATTAAGATGGTACATTCGTTGGTTGGAAACGTATGCATGCATGTATGTATCTGCGAGGCGGCGGAAATGCGCTTAGGGAAGACTGTACGCTGATCTTCATAATTTGAATTAACGGGACTTCCATTGTGCTACTGGAGAGGCAAATTGGACCGCATGCAGAGGTGCCTGGCGTCGGACTTAGCACAGGAACCTGACGTTGTGGTCATGACAAGGTAGAAAGCAAGGTAGAATCAGTCGTGATTTGCAACCTTGGGCGGAAGCTTGAAGTCGTCATGTCCCCAGAGATTGAAGGTCGACGAACAAAATTTGCTATTCAGTGGCGATTCAACTTGCCGGTTCAGGATGATGTGTGAAACAAGCTTATTGCTGTGCCATAGCCGGGTCGCTATTCTCGGACCGTCGCCGATCAGACGGCGTAGTCGCGACCGCAAGGCCAGTGTCAGCGAAGCCCAGCTTGTGACGGTGCTAAGGCCACCCAGGTGCACCAAGTCGCTTAACAGAAGATTCCTGCTCGTTAGCAGCATGATGCGTGGGGGGCCAAAAGGTACAGTAGCTGTTTGACGTCAACAAGAGCCCGGGTTTGTGACACTGACGATTGCTATAGGTACCGGGGCCTTGCTGGACCCCTGGTGTATTCGACTAGGTATCTACCGTAGGTAATGGCATTCATTCGAGACGAGCTGAGTAAGACGGACAAGCATGCAGGGGAAGAGCAGGCAATGTTGCCTAGTCGAACAAGACTAGACTTGAGGTCTGTGGTGGCTGTAGTGGCTGTAGTGGCTGTGGTGGCTGGTGCACTGTGGACACTGCCCCATTCATGCTCCGTCGGTGTTCTCCACGGCCGGCAGCTGCTCAGTGAATGCAATGAGTGCAATCATCCGGACCTTTACCTAGCACAAGATCCTAAACGGAAATGAATACGCGCAATGGGTCGTCGAGGAGAGAACTTGTTGTGCCTGAGTATTGTAAGTAGATGGGGTCATGAAGGTGAATGGCGGGTGCCGGAACACGGCAATGGAAGTCGTGAACAGGGAAGTCGTGAACAGGGAAGTCGCGAACGGGGAAGGGGCGACGCCCGACACCGTACCTACCTAAACTTGACATTACAAACCACCAATTGATGAGACAATACCACGACGACGACGAACCACCACCACCACCACCACCACCACACCACCGAGAACTACGCGTCGCAACGCGACTCCTTGTGGCCAATTACAATTCCCATCCGACTGTCCGCTGACTGCTGACGCACTGTGGCTGCTATCTGTGGCGTCGCATACCTAGCCGCTCCCCGAAGCGATCACGACTCTTTCCAAGACAAGGTGAATGGATACCTACGGCACACGGCTTGCAAAGCGCACCAAAGCTCTGCGAAAGCGGCTGCCACCGCACAATCTCTACAGTGTGCAAAGCGGAAAGCCCCCAAACGTCGGCCAAGCTGCAGAGGCCACATAAACACATGTCGGCATCGGCATCGGCATTGTGGGCACAAGGCTACTTACCGTAGGCATGGGATCGTGGGGTTTTTGGGGTGGAACAGGGCGCAAGACTCAAGTACGGGCGAGCGGTCTGCGTTGACGGGCCCTGGTAACGCACATTGTGCTCTCAGACGATGCTCTCCGATGCTCAGATGTTTTTCGACGCTCCGACTGCCGGTGGTAATACAATCGGCGCGCTTCCACAGCGGAAACATGCTGATCAAGAAATGTCTTTGCCGCCTCACGGAGGTAGGTAGAGGCGACCATCGCGCCCGATCCAAGGCAGCAGCCCTGCGCGCCGACTCGGCAGTCGTCGCTGCCTGCACCAGACGCAGATGGAGTGCATGTACCGTATGCGCAGGTCCGGCGACGAAGAGGGTGTTCGCGCAAAGTTCGCAGGCGTGCCAAAACGCAGCCCGACTGCGAACGCGTCTTTGCGTGCGTGGGCCGCCTGCCCAGTGCCGCCTGCGTGCGGGAGAGTCGAGGGATCCATTAGCGCCCGCCTTCTAGCAGGCCCCACTGCGAATCGCTTCCTCGCACCTTCAGCCTCAGCAATGCAATATCCCAACTCCCCACGCATTGGGCGCTGTCGATACCACCTATTCTGTGCCTGACCGCACCCGCCATACGGCCACCCAGCATCACAGCCTCCGCCATCCGTGTCACCTGTCGCCGCTTGTCCTGCTCGAGTACGAACAGGCACCACGCCCGTCACTGCTCTTCGCGACTATGGTTGCGTCGGCGCAATCAACCCTACCGTAGGTTGCTCGCCGAAGGATCCATCGTAGGGCATCATTCGCGGACCGACGACATCATGGCTCCATGGCTCCATGGCTGCCCGAGTCGCGTCTTCTGAGACAATGTTATAGCGGCCCGAGAGTGGCCTGTTGCCCTCGAAACCAACACAATTTTCCAATGGGGAGCCGTGCTTTCTGTTCCTTCATTTCCTAGACATAGCAGACCGGTTTTGCGCAGGGGTCCGCAGGCCGGCCGTAAACCGTGGCTGTTGAGCGGCTGTGCAGTCCAGGGCAAAGTGAATTGACTCCTCAAAGACCGAACGGACCCCACAACACCCGCTCTCCAAACTCTTCCTGCTCACCCTACTGCTCACTGCTGGACATTTGCTCTCTATTACCCAGTGGCTTGCGCGCCCTGCTAGTCTCGTTTTGCCTTCCTCGTTACAATTTTCCCCGACCTGCAGCGCCTTTCAGGCTCCCGCGCTCCGCATACATATACAGCCGCCCCCAGCAGTCGATCTTCTCATGCTTCGAAACGCACATCACTCGCATTCCCCTGCTGCAAGTCACAGTTTATTTTGGTATCCGCCTCTCCGACTCTGTCGGAAGTGCCCCTTCGCCTCACATCTTACGAACACACCAAGCCCAAGTCGCGTCCTGTCTTAGTTAGGCTGTCACCTGCCTCGACGTAGAGTCATAAACAGCCAACATCCTCAACTTGCTACTCCACCGCAAAGCAAAGACAATTGTCGCTTCGCAATCAGTGTCGCCCACTTCACGCTCAAAAGGAAGCAAGCTTTTCAAGATTTTCCCCTCGCCTACCGCTGCCGGCTGCAATTTATTTTTATAGTTCGAGGCTCCGGATCTAACCACGGAAAGAGCTCATAACCGTACCACCAACAACGCTGTCGACGACCTCGACCTACCACCGTGGGAGGTTGAGGGTACATGACCGTTGAGCCAGGCGCCATCAGTCTCGACTCATTTCGAAAGCAACCCTCGGTCCAGCACACCCGTCACAATGTGCCGAATTGAAGAGAAGGTCTACATCGGCTCGGATGGAAGGAGCAGGACTTTCCAGGACACGTTCGATTGCGACAGAGCCCGCCGCCGTGGCAAGCGCTGTTCGAAGCCAGAGATAAGGACTAGAGAATACAGAGGTGCGCCGCCCATCGCTCGCGACGATGCCCCTTCGCCTGCTTCCAACAATCCACCCACGCCCACTGGAGTTGGAAGCTATATTGTCGAAGAGCGTAGGCCATCAGCAAGCGGCGGCCGACGACCCTCACTGAGGCCCGCTACCTCACTAAAGCCTGAAATCGTCATCCAAATCGGCTCCAACAAGGGCAGAGATGCAAAGTACCCACGAACACATGTACCCAAAACGTACAAGAGCTCTTCTTTGGGGGCCTCATCGACTGCATCCAATGAAATCGCCGTTGATTCGCCAGGCTCAGACGCATCCTACCCAATTCGAACAGGCCTTCCCGATACTGCTGTTCCGCATACTCCCCCATTCGGGCAACCGCAAGGTTACACTGCCAGGCGAGCTGTGCCACAGACACACCGCCACACTGCGTCAGCCTCTTCAGTGACCACGAGCCAAACGCCTTCGCTCTACACGACTTCGGAAACTGAGCCCGATTCTCCTTTGGGCCGACATGCGCCAGAGTACCCTCGCACTGTTGTGCACAACTCGCGGGGTAACCCTACTCCACCGACCACGACACGAGGGCAGACTGCACAGCCAAGCAGTCACCGTACCCGGCCTGGTGTTCCACACAGCTCGTCACGGGACACCAGCTCGTCGCGTGATAATGCAGACGGCTACTCCGACTTCGTTGATCTGTATGCTTCTTCCAATGTATCCAATGCAAGCTCTACCCGTGGCGCCGCGCCTGAAGTTACTGATCGAGCCATCGATCGCGAACGGCTTCGCAAGAAGAAGCAAGAGCAAGAGGAAGAGCGCCGTCTTGACGAGGCCATCTCCCAGGCAGAAAAGTTGGCTGCTGAGCAGGCAAAGAAGGAGGTTAGGTTCGCGGCTTTGGAGACCGGCCGCTATGAAGAGAGGGATAGACTTCGAAGGGAGCAGAGCGAGAAGAAAAAAGCCGAGGAACACCGCGACCGGGATAGGCAACGTAAGAATCATTCCGAGAAGCACATCGTCAAGGAGTCGGAGAAGCGCGCCACGAAGAGGCCTGAACGTGAGAAGACCCAGCCACCTACGAGCTACAACCAGAAGCAGCCAAGTGGTGGTAGACGTTCGCGCAGAGGCTCCATGACGCAGGCAGACTTTGATGAGCAAGCCCGCCTTCTTCGACAAGAAGAGTTGCAGATGTCTCTGGAACGCACAGCCGCAAAACAACGGGAGCAAGAAGAAGCCATACAGCAGCGATATACCACCCGACCCCAGCCTCAGACCTCAAACTCCTATTCCGTTGGGGATGCTAGACCTGCTGGTCGACGTCGAATGAGTATTGTCGATGCACCGCCGGTCCTGACGCCCGTGGCTACTACCTTCGCGCCGCAGCCCACATATGCTGCACGTCCTCCAAGCTCACACACACAACCCTACACCACGCGTGAGCAGCTTCCCTCGGCACGTTACTCACCCTCGCAAACCGCCCACCCATTCGCTCAACTAACCCAGACCTCAAACTCTAGCATGGAGAACAACCCTTTTGCTGCCCCGTCGACGCGACCTATTCACCCCTCCATTCCACCTGTGGCAGTCGCGCACCAGCACCATTACCCTACCATTGCGCCTAGCACTGCATGGGAAACTCAGTCTAAGCAAACTGCTCTACCGGCATACCCTCCTGGCCAGACTGCCCAATACCCCTCTCAAGCACACAGTCGGGCTCAGCAAGCGACCCGTAACCTGAACCAAACCTACCAAATGCCTGATGAGTGGCGCGGTCCCTGAAAGGAGTGCGTTCAAAGGCGTTGAATTTCCTTGGGGGTTTCGTCCACGCGCTGCGATGTTCATTCCCTTTCCGTCATCTCCTATCATCCCTTGTATTCGTGCACTTTTCTGTAAACAAAGGAGGGGGCCGGAGGATGGGGCATGGCCACGCGAGGACATTTCTCTATCTCCTACCATCTCTATAGACCATAGACCGGGCGTTTTGATTTCTTTCGTCTTTTCGCCTTGTCCTGTCTTGTCTTGTCTTGTCCGCAGATACTTTTTTCCCTTATACGCTTGTCTGGCATGCATGCGCACCGTGTTATTTATAGATACCCCCCAAACCCCCCACCCACATACACGGAGCCCTGGCGGGCGGCAAAAAATATCATTCCGTCATTTGCAAGCAGTATCTCTAGGAAGAACAAGAAAAAGTTGATATCCATGGCCCTCGTTGCCCGCGCGCTCGTTCGTCGGCTGGCTTCGCAAAGTCCTGATCTTGTACGCTGGGAAGCCACCGTCCGAGTCCGGCTCGCGAGGCGGACTTGGAAAACTGTTAGGGAAGTCGGGGAATGGGACGCCTGACGTCTGCCAAATCTTGCTTTGCTCGTGGTACTCGACTCCAGAGCGAGCTCCGGAACCCGGGAACCCGGGAGGGCGTGAGTGAGTGCGTGCGTGAGTGCGTGCCTGCCTAGCACCCTCGTTGTCTGCACGGACCACGCGTGAAAGCGCGGACTTGGCGCGGGGCAGTCGCCGAGGTGTGTGAAGGATTGGACTGATGAATGTTCAACCGTGGTGGTGGTGTGGGAAAGCCGCAGGATCGGGATGGGTGCCTGGCGTGGCGTTGGACTTGGAGACGAGTCGCAGGATGTGGACTGCACCTCGGGAGTACATGCAGGCGGGCACTGGCTTGGTTCCGCGTTCCGCGTCGTATGCACGAGGCGATGGGCCGGTATCTAGAGCCCCGTGTACATCAAAGACCGGAAAGACTTGAGTATCTCGCTCTGTCGGGGCTGGACTGCATTAGTCTATCTATCGGTATTTTTTATTAAATGAGAGGCATTTTTCGCAGGCAAGGCAGTCGTTGACTTAGGCAGGCTTCTGGAGATGTGAGCAATTTCCGGGATGCGCTGGACACGGCTCGTGCAGCGGTAGGTAGTTCTCGTCACTATTTTTAAGTTTGAACATCAAAATTTCACCCTATACAATACAACTCTACGGTATAGTTTATAATGGACAATTTCGAAGATTTCCAATACTAGTATTATACAATATAGCCAATGCGCGTTTTTCTGCGTGTGTACACTAATTGCTAAGCCACAGTATTGAAAAACACCAGGCAGGATGTAGAACGATTTCTCACACAAGGATGATATCCCATACAAAGAGCAAGCTCGGCAAATCTGTTCGTAAAGTAAATTCTGGGCAGACCGGTCGACCGCTTTCATCATGTCGTGGACAGAATCAAGGTTGTCGAACTCGCAATTTGTCTCTTTGAACTCTACCACCTCCAAGCCGCTCTTCACCTGATTGACTCACACATCCCCGCCCAGTCTAAACCTTCGGCGTATCCTCCAGTCTCTCGGGGCTCTGCTCAAATTGCAGCGCCTTCTCCTTATCGCTCAAATCGCCCGCCTCCGCCCTCTTTGTGCTCTGGTAGTCCACATGCGTCCTCCACGCCGGGATACCCGCCATAAACATCTCCTCCACATCTTCCAAAGTCTTGCCAGAGGTCTCAGGGAAGCAGAAGAACACGTGTATGGCCATGGCCGTGCAGAAAACACCGAAGATGATGTACACCTTCCACTGGATATTGACGAACGCCGGGGGCACAAAGTAGCTGAGCGCGAAGTTGAAGATCCAGTTGGAGGCGGTGGTGATGGCGACGGCTTTGCCGCGGACACGGAGCGGGAAGAGCTCAGGTGGGTAGACCCAGGAGACGGGACCCCAGGTGGGCGCATAGGACGCGACGAAGAGGTAGGTGCACGCGATGACGGCCTTCGCGGGTGCGCCACCGATTTCCCAGGACTGCTCGGGAATGTTGTCGAGACCGCCAGGGGGGGCGGCATGTCCGTAGGTGGCCATCAAGCCGGCGTTGGCGTACATCCAGGTTGCCATGAGAGTAGCGCCGATCATGAGTGGGTAGCGGCGGCCCCAGCGGTCGATAAAGACAAGAGCGAAGATGGTCATAACGACGTTGATTACGTATTGAATAGAGGAGGCGACGAGGTTATTGTTGCCCTTGAGGCCAGCCATACCAAAAACGTAGGTGATCTTGATAATGTTAGGTCGTGCCATCCAGAAAGTGAGGAGATGAACTTACGTAGTACATCATGACGTTCATACCCGTCAACTGGCTCCAGATCTGGGTAAAGACTCCGATGTGCAGGCGGTTCAACATCCTGGGACGGAACAGCTCCTTGATGGAGACGTCGGCGTTCTGTCTCTCGAATTCGATCATGTTCTTGATCTCGTTCAGTTCAAGGGAAACGAATGGCGCATTGGGATCTCCCTTCCCGTGGACCAGGGTGAGCACAGCATGGCACTCTTCCCACCTGTCGTGGCGGGCGAGCCAACGGGGCGATTCAGGCAGAAGGAGAAGACCGAAGAAGAGGAAGACTGCAGGAAGCATCTGAAGACCCCACGGCACACGCCAGGCCTTGGATCCTTCTAGGAAAGTGCAGCCGTAGGAGATGTAGAACATAATCAAAATGCCCCAAGTGATGGCCCACTGTTGCGCACCCACAACACGACCACGTGTTGAAGGAGGAGCCAGTTCGGATACATAGACAGGGACTTGGGCAGAGCAGATACCCACGGCGATACCGTTGATAAAGCGCCCAACGATGAGCATAGCGATGTCCTGAGAAGCGCACGAAATTATGGAACCAATGCACCAGATAACTGAGCCGATCTGGATGGCAGTCTTACGCCCGAGCCGGTCGGTAATCCAACCAGAAATGAGAGCACCGCAGAAGGAACCACCAGGCATGGCGGCCGTGATGCCACCCTGAACGTTGGGGGCGGGACCTGAGCAGCCACCTGGGTCGTCGGCATAGGAGGGTCCCTGGTTGAAATAGCAGCGATATTGCTGTGTAGGCAGACTATGAAGCTGTCAGCCAAATCCAAAGAAACCGTGACAATGCTACATACATGGCCGACATGGAACTGATGTCGAAACCAAACAAGCCACCGCCGATGACGGCGATGGCCGTGATGCCGTAGATGTTGCTGATTTGATACATCGTGGCTGAACCCGCAGAGTATCAACCCAGGAGAAGACAAAGAGCTACCAGAGGAACCGAACACATAGCGAGGCGGAAATCCCCATCTTTATATACGCCGGTAGCGGTCAAGTCCAGCGTCCTGCCCACGGGGCCAACCCCCAAGCAAGAAACGCGGTGCCCCGCCTGGAGACACTCAGGGCAGGGAGTTGTCACGCCTCCTCATCCCGCTCCGCTCCCAGTCTCCAGGACTGCTCTTTCGAGTATAGGGTCCGGAGATAGAGACGCTGATTGGCCTTGCAGGGGCGTTGCTGGTCTGGTGAGATGGAACAGTGGGCACGGCACGGCGTAAGCTAAGCGGCGGCAAGACCTGCGACGGACAAGGCCGACTCCATGGTGACAAGCTTGTGCATCGCCTGTCGATGGTGTTGCGATCGTCGTGTCCGGCTCAGTGCTGTCGGCGACACCGCGCCTGTTCTTTGTTTGACAGCGTCCTCCAGACAGTTCTCGCGTGGCCAAACACGTCCGGGACAGTGCTAATCTCTGCCTTGATGTCCATTCGCGTCGAGCTCGGTTGGATTCCATGATGGCGAGTTCCATGCTCCCAGCGCATGAAACACGGTGGTGATCGCGATCGCCTGACGTCACTTGTTGATAAAAATCGAATCTCGCGCCGAGCTGCATGCACGGGCCCACGTACGATCGGGGTTAGCCCGTTATTCCGTTTTTCCTGGGCGCCATGTAACCCTCTCAGCTCTAGGGCGAGCGCCTCCCGCCCACGTCTGCGTCTGCAGCAGAACCCGCAGCCTTGATTGCGCCTCCAGCTCCTGCATGCCGAGTACCGAGCGGTCTCAACATCACGAGGAGACGCGTATACCGTATTGCTGGTGCTGTCCCTCTTGCCACCACCGGAAACTCAGCCGCGGGGTCTACCAGAATAACACCCGTGGGATCTACACAATACACCCGGGAAGGAGTCGCCCTCTCGCTTGCAGATGTCGTTTTTGTGCCGTTCGATGAGGACGCGGATGTGTCCCAGCATGCACATTCGTCCGTGCTTCCGCGGTCCCAGTGCCTTGAATACCTTCGCCAGCACGGCGGGTGGGGGCTTCGGAAATGGCATTTTTCTAGGGCGAGGAATGACGCATGTGGACAATCGTATGATTTCGGCTGGGTGTTGTAGCGAAAAGGTAGGATGTGCTGTAGTATGCGCAGAACCACAAAAGAACATCACGACCGCCCAGCTCAAGTACCTGCTCATGAATCTTCATCGTCTCCGACGACAAGCTCGAGCATCGAAGAGCCTCAAAAGCTTTTATCGGATACGCTGCCAAACCAAGAAACCACCACCGTCGATCACTTTTAGCGCAAGCGATGCCGTCTCCACTGCTGCACGTCTCTCGGGCCAGGAAAACTCCGTCGGTCCGCATACTGGTTCAAGGAAAGCACGAGGCTGGCAGAAAAAGAAAAGATCTCTGCATCCATCCACAGTAGTCGTACCCATAATTAATATTGTAAATTTGCTGGAGAGCTGGGGCGTGCTTGCTGTGAGGTGAGGACAAAAGACTGGAGTAGTCTCTGACGAAAATCCGGAGACTTTTACCTATCACCTTGGGCAGGACTGGAGCTGTGAGTGGGGACTTACGATTCGTACAGCGTAGAATGCCCGTGCTCCTCTGAATCGCCGCCCAACAAGTGTTTCCACAACAGTGACCAAGCAGACGGTGCATTGTCACGAGCATCAAGGAAACTTGCATGCGAACATGGCGGCAGTTGCTCGGAAGGTGAAAACAATGACCGGGTCATTACAACTCTGTGTGGTATCATGTGTATCCAAGCCGCTCCTTGTAGCTACGCTCAACCCCATACCAGCTTCTTCATCGAGTAGGCCAGCGTCTCTACATATCCTGTACTCCTCTTCGCATCTGTCAAGCTGATAACATCCTCATACTCAACCTCCAGCCTTTTTGTTTGCGCCTCATCCTCCGTCTTATCTTCCAGTTCCGTTCCTGGAATGCTGCACTTCACCTGCTCACCCGCCCTTGTCTTATTCACCACCTTCGCAATCTCCTCACATATGCCCTGCACAACCTCCACTTCATTCCCCGGACTTTCTACAACGTCCCCAGATGCTTGCATGCTGGTGCGTGGAGGCAGCGCTTTGAACGCAAGAAAGCGGTCAGTCGCCTGTGGAGCCTGCGATTTCGACGCTGGCTTGTCTTCGTCCCGGGCACTATTTTTCACAGATTCAAGTGAGCGCGTGTTGCGCCGCACCAGCTCCCCACCTGGCTCTGCCCGATACCGAATAACAAAGCCAACGTTCTTCTGCTCGTCCATGTGCCGCGATGCTAATGTGCTAGTGACGTAGACACCGCGGAATAAGCCCTCTACAGTCTCGAGCTCGATGCGCTCGAATTCACGGACCTTTTCTGTCTCCCAATCCAGGCGACAGAAATAAAGAGCTTTCTCTGTCAGCAAAAGCACAGCCTCCTCGAACGTGGCAGTTTTGAGGTGATTGGCCGAGGTCGGGACGCTCAACGTCCAGCCAGCGACAAGATCTTCGTCTTTGTCTTCTATCACAATGCCGGCCGAGCGGTCAATGGCCGCCTGTCGCACCTTCCGAACGTCTATGAAGTAATCTGCGCTCTTCATGTCGGCCTCAAACTCGGCAAAGATGGAATCTGTCGCGTGTCCTAGTAGGTAATCGATGACCGCTTGTGTGAAGTAATCATTGACAATGTTGTTGTAGTACCTGGTCAACGTGAGTCCGAAGTCAGTCAGAGCGCCGGCGATTTGGCGTTTTCTGGTTCGGGTGAAATCTCCTTTCAGCGCAGCAGTTCCCGCGTATTGCTTCGAGATTGCGTCGCCATTATCCGCCCATAGAGTATTAAACCATGATGTGCTAGGATCGTTTTGTAGGTCAATGCTATAATCACCGGCCGATAGCTGAGCCTCTAGAGTTATTCGGGCGCAGGCGGACTGCACAACGTTCGTACGATCGAGACAGTCCATGCAATTTGTGCGCAATACACCAGACTGCACCTGCTTGGCTTGATCGTTCGAGATCTCGGTCCAGCTTGACGCTTTCAAGAAATGCCCAATGGAGTCCATGAGCAGAGAAACATTCTCGAACCGCATACCTCGGCAAACATGATGAAAATCGAACCATTCGAAATCGAGCTTCTTCCCTTTGCCGTCCATGCCGCCATGTTCATTGAGTATTTTGGCGTGCTGCTCGTATAGGCTCCCAATCTTTGATTCAGTTCCGTGCTTGTCGACCAAAGACGCAGCATACACGGAGCCGTATCTTGCTGTCAATTCGGCGAAGTGGCGCTTGAAGGCTTTCGCATTCGTTTCTGTGGAGCCCCACGTATTTACTTGCGGCTTCAGACTGTACGGAGACTGCGAGAAGAACAGGGGTATCGAGCCTCGAAACTGAGTGAAAGAGAAAATCTTGTCCTGGGAGGTATTCCAGCTCGGTGAGGAAAGAATTTGCTCAGTCTCAACGCTATTGGCTGTACTGCCTTCGTCATCCAGACCACGTCGAAGGTAACGAAGACCAGCCCTTTTGATAGAGCGGCGCGAAATGAGGGTCAGTAGAAAGTCTTTGCCAGTAGACGGCTCTGGCGGAGGCGTTTTTGCGTCACCATCTGTACTAGCCATGGACCCGGTCGAGTTGTTCTGGTGTATCGACTGTAGTTCCACGTCATTTGAGGTGGCGTCAGGATCTATCACAACGCTGTTGGACTTAGTATCGACGACCTTGATGCTAAATGGACGCTGGCCAACAAAGCCTTGAATGACTGGGAGGACGAAGTTGTACTGGCCTGTTTCGATGAAGGGGGCCATAAGGTGCTCGTTCCAAAAGAACTTAGCTAACGATTAGCGACAATTATACGCCACATGAGATGAAGGCGTCATACCAGCGGATCGAATTGCTTGTAGAGAGGCACAGTCGAGCTACGTTGTTGCTTCCCAACGTCATGCGAAAGGTCGTAATCGTACGAATAGAAAAAATTCCCAGAAGCGAAATACATCTTGGCGGTGCGTAGAATCTTGGGCAACAAGGCGATGGTAGCGTTGTCCTTGTCTCCAGCAAGCGCTTTCGGTATCTCTTCAGGGCTCACGGGCTCTGGTAAATGCTCAGTTTCGACGGGCAGAGTATCGGGTCTGGACGGGCGCAGAGGGCCTCCCTCGTCCTTCAGTATTGACTCAACATTATGGGACATGGCCTTCTGTAGGTCTTGAGTGGAGCTCATGCCCTGCGCCCGTCTCTTGTCAGTCTTCCAGCCCTTCTTGGAGAACCATTTGTCTGCGAAGCGGCCGTAGATGCCTTTGCGCTGCATCACGTCCTCGGCGACACTGGTGCGCCTGTCCGCCGGCCCGCGCCGACCCGTAATGGGGTTCTTGACTTCGGTGGGTGGTGCGGGCGGCTCTTCCTCGAGCGAGTCGGTCACACTGTACGCGTCTTCGTCTTCGTCATCGCTCCCGCTGTCATACTCGTCCTCACCCAGGCCCTGTGCTTTCCGACGGCGTTGCACATGGTCGCGGGCAGATACGATGGCGTTGTCGGCGTCGGCCTGCGAGGAGAGCGGGATGAGAGCAACGTCGGTGACTTTGTACACGGGCTTGCCGCCTATCTGCGCCACCTGCTCGCGGTCGCATATCGAGAGGAGGAAATACGACGTCGCGATTTTAAACAGACCTGCCGCACGTTGGTTAAATTCTGGTTACATTGATGCGCTGCATGCCCTACCTATGATGCCGTGCACCTCCAGTTCGTCCGGCGCCGTATCCTCCTGGCGGCGGTCCCTCAACAGCGGTCCGACATGGCCCTGGTAGTCGACCTTGATGGCCTGCTGCGTTGTTGGCGGGTGGTTGCGGGGCGGGGCGGGCTGCAGCACCAGCCCGTCTACTGAAGCGAAGATGAGCAGCTTGCGAACCAGGCTCGGCATTGTAGCAGAGGTGATGCGCTCAGGGGAGCATTCGCGAACACGCGAAACATGCATGCGCGTCTTTGCTCACGCATGACCGAAGCTGGAGGGGCAGCTGCTGTGGGGGATTGAGCATGACGTTTTCTTGCCGCCACCCTAGACCTACTTGGGCACATGCATCACAACATGGGTAGTAGTGGTAGAGTAGTGGGGCGTCTGCCGAGAGTGTTGGTCTGCCGATTCCCTAACACCAGTACACATACTAATATTTCAATCTACTACCACTCTACCAAATAACGCCCAAGTTAATTACTTTCTTAATAGTATTAATCTCCTAGTTCTACTTATCCTTTCTAGCTTACTGTAAGGATTCTTTTACCTAAACCCTTAGTATTCACTTTCACTTCCCTATCTAGTATAGACCCACCCTATGGGCCTATACATAGATAGTGGCTTAGCGTAGACGAGATATATGTATATAAGAATAGGTTCCCTATAGAGCTCTTTTACCTATATATTAAGATAATCTTAACTTTATAGATTCTTTTTATTTATTTATATCTCTAAGAGTGTTAGCCCTATAATACTATAATTTATAATAGGATAGATAGTTCATAGCACAAATTACTAAAAATAATCCTTATAAATTTATAAAGAGTAAAAGTTAAGCTTCTATTATAGGCTATGCCCTAGTAGATATCCTTATTCTATATACTTTAATCTTAGGCCTATTAGGTCCTTTAGATCTAATTTTCTAACCCTAGATATATAAGTTTAGTAGTAGAAGCTTAACTTCTACTTTTTATAAATCTATAAAAGTACTATTTTTAGTAATTTAGCTTATTAAGTATTAAGTCTATTATATTAAATTTATTACTTCTTCCTACTATAGGGTAGAATGTCTTTATTACCTACTAATATTAGTAAGTGATACCTACAAACTATAAATTTAAAACTAGAAGTTTTTCCTAAAGCTTTTTATCTAAGTGTAAATAAGTACGCATAATAAGTGTATTACTTATAGTAAAATATAGGATAAAATAATAAGAGAATTATCTACCTTTTTAAATTAAGAGCTTAAAGCCTCAGGAGTAGAGGTAATAAATACGTAATAGTTCTTTATAGAAGTATAGGCCCTAACCTATTATAAAGATAGTTTTTAGGCGTAAGAATATAACTTTTAGAGGGGCGTAGAGATAGTGCCTAGGGCGTTATAAAACCCCTATATAATAACTAGGAGTACTACTACTAACCTTATAATTAGGTAGTAGTTAGGCTTACTAGAGAAATTACTTATAGAAATAGTAATAAAGCGTAAGTTAAGTTACTACTTAAAGATTATAAACTTAGCCTACTTTAATAGTAACTAAAAGGATTATTACTAGTTTAGAATAGTTATATAATATAAGTTATTAGAGGATAGACACCTTCTTAGGAGTATACCTAGATATATTATAAGTTAATTATCTACAGGAGCCTCTATAATAGCCCTTACCTATTTAGGAAAATACCCTAACTACTTTAAAATAGAATTTTAGGACGTCCTAGACTAGAACTTTCTAGATTACCTTACTAAAGAAGTAGCGCGTAATTGCCTCTTTATAATAAAATAGAGTATATAGAGACTCTAGGATTTTAACCTAGATTTTAATAACTACGTAATAGAGGTAGAGAAGAGTAATAATTATAAAGTAAAGAGTATCTACCTTCTTACCCTTATAATATAACTTTAGAACAAGCTAGTAATAGTTAATATTAATTCTACTTAGAGCCTCTTAGAGCTCTAGTAGAAGATAGAAAAAATGAAAGAGAACCTATCCTAGAATAAGGGTTACTAACTACCTAGGATAGTAAAGAAAATAAAACTAGATAAAATAAAATAAAAGCCTATAAAAGCTAGTAGTAAGAGACCTAACTACTGGCTAAATTATAACTAATAAAGTCCTACTAAGGAGAAAAATAGAAAAGTATACTAGGCGTAATAATGCCTATTCTAGGTATCTAAGGCTAAGATAAAGAAGTGTTAGAGAGTATAATAGGTAGATTATAAATTATTATAGTGTTGTGGTATTTAGCGCCAAGGCCCTATAAAGGGGCCTATGCGCTAAATAAGCTAGCTGCGTAAAACCTACACTACGCCCTAACTCTATATAAAATAAGTATTATTCTATTTAATACTATTAAGTTATTCTCTTACTATTCTTTCTAGTGTAAAGTAAATACTATTGCCTATTACTAGACCTTATATAATAATACTTTATTTACAATAGTCTAAGGATGGCTCTTAGAGTTATATAAGTTACTAGTAGGGGGTAGACTTTTATTAAATCTAAGAGAGTAGCTAGTCCTAAAGGGTTAAGGTTAGTTCTTAGGTAGGAGTACTTACAAAGGTAGAAGGTTTTATTAATATAATAGTATCTTACAAAGTGTAATAAGTTAATACTATAGTCTACTAGAATCTAAATAATAGATTAATAAATAGATTAAACACAAGTATAAAAGGCTCATTCTTACGTTCCTATATACTAAGGGAATTCTGCTCTATAGAGGGCGCTCTATAGAGAACGCTCTATAAAGAGTAGTTATATACACTTACTTTATAGAGAGCGCTAGCCTACTTTATAAAGAGTAGTTATGTAACTCATTTTATTTACGCTCTAGTTAGCGTTAGATCGTTATCTAATCCCTAATATATGCCTACTAGATATAAAACTAGTAGTACGCTATTATTAGAATCTTAAATTCTAATATTATCTCCTCTCTTTTCTAATATCGTTCTTAAGTTATATGCCTAGTGTTACAACCTAGATAGCAATGTGGGAGTTAGGCCCTTATAAAGGTATAATAAAGTGACAATAGGGTTACAGACGTAATAAAGAGATACTAAGAGGCTTAGATTAGATTACGTAATACACTTAGCCGCTTAGGAGCCCTAAGTAGCCGAGTAGATTACGTAATGCGCTTAGTTACTTAGGAGCACTAAGTAGCAGAGTAGCCTTAGTATAAAGGAACGTGAGAATGAACCTCTATACTTATGTTTAATCTGTTTATTAATTTATTATTTAAATTCTAGTAGACTAAATTATTAATTTATTACACTTTGTAAAATACTATTATATTAACAAGACCTTCTACCTTCTGTAAGTACTTCTGCCTAAGAACTAAGCTTAACCCTTTAGGACTAGCTACCCTCTTAGATTTAATATCTTAAACACCCTTAATATAAGTACTTTATAAACTCCTATCTCTTCTACGGCTTTAGGTGCCGCTAAAATTACTCCTATAAAGGATAGTAGTAAGGTGTATAAACCTAATCTCTACTTTAGTAAACAATCTTAAACTAATATCTAGATTCTCTAGTTAGATCTCTACTTCTTTAATTTAGATAAACCTTTTAAAAATAAAAAGAAGGTTATCTTTATAGTAATATACATGTGAGGAAATATAGGATTATAGATCTATTTTTACCTTAAAAAGTACCAAGGAATGGACTATAATAACGACGACAATAATTACGTAAATAAACACGCTAATACAGTTAATATTATTAAAAATTATAATAACTTTTAGAAATGCCTTAAATAACTCTTTAGAATTACTAATAAGGACTCTATTACAAAAGCAAAGATTTACACTATAACTTAGAAGTAATTAGTAGCTAAGTATATAGCTAAGTTTTATAGGTACGCTGTGTAGCTTAACTAGGATAATAAATCTCTTTAGGATATATACAAATAAGGACTTAAATAGAAACTACGTAAGGAACTCTTATGTAGTAGTGCGCGAATTACTAACCTTAAAGAACTATATAAAGAAACTATTAGGATTAATAGAGAATAGTTTTTACTATAATAAGAGCTCTACTAAAACCCTAAAGTAATAAGCTTTAGATAACTAGTAAAAGTAGTTTATAAGAACCCTATTAGAATTATCTAAAAGTAACAGCTAAGGAACTACTAGAGATACAAACTAATAGAAAATGTCTAGTTTAACTATATAGGCAAAGGAAAAGGAGGAAAGATAGGCCCTAAGCAGCCTAATAAACGCGTCTCTAATAGAAGTTAATAACTAATAACTAAGACCTATAAATACTTTATATGTGGTAAACTAGGCTATATAGCTAAGAACTATAGATTAAAGAGTAAAGTCTATTAAACTAAGTTAAATATACTAACTATTAAGGACTAAAAACCTAATAAGGAATAGGAAGTTATTATAACGCTATTTAGTTACTAACGCGTTACACTAGAATAAAGTAAGTAATTAGATTTACTTAACTTATAATTATATAAAGATCTAGAAGACAACTCTAATATATACCACAACGTAGAAGATATAGAAGAGATACTAAGATCTTCTACTCCTTATCTATAAAATATGTAAGAAGAAGATAACCCTATGTCACTTAAGTATAAACTAAATATCTAGGACTATATAAAACCCTACTAGGCACTAAAAGGGATGCAACCCTATAAAAATAAGGAATTAGATTACGTACTAAAGTACTATCTAGACTACTAAAATCCTATATACTAATTCTATATGTGGATACACTGCGAAGAACTAATATACGTATAATATAAAGTAGAGAAAGAGGAGAATAAGAAATAATCTAGAAGGAAACTATGTTATAGATAGAGGTGGATAGACTACTCTATCGCAGCTTATAATAAATACCTCTAGGATAAATAATAAGTAAAATACTTCCCTTACCTTACACTAAAGGGTAATAAATACTATAATATACTTATTAATAGAGACTATATACAACTGTACTAGTATACGTGTTTAAACTAAGACTACAAATACTACTATATAGCTAAACATTTAGATAGCTTTATAAACTGCCCTACGTAAGAAGTAATAATAGAACTACTAATTTAACTAATACATAGGAACAGTAAAGACTGCAGGAGGAAAAACAAAAGAATATCCTTATAGGAAGAAGAAAAAGACAATCTACACAAGCTATATACTTAAGAATAATAAAAGTGGATGCGTAGAAACGCATACTAGGCACTAGAACTTAACTATAACCTACACAAATAGATGTCTTTTTTAGGCCTAAACTTAGATAAGAAAATGCCTTTATTAAATTAAATGCTATAGTAAGCATAATATTAGTTAAACTACTAGTATAGCTTAAAGGAATATAGGCTTAAGCTCTTATAGACTTAGGAGCAGGAAGGAACTTTATATCTTATTAGATAGTAAGATAAGTAAGACTTATAATAGTAAAGAAAGAAGTACCCTATATTATCTATATTATAAATAAATTCCTAATGCCTAAGACACCTTAGATATACTAGGAGGTTACTACTATAATAATAGTCTAAAGATATAGAGAGGAACTTACCTTAGATGTCTTACTAGGATCTAAGTATAAGTTAGTCTTAGGATTACCTTAGTTAATAATACACAACCTGTAGATTAACTAGGGTATAAAGAAAATATTATTTAAACGCTATAATTATGTATTATAAGTAAAGCCTACGCATTAACTAAAAGTAATAGTAGATAAGGGAGTTATTAATAATATAATACTGTAATAAATAGTTAAAAAACAGAAGTATACCTTAGTAGACGCTAGTAGGAACCACTAGGTTAAGAAGTATAAGAAGGAGGATAATAGTACACTCCTTACCTTACTAAGAGAGTATAGGAAATTATCTATACGGTTTATTATACAAATAGCACTAAGTGAAATAGGGGCCTACCTACTTGTAGAGACCCGCACAAGGACCCACTACTTAGGTTAGCGCTAAGAGGTAGAGACTTTATAAGGTCCTTAGTGCCCCTTTATATAATAGACAAGACGTAATTAAGTAAACCTACTTTTTACCCTTTACACAATAGTATACTATTAACCCTTAAATACTTAGTTATAGATTAAGCTAAACCTTCACTAATTAGTGGTTAAGTCTAATTAACTATAAACTAGTAAGGTCTAAAGACAGAGCGCCCTACAAGCTGGATATATAGACTCTATATTGTTGCCTTTACTAGAGATCGAATTTTAGATTATATAATAAGTAGAAATAAAGCGCACACATCTATAAAGAGTCGCACAATCTAGTCTAAGCTATTCTATAGAAAAGAAAGAAGATAGTAAGCACATTTATAATTCTAAAAAACACGTCGCACAATTAAACCAGTAATAACTAAACGCAAATAAGTTTCACAATTAAACTAGTAATAACTAAACATAAACACGTCGTACAATTAAACTAGTGATAACTAAATATAGATACGTTGCATAACTAAAAACGATAATAAATAACATAGCCTTAAAACTAGGAGACTTCCTAGAGGAACTATAACCTAAGGACGTTACGCAATAATTAATACTACCTCCTTAGTAAGAAGATAAAGCAACATAGCTTTAATAAGTAGAGGAAGTAATAAATATTAAAGCTATTACCTTAAGAGGAGAGATTGCATAAAAGTACTAGGTAGATAGAGTAGATTTACACAGGCACCTACCCCCTTCTCTAAAATAGCTAAACACTTATATAGTATACATAATTATATAATATTACATAAGTAGTCTTAAAGGTAAAGAGGTAATCTCTTCTTTTACTAAAGATTTTAATAACTAGAAGAAGAGAACCTTTAATAAGATTAGTTATATAGTAAAAAGAGAGCTTATTACTTTTTTTATAAAAGAAGGCTTTATTACTACTAATACTATAATAAAGGACACCTATGTAAAGAAACTCTTTAAACTATTATAGCTTAACTATAAGCTATAGACCTTTTATATAACAACGCTATAACTATAACCTAAACTACTTTATATAATCCTAATAATATAACCTACACTATCTGCAGGTAATATATATATATATAAAGTATAGCTGGGGCCTATCCCTATACATGCGAGGACAGAGACACTATATATAGAGCCACACTAGTAGTAGTAGCCTAAAACCTAGACTACTTTTGCCTAACAAACTATATTATACAAAGAGGCTAGATACTCCTAGTCTCTTTAATAACTAGGAGATTATACTTCTATCTAGCTAGATAAGATTATCTCTAACTTTAAAAGAGAGCTAGAGGATAAAGACTATTACACAAAAAAGGAGGAAGATAAATAAGACTAATAGAGTAATAAAGAAGAAGTATAGAAGGCTACCTTATACCTTACTTCTACTATATACCTTTATTGTATAACTAGGAGACATCCTTCTATACCTACTTACTAAGACCTAGCGCTAAGTATTATATTACTTAACACCCCACCTTCTATTTGCGTATAAAATATATGTCTAGAAAGAGCTTTATTGCGCGATGCAACTCTACTACTATATAAAGGGGTAAAGTAAGAACTAAGTAGGTTAGCTATTACTACCTATTTGCATAAGAGTAGGTGTAAATAGAACCTCTACTATATAGTAATACTACACCTACCTTATAACCTGTTCTAATAGGGGAAGGCTAACTATATAGATAGAGAAGAATAGGAAAAGGAAGCGTATAATAGATATAAGCTATCGCATAAAAGAAAAGTTACTAGTGTTTATATAGTTTATTATATAAACAGCACTAAGTAAAATAGGGGCCTACCTACCTATAGGGACCTGTATAAGGACCTACTACTTAGGTTAGCGCTAAGAGGTAGAGACTTTATAAGGCCCTACCTACCTATAAGGACCTGTATAAGGACCCACTGCTTAGGTTAGCGCTAAGAAGTAGAGACTTTATAAAGTCCTTAGTGCCCCTTTATACAATAGATAAGACGTAATTAATTAAACCTACTTCTTACCCTTTATATAATAGTATACTATTAACCCTCAAATGCTTAATTGTAAATTGAGCCAAACCTACAGAAATACATATATATATTTACGGAAAAGGAAGGAAAAGCAAACCTACCTAAATATTAACCCTAGGATCTTATAATAGACCTAGAAGAAGGGAAGACGCCACCCTTTAGACTACTATATAGTAAGATAGGAGAAGAACTCTTTAAAAAATGTGATTTTATTAAGATAAACCTTAAGAAAGGATATATATAACTATTAAAGTTATAAGCAGTAAGCCCTTTTATGTTTATTAAGAAAAAGAATAGATTAGATAGACTATACATTAACTACTAATAACTTAATAACATAATAATAAAGAACTAATATCTACTACTAAATATTATAGAGTTACAAGATTAACTATCTTAAGCTAAGATATTTATGTTACGTACCAGATAATAACGTGGGACGCGGGCGCTTATAAAGGTGTAATAGAGCGGCAATAGGGTTACAAACGTAATAAAGAGACGCTAAGTAACTTAGATTAAGTTACGTAATGTGCTTAGTTACTTAGCAGCACAGAGTAGTAGAATAGGTTACGTAATGTGCTTAGTCGCTTAGTGGCACTAAGCGGTAGAGCAGTCTTATTATATAGGAACGCGAGAATAAGCTTCTTATACTTATGTTTAATCTGTTTATTAATCTATTGTTTAGATTCTAGTTAACTAAATTATTAACTTGTTACACTTTGTAAGATACTATTGTATTAATAAGACCTACTACCTTCTGTAAGTACTCCTGCCTAAGAACTAACCTTAACCCTTTAGGACTAGCTACCCTCTTAGATTTAATATCTTAAACACCCTTAATATAAGTACTTTATAAACTCTTACCTCTTCTATAGCTTTAGGTGCCGCTAAGATTACTTTTATAAAGGATAGCAGTAAGGCGCATAAACCTAATCTCTACTTTAGCAAATAATCTTAAACTAATATCTAGATTCTCTAGTTAGACCTCTACTTCTTTAACTTAAATAAACCTCTTAAAGACAAAAAGAAGGTTATCTTCGCAGCAATATATATGTAAAGAGATATAGAATTATAGATCTATCTCTACTTTAAAAAGTACCTAGGAATAGACTATAATAATAATAATAATAATTACGTAAACAAGCACGCTAATGCAGTTAATATTATTAAGAATTATAATAACTTTAAGAAATGCCTTAAATAACTCTTTAGGATTACTAATAAGGACTCTATTGCAAAAGTAAAGATTTAGACTATAACCTAGAAATAATTAGTAGCTAAGTATATAGCTAAGTTTCGCAGATACGCTATATAACTTAACTAGGACAATAAATCTCTTTAGGATATATATAAATAAGGACTTAAATAGAAACTACGTAAGGAACTCTTACGTAGTAGTGCGCGAATTACTAACCTTAAAGAACTATATAAAGAAACTATTAGGATTAATAAAGAATAGTTCTTACTATAATAGGAGCTCTATTAAAACCCTAGAGTAATAAGCTTTAGACAACTAGTAAAAGTGGTTTATAAGAACCCTATTAGAATTGTCTAAAAGTAACAGCTAAGGAACTACTAGAGATATAAACTAATAGAAGATGTCTAGTTTAACTACTTAAGTAAAGGAAAAAGAGGAAGGATAGGCCTTAAGTAGCCTAATAAACGCGTTTCTAATAGAAGTTAATAACTAATAACTAAGACCTATAAATGCTTTACGTGTGGCAAACTAGGCTATATAGCCAGGAACTGTAGATTAAAGAATAAAGTCTATTAAACTAAGTTAAATGTACTAACTATTAAGGACTAAGAACCTAATAAGGAATAGGAAGTTATTATAACGCTATTTAGTTACTAACGCGTTATACTAGAGCAAAGTAAGCGATTAGATTTACCTAACTTATAATTATATAAAGATCTAGAAGATAACTCTAACGTATACTATAATATAGAAGACGTAGAAGAGATACTAAGATCTCCTACTCCTTACCTATAAAGTAGGTGGGAAGAAGACAACCCTATATTACCTAAGTATAAACTAAACGTTTAGGACTACATAGAACCTTACTAGGTACTAAAAGGAATACAACTCTACAAAAATAAGAAGTTAGACTATGTACTAAAGTACTACCTAGACTACTAAAATCCTATATACTAATTCTGTATGTGGACGCATTGCAAAGAACCAATATACGCATAATATAAGGTGGAGAAAAAGGAGAATAAGAAATAACTTAAAAAGAAACTGTGCTGTAGATAGATGTGGATAGACTACCCTATTATAGCTTGTAATAAACACCTCTAGGATAAATAATAAGTAAAATACTTTCCTTATCTTACGCTAAAGGGTAATAAATGCTATAATATACTTATTAATAAAAACTATATATAACTATACTAGTACACGTGTTTAAACTAAGACTACAAATACCACTATATAGTTAAATATTTAGACAGCTTTGTAAACTGCCCCACGTAAGAAGTAACAATAGAACTACTAATTTAACTAGTATATAGAAATAGTAAAGACCGCAGGAGGAAAAATAGAAGAATATTCTTATAGGAAGAAGAAGAAGAAGACAATCTATATAAGCTACGTACTTAAGAATAATAACAGAAGCGGATGCTTAGAAACGTATACTAAGCACTAGAACTTAATTATAACCTACGCGAATAGATGTCTTTTTTAGGCCTAAACTTAGATAAGAAAACGCCTTTATTAAATTAAATGCTATAGTAAGCATAGTATTAGTTAAGCTACTAGTATAGCTTAAAGGAATATAGGCTTAAGCTCTTATAAACTTAGGAGTAGGAAAGAACTTTTGTTAAAGTAAAACACTCACTTCTGTGATTCTTTCTGGATCCACTAATTTAGATCACAGGATTCTTGCCAAGAGGCTCGTTTCTTTTGTATATAGTCTGCCCTTTTAGCATCCTTTCCTATAATTAGCTCTTTGTATTCTTTACAACTCTACTCCTAAATATCCTATAATAGTTTAAGCCCTTTTTACTACAATAGTTATAAGCCTAGCGCTTAGAACGTAGAATAATTCTCCCTACCTACTTAGCAACACTCGAATTATTATACAACACTCTATTTAGAACCTCTCTACAATATAACCCCCTATTTCTAATTACGAAAATTGTTAAAATAGCAGAAGTATAGCTCGTTAATTGCGCTAGTTAGCCCTACTAGTTTATCCAGCTTTAATTCTAAGTAAACTTGAAAGGAATCTAGAACTAAATTAACCTAGAGGTAATTAACACTCTAGCAATTAATTACGCAAAGCTAGAACAATCTCTGCTCCTATAGAAACTATTACTAATTGCGGATACAGCCTCTGTAGCAAGTATTTAATTATACAAAGTAGAGCTTACTAAGTATAAAATAGATAAGAAGAGCTTTCCTTTACAAATAGCGGAATATAGAGTAGTAGTTTTAGACTAGCAAGCAGACTATACTAAGATACAGAATTTCTAGACTTAGGTAAACGCTACAGTATCGCCTAATCTACTTACTCCTGCTATGATCACTCTAGTTAATACACGCTAAACTACGCTTTAGTCCCTAATTTAACTCTTAAAGGAAGATCTCGCACTAAATAAAGGAGCTATATAGAATAATGTTTAAGCTTTGTACTACACTTATCTTAAGAAGGCTAAGTAGGCAAGACAAAGTCCTAAGACCTAGTTTAAAGAGTAGCAGCTCCTCTATTAAAAAGTAAAGACCTACTTAATTAGTAAAATTAGTAGACTACTTACTACCTAAGATTTCCTAGATGTAATCGCTACGCGTATAGCACTAGATTAGGCCTAATTAATAAACTAACAGCTAATCTAGGATAAGACGCTAGAATGGAATTAGATTACGCTAGACAATCTAGGGAAAGTATTTTTGGCGCTTGTCTAGGAGTATTTAATCCGATCTAGTTCTAATAAAATAAGTAGGGTATTCGCCACTTTTAATAAATTATTAAGACAATCTACTAACTCTAATAGTTCTAGTTTGTCTAATTAGACAAAGAAACAACTAAACTGTCCCTATAAGCCCTATGCTTATAGGTGAAAACTAATAGAGTGCTAAAGACTTTAAACCGCGATAGCTAGATTACCCTAGAATAGAATATTATTATTCAATATTACTAATAAAGAAAAATTAGAGATTCTTAATTAACTTAAGCAGCCTAAGTGGTTGAACCTTTATAATACGATCACGAAGGTAGAATAGAATAAGAAATAATTCTCCACTAAAACTATTAAGTATTCTAGTAGTATTACTACTGCTCTACTAAACCTATTTAATCTGCCTACAGACAATAGAGCATTAGGTGTCTACTCTACTCTACATTCTAACGCTTATCCTCTGTTAGAATGTACGATACTAGACAGTGCTGTAGCAGTTTACCTAGTTAATAATTGCAAAAGACTTGTTCCTAGGACGTTTTAATTATTAAATAAGAGTGTGGAGGTAGGTACACAAAGCCTCCTAATCTTAGGAATTAGTAATAAACTAATTAAGAACGCTTTACATAGGAAAAATAGAAGATTTATAGAAGATCTACTGCTTTAAGGAGTAAGAGTAGTAGAAGGCTTTTATATAAATATTGTATTAGAAGCTCTTTTAAAGAAAGTAAAGATTTAGTACCTTAGTTTAGATTACACTCTTAGGATTAGAAGTCTAGAATAAAGTGTTATCTTAGTAGACCTAAGATGCGAGTATAACTTTACTTTCCTATAATATAAGCTAATCTGCTCTTGTCTAATTGTTATAAGTGTAACTACTAAAGGATTATCCTAGGTTAATATTGAGAGATTAGATTCTGAGGACCTCTGGCACCTTTAAGTAGGGCATACAGAAAGTAGAGCCTTATAAGCTCTAGTAACTGCAGCCTAAGGTGTAAAAATTACTAGAATGTTAAGAAAGGATTGCGAGCACTATGCTACTGTACACGTAACCTAGGTAATCTCTAGGAGACCTAGAGAACAATTACCTAGGCTATTTTACTTATTATCCTAGGATCTATTTAATATGCCTACTGCTTAAAATAGAGAAAACTAGGTTTTACTAATTAAAGAAGATTTTAGTAAGAAACCTTACGTTTTTAATCTTAGAACAAAGACGCTTTCTAAGATAATAAGAGTGTGGTAGGATTTCTTAGCTCTTATTAATACAAAATACGAGCTTCAAATTACAAAAATTTACTAGGACAATAATATAGTAACACTTCTATAGAGAGGGAAATCCTAGTACGAATTTTAGGCTAATTAGGAAGGGATAATAATTAGTAGACTACCGCCCTATACGCATAAGCCTAATAGCGCTGCAGAAAGAGTAGGCTAGGAGCTTATAATAAAAGTAATTAAAATGCGAATAAGCGCAAATCTACTATTAAATCTCTAGCCTAAGATTATATAAGCGGCATGCTAGCTCTAAGGAATAATTCCTAGCCTAGTATTAGGCTATTAATTACCTAATAAAACGTTAGATACTTAGTTTAGACAATATTTTTGTTATTTTAAACTAGTAAAAACATAATATAGGACAGCTAATCTTTGTCTAAACTAGAGTACTGTCTACGCCTATAGCTGCTAAGCTTACCCTTTAGATTAGGAGCGTGCAGCTAGGCGAGACAGAAGAGGATTTAAAGTGAATCCTAGGGGCTATATTAGATACTTAGTAGGCTACAAAGCTTCTAATATCTACTAAATATAGATTCCTTAGCTTAATTAGGTAATTACTACACAAAACGTAAGGTTTAATAAGTCCTTATTCTATAAAGGATTAGAGGAACAATCTATTCTAAAGATAGAAGTGTTAAAAATAGTAGAAAGCCTCTAAAAAGGAGAGCTAAACAATCTAGAAGAAGCGTATAAAAACGCGCTTAATATTCTTCCTAAAATAAATAAGTATATAAGAACTGCTACTAGACCTATAGGTGACCCTTAGGCAATTAAAAGTAAAGTAGGCTAGCTAAGTAATTAGAAACCTAAAGTACCTACTACTAAGTGAGCTGTAGGCTTAGCTAGCTAGCAGCTAAGAATTCGCTTAAGTAGGAAAGGAAGCACAGGACTTGTGACCCCTAACTAGACACTAGAGCTAGGTAATCTTAGGGGTGATCTGTTAAGTAATTAAGAGATATCTAGCAGCCACCAGAATACTACTAGGAGAGCTAGCCTGCCAGAATCTAGGGATTTAATACCCTATTTATTAGTAGAAACTAATTAGGTTACTAATTAACCTAGCGTAGATAACTTAATTACGCTAGATAAAATAGATAACCTACTAGCGCGCTAAAGGCGAAGACAGATCTATCTAGAAGTAAGTAGAATAAGTAGGCGAAATTGTAGTAAAGCACTAGAAATTAACTAACTAATAAATCGCTATCTGCTATTGCAAAGATTAAGGAAGTAAAATAATTAGGATAATTAGCTAGGGGGTAGGTAGAAGCTAGGTGCTTATGCACTAATTACTAATTATCTTTAAAGTAATCTTAATATAATATTAGAGTACACGTTTATACTAGGAGTAGTAGAGGCCTAGTCTAAGCAAGAAGAATATATTATACTAAATATAATAGTATTTGCTTCTATGCTTAGAAAGGCGCCTAGAGCGTTTTATGCAGCTTGGACTTACAGAGACGAGCTTACACTAGAGCTAACCCTATAGAAATACCTTTATAATTATCTATATAGGAAGCTATTCCTCCTTGCCGCTTATAAGGAGATCTCGACTTTATAAGATAAAGATACCTAGATAGAGATTAAATAATTAGAGGTGTTAGAGTGACCACTCTCTTTAAAGTGGGTCTTTACCTATAAGTTTAATTAAAATAGATACTTTAAAAAGTGTAAAGCTTAAATCGTTATAAGAAGAGATTTTTAGAAAAAGAATACTCTCTACTCTACTTATACTGCTACCCTAGCAGCAAGATCTTTTTAATTAGCTGTAGCTCTAGCAGTAGAATTTAATCTAGAAATCTTATAATTTAATGTAGTAGGAGCGTTTCTAAATACTTTTATTATAGCCGCTAATCTAGTAACTTGTGAATTACCTAATAGTTTTAAAAAGCTAGGAAAGTGTATAAGATTAAATTAAGCTTTGTATAGCTTAAGAGATTCACTACTTCTTTAGTATAAGGAATTTGTAAGATTACTTTAATCTTATAGACTCTTAGCTTCGCTAGAAGAGCTATGCCTTTTCTTTAATAGTGATTAAAGTATTATTATTTTATTTTATATTAACAACATTCTTCTTCTCTATCACAAGAGTAAAGAGAAAGAAGCCCTAGATTTTTGGAAGAAGATTACGAACAAATACGAGATTAAATTAAAAGGACTAATAGAGTAGTTCCTAGGTGTTTAAGTGATTAGGGACAGAGAAGCAAGATTAATTTCTCTGGTCTATAATACCTACATTAATAAGATTATAAAAAAGTTTAATCTTTTAAACTCTGGGAGCTTCCCTCCTATACCTCTATTAGTAGAAGATCTCGTTCTAAGCATAGGAAAAGCCACTCCTTAATAAATAAAGCTCTTTTAAGAAGAGGTGGGATTAGCTCTCTACACAGCGATTATGCTACGCCTAGATATAGCCTTTACAGTGTTAAAGCTATTACACTTTCTAACAAATTTAAGTAAAGAACACTTTGCTGCTATTAATTGTGTGATCCTTTACCTCTATTGAACTAGATAGTAGGCTATAGTCTTTAGTGGCTACAATAGACCTAATCTACTAATATGTAGAGATGCCTTATTCGCTAATAATCCAATATTACGGCGATCTTTCTATAGATATATTATCCTATTATTTAAAGGAGCTATTCTATAGAAAGCAGCTTAACAGAATACAATTACTACTTTAATAATAGAAGTAGAGCTTCTAGCGCTTAAATATATAAGTAAAGAAGCTATAGCGATTAAGAGATTCTTTACTAAGCTTACTCTAGATCTAGGACCTTTATAGAAGGTCTATTATAATAATCTTTAAACTATTTGTTTAGTGATTAGAAAGAACAAAAGAATTACTACTTAACTGCGCTATGTAGATATTTAGAACATGTAGTTGTGGCAAGAGTATACGAAAGGATCGTTTTAAGTAGAATATCTTCTAACTAGCGAAATGCTAGCAGATAGCCTTATAAAGGCTCTTACTTATTAGTAGTTTAATAGATTCAAAAGGCTATTAAATCTGTAAGATGCGAGTATAATAATTATAGAACAAGAGTAGGTAAGCAGAGAAACAATTTGTTAACTATCTAGAATTATTAATTTAGAGCTAGGAAACAAGAAAAGAAAAAGAAAAGAAAGAAAAGATTAGAAGGAGAATAGGAATTAGAGAAAGAGGAGATTAAAGAGCTTATCTATAAGCATATAGACCCTTTTCCTCCTCTACTTAATCGCAGGGGTGCGAGAATCTCCCTTATAATTAGCAGTAGGAAATTCTCCCTATTTTTCTCCTCTCCTCCTCTCTGTAGTAGGTGATTCCTTACTCTATCTACCTCCTCTACCTCTCTTTTAATTAGTAGTAGGTAATAGCTTACCCTAGCCTCTCTTCTTTTAATTAGTAGGAGGAGAAGCACTTATCTAGCCTCTACTCTACTTTAGAGCTAATAGGCCGCTTATCTAGCTATTTTAATTAGGGTATTAGCTGCGACCGCGCTACTCCTTAATAAGTAGGACAGGAGGGTAATTACCCTATTCTCTACTAAGGATTAGCTAGGAGGGAGAGAGTAGGATAGTAGCTGTATACTAAGCTTACTCCTCCTAACTGCTAGTAGGAAAAGGAGCTTATAAGGCCACTTTAACCCTCTTATATAGCTTAGTAATTAGCCTCTCCTGCGAAAAGTATTAGCTAAATCTAGAAAGAATTTTAGAATAAAAGCTTATATTAGCACCCTCTAATAGTTAATAGCAGATAAAATCTATAGCTAGAGTCTAAATATACAGCTGGCTACAGGAACGATTAGTAAAATTAGCTAAAGTAATAGGATAACCCTATATATAGTAGTATAAGAGTAGGTAAAGTAGGTATAGCAGCGCCTACCTAAGCTTAAAGTGTTATTATAGCAGTGTTTATTACTCTTTCCTATTAGAGCTCCCTTTAAGCAGCCTAAGCAGCTTACTTATTTAAGAGTACTAAGCGATCGCTAGGGGCCTAGAGCTAGGGTAGGAGGAGCTAGTAGAGTAAGAGGATCTTGGCGGGAGGATTAGAAGCTTTATTTAGTAGCTTTTATAGCCTTTACTACGCGTGCTTTAGCTAGATTATTAGATATCTAAAAGAGTTAGTAAAGCTCTAAATAATAAAAAAAGCGTAAGGTAATAATTAGAAGAAAAGAACCTACTATAAGGTAGTAAAATTTAAAGGCTTAAACTAGTAGGCTTAAATTAGATAGGAGGTTAAAGCGTTAAAAGTAAAGGATTAAAGAGAGAAGATTAAGCGCTAGTAAAGGGCTTATATACTCTACTGCCTATTTAATTATTAAGCGCTAAATACGCTCCTTTCTTACTACTTATTTCTCTTACTACTGCTCTTTCCTAATTAAAACGCGCCTACCTATTGTACTTACTAGCTAGTAAGAGCGGGGAAATTACTTTACAGTTAATAAGAAGTAAGCAAAAAGAGTAGTAGAATAAAAGCGTTTACGCTCTAGGCCTTTGTGCCACGCTTATAAGCTCCTAACCCACTAGAAGAAGAGATTCTAGACACGATTCACGATAGGATTTGTGATTTAAAAGATAAACAGTAATTGTTTTGCTATTACAATAAGTAGGGGGTGATAGAATCGCTGTTCTTAAAATAAGGAGATTTAGAAGAATAATTCTTAATAGTTTTTTAATCTTTAAACAGCCTTCAGACGGTTTTTTAAAGATCTTTAGGAAAGATTCAGACAATTACAGATTACTTCTTAGGATAGGTAATCTGCTTTAAGCGATCACCTAGGGGGTGTGTTAAAGTAAAACACTCACTTCTATAATTCTTTCTAGATCCACTAATTCAGATCACAGGATTCTTGCTAAGAGGCTCGTTTCTTTTGTATATAGTCTGCCCTTTTGGCATCCTTTCCTACAATCAGCTCTTTGTATTCTTTATAACTCTACTCCTGAATATCCTGTGATAGTTCGAGCCCTTTTTACCACAACAACTTTATATCTTATTAAATAGCAAGACGAGCAGGACTTATAATATTAGAGAAAAAAATACCCTATATTATCTATATTGCGAATAGATCCCTAATGCCTAAGACACCTTAAATATACTAGGAGGTCACTACTATAATAACAGTCTAAAGATATAGAGAGGAACTTACTTTAGATGTCTTACTAGGATCTAAGTATAAGTTAGTCTTAGGATTACCTTAGTTAACAATACACAACCTATAGATTAACTAGGGTATAAAGAAAATATTATTTAAATGCTGTAATTGTCCGTATAGTTTATCGTACAAATAGCACTAAGTGAAATAGGGGCCTGCCTACCTATAGGGACCCGCACAAGGACCCACTACTTAGGTCAGCGCTAAGAGGTAGAGACTTTATAAGGCCTTACCTACCTATAAGGACCTGCACAAGGACCCCCTGCTTAGGTTAGCGCTAAGAGGCAGAGACTTCATAAAGCCCTCAGTGCCCCTTTGTACGATAGACCAGACGTAATTAATTAAACCTACTTCTTACCCTTTACACGATAGTATACTATTAACCCTTAAATGCTTAATTGCAAATTAAGCCAAACTAACACTAATTAGTAGTTAATTCTAATTAACTATAAACTAGTAAAGTCTAAAGACAGAGCGCCCTATAAGCTAGATGCGTAGGCTCTATATTATTACCTTTACTAGAGATTGAATTTTGGATTATATAATAAGTAGAAACAAAGCGCGCATATCTATAAAGAGTCACATAATCTAGTCTAAGCTATTCTATAGAAAAGAAAGGAGATAATACCTTTACTAGAGATTAAATTTTAGATTATATAATAAGTAGAAACAAAGCGCGCACATCTATAAAGAGTTATATAATCTAGTCTAAGCTATTCTATAGAAAAGAAAGGAGATAGTAAGTATATTTATAACCCTAAAAAACACGTTGCATGATTAAACTAGCAATAACTAAACGTAAACACGTCGTATAATTAAACTAGTAACAACTAAACGCAGACACGTCGCATAACTAAGAAAGATAATAATAACATAGCCTTAAGACTAGGAGACTTCTTAGAGGAACTATAACCTAAGGACGTTGTGTAACAATTAATACTACCTCCTTAGTAGAAAGACAAAGCTAAAGTAATATAGCTTTAATAAGTAGAGGAAGTAATAAATATTAAGACTATTACCTTAAGAGGAGAGATCGCACAAAAGTACTAAGTAGATAGAGTAGATCTATACAGCTACCTACCCCCTTCTCTAAAACAGCTAAACACTTATATAGTGTATATAATTGCGTAATATCGCGTGAGCAGCTTTAAAAGTAAAGAGGTAATCTTTTTTTTTACTAAAGATTTTAATAACTAGAAGGAGAGAACCTTTAATAAGATTAGTTATATAGTAAGAAGAGAGCTTATTACTTTTCTTATAAAAGAAGGCTTTGTCGCTACTAATTCTATAATAAAAAACACTTATGTAAAGAAACTCTTTAAACTATTATAGCTTAATTATAAGCTATAGACCTTTCGTATAATAACTCTATAACTATAACCTAAACCACTTTGCACAATCCTAATAATGTAACCTATACTATCTACAGGTAATGTATATATATATAGAGTATAGCTAGGGCCTATCCTTATACGTGCGAGGACAGAGACACTATATATAGAGCCACACTAGTAGTAGTAGCCTAAAACCTAGACTACTTTTGCCTAACAAACTATATTGTATAAAGAGGCTAGACACTCCTAGTCTCTTTAACAACTAGGAGATTATACTTATATCTAGCTAGACAAGATTATTCTCTTTTAGAAGGCTTAGAGTAAAGAGAATAACTACACTAGTAGGCTATACAACATCTTAGTAGATAAGGCAAAAGTCTTTAGAGAACTATACTATAGGCTAGGTATACTATAAGACTAGTATATAAATATTTTCTTAGGAATCCTTTCTAATTGTGCGAGTACCTACTACCTACACAATATTAGACTAGGACTTCTATAGGATGAATTATACGATAGACTAAATAGGCACTTTAACACTAGTGTTAATCATAATTAGTACTAGATAGACTAGACCACTTTTACCTTTAAACGCTATAAAAGGGATAATCTAGCTACTATATTATATAAGGCCCTAGAAGTAATAATTAATAAGCTTACTTTAGCCTAAAGGGCTCTTAGATAAGGCTTTAGTAGTAAACTATAACTACACACTACTATTATATAAGCATGCTGCGGCTATTCTAACCTTAAATAAGCTATATTTAACTCTAAAAATATAGTAGAAAGCTTACTTAGTGACCTTTATACGTTACTCTAAGTTACTAAAGATAGGAAGAAGTTATAGTTCCTCTAAGATAGTAAAGAGGTGTACTATACTAATTAATAATATAATAATCTTAATCGCATAAGAGGATCTAGCCCCTCTAGAGGTAGATTAACCTTTAGACTAAAAAGAAAAAGTAACTTTAGAAGTTTAAGCTCTTATACAAAGTAGAAATGCTTTATATACTATAAAGAAAGATGCTAGTCTACTAACTATCTACTAAGGGATACCTAGTAAGCTAAAAGGTAATATATGTTATTATATACTAACTTCTATAAACATAAACCCTCTACTATAGATATATAAGTATACATCCTTAACTTTAAAGGAGAGCTAGAGGAAGAAGACTATTGTATAAAAGAGGAGGAAGATAAATAAGACTAATAGAGTAATAAAGAAGAAGCATAAAAAGCTACCTTATACTTTACTTCTACTATATACCTTTATTGTATAACTAGGAGCGATTCTTCTATACCTACTTACTAAGACCTAGCGCTAAGCATTATATTACTTAACACCCTACCTTCTATTTGCGCACAGGACACATGCCTAGAAAGAGCTTTATTATATAATATAACTCTACTACTGTGTAAAGGGGTAGGGTAAGAACTAAGTAAGTTAGCTGTTACTACCTATTTGTACAAGAGTAGGTATAAATAGGACCTCTACTATATAGCGACACTGCACCTACCTCACAACCTGTTCTAATAGGGGAAGGCTAACTATATAGATAAAGAAGGATAGGAAAGGGAAAGTGTATAATAGATATAAGCTATTATACAAAAGAAAAGTTACTAGTGTCTATACAGTTTATTATATAAATAGCACTAAGTGAAATAGGGGCCTGCCTACCTATAGGGACCCGCATAAGGACCTACTACTTAGGTTAGCGCTAAGAGGTAGAGACTTTATAAGGCCTTACCTACCTATAAGGACCTACACAAGGACCCCCTGCTTAGGTTAGCGCTAAGAGGCAGAGACTTTATAAAGCCCTTAGTGCCCCTTTGTACGATAGACTAGACGTAATTAATTAAACCTACTTCTCACCCTTTGTATAATAGTATACTATTAACCCTTAAATGCTTAATTGCAGATTGAGCCAAACCAATAGTAATTATATATTATAAGTAAAGCCTACGCATTAACTAAAAATAATAGTAGATAAGGAAGTTATTAATAATATAATACTATAATAGACAGTTAAAAAACAGAAGCACACCTTAGTAGACGCTAGTAGGAACTACTAGGTTAAGAAGTGTAAGAAGGAGGACAATAGTACACCCCTTACCTTACTAAAAGAGTACAGGAAATAGATACACATGTTTACAGAAAAGGAAGGAAAAGCAAACCTACTAGAATATTAACCCTAGGATCTTATAATAGACCTAGAAGAAGGGAAGACGCCACCCTTTAGACCACTATATAGTAAGATAGGAGAAGAACTCCTTAAGGAACGTAATTTTATTAAGATAAATCTTAAAAAAGAATATATATAACTATTAAAGTTACTAGTAGTAAGCCCTTTTATATTTGTTAAGAAAAAAGATAGATTAGACGGACTATACGTTAACTACTAATAACTTAATAATATAATAATAAAGAACTAATATTCACTACTAAATATTATAGAGCTACGAGATTAACTATCTTAAGCCAAGATATTTACAATAATAGATCTAAGAGATAGTTACTACTTTATATAAATTAAAAAGGGTAAAGAATGGAAAACAGCGTTTTAATTACGCTATAGACTATTTAAGTATAAGGTTATACTATTTAGACTTATAAATGTACTAGTAGCTTTTATAGCACTTATTAATAACGTACTCTATAAATATTTAGACATATTTGTTATTGCGTATATAGATAATATCCTTGTCTTTTCTAAAAACGAATTAGACCACACTAAGTATGTATAGATAGTACTAGAAGCACTAGATAAAGCATGCCTTTGTATTAAACTTAAGAAATATAAGTTTAACGTTAAATAACTTAAATTCCTAGGACACATTATTACTATAGAAGGAATTAAAATAGCACTAAGTAAAGTTGAATATATTAAGAACTAGCTAATACTAAAGACAGCTAAGAATATCTAAGAATTCTTAGGATTCTATAGATTTAACTAATAATTTATCCAAGATTACGCAAAAGTTATAATACCTTTAATAAATCTTATAAAGAAGGACGTACTCTTTAAATAGATAGATAAGTGCAGAATATTATTCTAACTCCTTAAGACAGTATATATTATAGAACCTATCCTTATTTATTTTAGAAGCGATAAACCACTACGGTTTAAAACAGACGCTAGCGATCTTACGCTAGGCGCCTATGCTAAATAAAAACGTAATAGTAAATAGCACCTAATTACCTATTACTTATGCAAATTTAATAACGCCGAAACACGATACAATGTATATAATAAAGAACTCTACGCTATTATTAAAGTTTTAAAACACTAGAGGATTTACGCGCTTAGTTACTTAACGCTAGAAATCTATATAGATTATAAGAACCTTCTAAGGTTCATAATAACAAAAGAACTTACGCCATAATAATAAAGATGGTTGTAAACCACTAGGTAGTATAAGTTTAAAATCATCCATATAGCTAGAAAAGAGAATAGTAGAGTAGACGCTCTTAGCTAACAAAGTAATCTAGTAAGAGAAAAAGTAAAAACCTTCTCTGCAATCCTTTATAAAGCCAAAGATAGATCTCTAGAGCTAATAGTAGAACTAAATTAACTTTTAGTAATTAACTAAGAAGTTTTAGAACATCTATAAACTAAGATTATCTAATAATACCACAATAACCCTATGTATAGACACCTAGGCATTACAAAGACAATAGAACTTATTTAAAGGAATTACACTTTTAAAGGAATTAAAGAAGCTGTAATAACTTATATCTATAAATATACAGAATACTAGAGAAACAAACATAGTATATATTTTAAATATAGAGAGATGTAAGTAATTAGAATACTAACAGTACTATAGGAAGACATTGCTATAGATTTTGTTATAGGAATTCTAAACTCTAAGGATCTAATAACAGGAATTAAATATAATAATATATTAGTAATAGTCTACTAACTAACTAAGTATGTTAAGCTTATTCCATGCCTTAAAAGAATAACGGCAAAAGAACTTACTTTTCTTATTCTAGACAAACTAATTAGACACTACAGAATCCTAAAAATAATTATTAGTAACAGAGATAAGCTCTTTACATTAAATTATTAGACAACGCTTATAGCACTGCTTAGAACGAAACAAAAGCTATTAACAGCTTACTATCTATAAATAGACAAATAGACAGAACGTACGAACTAAACTATAGAAACGTACCTACGCATCTACTACAACAGTTAGAAGAATAACTAGGTTTTATTACTATTTATGGCATAGTTAGCCTATAATAATAAAGTATTAGCAGTATTAGGATATACACTATTTTATATAAACTACAGAAGACACCCACATCTCTTTAATTAACAATTTCCTACGACAATTAAAGCAAAAGAAGCCATAGATATAGTAGAAAATATAGAGAAAATATACTAATAACTCTAAGAAAACCTTAAAAAAGCTTAACAGCAATTAATTTTATACTAAAATTAAAAACAAAAAATGGCACCTTAGCTAAAGAAGGGGGATAAAGCATATCTACTTACAAAGAACCTTTAAACTTAGAAGAAAAAACACAAGAAACTAGATTATATTAAAGTTAGACTATTTTACATTTCTAAGTAAATATCACTAGTAAACTATAAGTTGGAACTACCGCTAGATGTAAAGATACACCCTATATTCTACGTATTACTACTAGAACTAGCAGACCCTAATATACTAATTAAAATAACCTTCTACTACTAAGCTAAGGAAGAAACTAAATTTAAAATTAAAAGAATTCTAGATTATAAATAGTAAAAGAATATGTACCTTATTAAATAGAAAGGTTACTCACACAGCGAAAACACCTAGGAACTAAAGAACTACTTAGGAAACTGTTAGTAAAAGATTAAAGAATTCTACTAGTAAACTTACCTAAGAAGGTAATACTAAGGAATTATTCTAGAACTCTAGAGGTAGGTTATCTATCGCTAACTATATAGACGTGCTGAGTTTAGCCAGACTAGTAGGCTAAGTAGAATGTGCTAGGTCCTTTTCTAACTTTAGCTTTGCTAGAGCAGCGCTTTCTACTATAATAACTTTACTAGCACGCTTTTTATTCTGCGCTAACTATTTTAATAATTAATCCTCTTTTGCGCGCGCTATGCGTAGGGCCTTAAATATAGTATTCTATTCTTTCTACGCCTCTAACATTTGCGCCTCTAATTTCTTCTTCTTAGTAATTAACTATAAGAACTTATTCCTAGTAACAGCTATATTACACTTTAAATCTTATTTCTAACACTTACTACACTTCCCTAAGCTAACGCAAACTTTATAAATGTAGGAATGTGACTTATAGAAAGAACACTTTAACACTATAACTACTCTATAGTTTTTAATAGTAGAGATAAGGTTATAATAATACTTTATAGAGTTATAGTTAGTAGGTATAATTCTTTAGGATAAAGAATAGAAAAGGAGGGGATAATATTATATACTAGATAATAACGTAGGACGCGGGCGCTTATAAAGGTGTAATAGAGTGGTAATAGGGTTATAAATGTAATAAAGAGACGCTAAGTAACTTAGATTAAGTTACTTAATGTGCTTAGTTACTTAGCGGCATAAAGTAGTAGAATAGGTTACGTAATGTGCTTAGTCGCTTAGTGGCACTAAGTGGTAGAGCAGTCTTAGTATATAGGAACGTAAGAATAAGCTTCTTATACTTGTGTTTAATCTGTTTATTAATCTATTATTTGGATTCTAGTAGACTAAATTGTTAACTTATTACACTTCGCAAAATACTATTATATTAATAAGACCTTCCACCTTCTATAAGTACTCCTGCCTAAGAACCAACCTTAACCCTTTAGGACTAGCTACCCTCTTGGATTTAATAATTTATAATAATAGATCTAAGAGACGGTTACTACCTTATATAAATTAAGAAAGGTAAAGTGTTAAAGTAAAACACTCACTTCCGTGATTCTTTCTGGATCCACTGATTCAGATCACGGGATTCTTGCCAAGAGGCTCGTTTCTTTTGTATATAGTCTGCCCTTTCGGCATCCTTTCCTACAATCAGCTCTTTGTATTCTTTACAACTCTGCTCCTAAATATCCTGTGATAGTTTGAGCCCCCTTTACCACAACATAAAGAATAGAAAATAGCGTTTTAATTACGCTATAAACTATTCAAATATAAGGTTATGCCTTTTTAACTTATAAACGTACTAGTAGCTTTTATAGCACTTATTAACAACGTACTCTATAAATATCTAGATATATTTATTATCGCGTATATAGACGATATCCTCGTTTTTTCTAAAAATGAATTAGACTACACTAAGCATGTATAAATAGTACTAGAAGTACTAGATAAAGCATACCTTCGTATTAAACTTAAGAAATATAAGTTTAACGTTAAATAACTTAAATTCCTTAGACACATTATTACTATAGAAGGAATTAAGATAGCACTAAGTAAAGTTAAATATATTAAGAACTAGCTAATACTAAAGATAGCTAAGAATATCTAAGAATTTTTAGAATTCTGTAGATTTAACTAATAATTTGTCCAAGATTACGTAAAGGTTACGATACTTTTAATGAATTTTATAAAGAAGGGCGTACCCTTTAAATAGATAAATAAGTATAGAATGTTATTCTAACTCTTTAAGATAGTATGTATTATAGAACCTATCCTTGTTTATTTTAGAAGTAATATACTACTACGCTTTAAAATAGACGCTAGCGATCTTGCGCTAGGTGCCTACGCTAAATAAGAATATAATAGTAAATAGCACCTAATTGCCTATTACTTATACAAATTTAGTGACGCTAAAACATAATATAGCGTATATAATAAAGAACTCTACACTATTATTAAAGCCTTAAAGCACTAGAGGATTTATACACTTAGTTACTTAACGCTAGAAATCTATATAAATTATAAGAACCTTTTAAGGTTTATAACAACAAAAGAACTTACGCTACAACAATAAAAATAGTTGTAGACTACTAGGTAGTATAAGTTTAAAATTATCTATATAGCTAGAAAAGAAAATAGTAGAGTAGACGCTCTTAGCTAACAAAGTAATCTAGTAGGAGAAAAGGTAAAAACATTCTCCGCAATCCTTTATAAAGCTAAAGATAGATTTCTAGAACTAACAGCAGAACTAAATTAACTTTTAGTAATTAACTAAGAAGTTCTAGAATATTTATAGACTAAGATTATCTAATAATACTATAATAACCCTATGTATAGACACCTAGGCATTACGAAAATAATAAAACTTATCTAAAGGAATTACACTTTTAAAGGAATTAAAGAAGCTGTAAGAACTTACCTTTATAAATATATAGAATACTAGAGAAATAAACACAGTATATATCTTAAATATAGAGAGATGTAAGCGATTAGAATACTAATAGCACTATAAGAAGATATTACTATAGATTTTATTATAGGAATTCTAAACCCTAAGGATCTAATAACAGGAATTAAATACGATAGTATACTAGTAATAGTTTGCTAACTAACTAAGTATATTAAGCTTATTCTATACCTTAAAAGAATAATGGCAAAAGAACTCGCTTTTCTTATTCTAGACTAACTAATTAGATATTATAGAATCCTAAAGACAATTATTAGCGATAGAGATAAGCTCGTTACATTAAATTATTAGATAACGCTTATAGCCCTACTTAGAACGAAACGAAAGCTATTAACGGCTTACTATTTATAAATAGATAGATAGACAAAATGTACGAACTAGACTATAAAAACATACCTACGCATCTACTGTAATAGTTAGAAGAATAACTAGATTTTATTACTACCTATAGCACAGTTAGCCTATAATAACAAAGTATTAGCAGTATTAGGATATACACTATTCTATATAAACTATAGAAGATACCTATATGTCTTTAATTAATAATTTCCTACGACAATTAAAGTAAAAGAAGCTATAGATATAGTAGAAAATATAAAGAAAATACGCTAATAACTCTAAGAGAATCTTAAAAAAGCTTAATAGTAATTAATTTTATACTTAAACTAAAAACAAAAAATAGCACCTTAGCTAAAGAAGGGGGATAAAGTATATCTACTTACAAAGAACTTTTAAACTTAGAAAAAGAAACATAAGAAACTAGATTATATTAAAGTTAGACTATTTTATATTTCTAAGTAAATATCACTAGTAAACTATAAGTTAGAATTACCGCTAGATGTAAAGATACACCTAGTATTCCACATATTACTACTAGAACTAGCGGACCCTAATATACTAGTTAGAACCGCCTTCTACCACAGAACTAAGAAAGAAAATAAATTTAAGGTTAAAAGAATTTTAGAATATAATTAGTATAGTAACGTATACCTTATTAAGTAGAAAGGTTACCCATACAGTAAAAACACTTAGAAACTAGAGAACTACCTAGGAAACTATTAACAAAAGATTAGAGAATTCCACTAATAACCTACATAGTATAATAATATTTATACCTAAGATAGTAAAGGCACTAGATTATCCTAGAATTCTAACAGGAAATCCTTAAAAGCGCTCTATATTATAGGGGACAAGAAGGGACCTAAAGGAGTCTTATTAACTACTAAATTAATAGCCTTATAAGATTTAGTCTCTTTAATATTGTTCTCTTTAACCGCTATTATATTCTTAGCACACTTATTTAGTAAGTCTATTACTAACGCAACCTATCTTCGCGTATATATATAACTTATAATTTCTCTAACGCCTTTTTATAGGCCTTAAATGCAGCCTTCTATGTTTCTTTTAACTCTTTTATCTATATACGCAATTTCTCTTTCTCTACTAATAAATACTTAAACTTAGACTCTAAAACGCGTACATCGCAATATTAATCTTAATAAACATATTCTTTATATTTATTAGACTAAACGTGAACTTTGTAAACGTAGTTATATTTTATATATATTAAATATTTCTTAACTATAACTTCGCTGAAGGAGTTAATAAAACTAGTTAGGTAATAGTAATAGGTAGTGCTAGACTTAGAAGGTTATTTAGGCATAATATAAGTAAGCTAATATTACTTATAACGTAGGTTAAGCTCTAGTTATAACTAGATATAAAACACAGTTACATAATTTAAGGACAAATCCTAGTAAGGAGGGAGATAATATTAAGATCTAAAGGCTAGGCCTCTTAGAGTTTTTATATATATCTATATTTATTATTTAAGTGGCACAGTACAAGAGGTTACGTAATCTAATTAGTGTAATTAGAGCGCTAAGATAACTAATTAGACTAAGCACTTAATATACTAAGTAACTAATTAGTGCTTAATTAGTTTAGTTAGAGCAATTAGTTCACTAATCGCTTAAAGTTTATAGGAACGCGAGAATAGGCTCTCTATACTTGTGTTTAATCTGTTTATTAATCTATTATTTAGATTCTAGTAGACCAAATTATTAACTTATTATACTCTATTAAAATACTAATATATTAATAAGACCTTCCACCTTTTGTAAGTACTCCTGCCTAAGAACTAACCTTAAACCTTTAGGACTAGCTACCCTCTTAGATTTAATAAAAAGTTTATATAGTCTATCTATTGGTTTGGCTCAATCTGCAATTAAGCATTTAAGGGTTAATAGTATACTATCGTGTAAAGGGTAAGAAGTAGGTTTAATTAATTACGTCTTGTCTATTATACAAAGGGGCACTAAGGGCTTTATAAAGTCTCTGCCTCTTAGCGCTAACCTAAGTAGTGGGTCCTTATACAGGTCCCTACAGGTAGGTAGGCCCCCACTTTACCTAGTGCTACTTGTACGATAAACTGTATAGACACTAGTAACTTTTCTTTTATACAATAGCCTATATCTATTATACGCTTCCCTTTCCTATCCTTCTCTATCTATACAGTTAGCCTTCCCCCATTAGAACAGGTTGTAGGATAGGTGCGGTGTTACTGTGCGGCAGAGGTTCTATTTATACCTACTCTTGTGTAAATAGGTAGTAATAGCTAACCTACTTAGTTTTTACCTTACCCCCTTATATAGTAGCAGAGCCGTATTACATAATAAGGCTCTTTCTAGGTATATGCCTTATGCGTAAACAAAAGGTGGGGTGTTAAGTAATGCAATGCTTAGCGCTAGGTCTTAGTAAGTAGGTATAAAAGGATATCTCCTAGCTCTCCTAAACCTTCTCTCCTTTATCCTACTTTAACGTACATATACCTTCCTCCCTTCTTTCCTTATTCTTTTTAGTGTCCTAGTGTCTAGTAGCTGGTGCTCTATTACTAGTAAATGTATATAGCTTTTTTGTACGATGCTGATTTTTAATAAGACACACACACACACATACACACACACTTACTATTATATAATAGCTAATAACACTATTAGTTTATTAGGCGCTAGTGCCCTTACTGCTAGTGTCTTTATACTAGTTATTATAGGCTAGACTAGATTGCGCATCTAGGTTAACCTCCCTACTAGTTCGCCTAGTATAAGGGCCTTTATACAGAGCCTAGCAGTAGACGTATAATAAATCCTCTAGAGCATCTTTGTTTTTATTATACAATACTAATAGGTGTAGGACAAAGAGGCTAGGGTAGCCTAGATACCCTCCTAGGATATTATTGTGCAAATTCTAGTTAGCACAAACCTCTAGCGGTAGGCTGCTTACGTTATATAACGTAAGGGATATTAGTAAGCGGTGCTTATCTAGTCGTGCGGCCAAGTTTAAAATAAGCCTTATACTTACTTATGCGGCACTGCTAATGCTAGTAATTAGGTGTTCCTAAATTATTGTATAATCCTAGGTTATAAGTCTAGATTATACAGCGCCTACGTATAGAAGTCGCATAGTGCTTGTTATAAGCGTCGTGCATAGGGGGGGGTGAATATCTTTATTACACAAAGGGATAGGTGGGCCTAGTCTTAAGATATCTAAATTATTAATATAGAAAATATGTTCTTTAATATCTTTATATAATCTCCTGCGATGTGTTCCCTCTCTTATAATAAAACTATAATGTTAAATTAGTAGTAAGGCTTATATAGCCTAAAAATAAATATGTCTATACGAAGTTGTAGCAAGTTAGACAGAAAAAAAATTTTTTTTTTTTAAAAATAGTAAGTAAAATAATAAAAGAAATGTTATGTAGTAGAGTAGTTACTCTATTATATAGTCCTTATTAATTCTGTCTACTAAAGCCTTAACAGTAATATGTAGTTCATTTATTAAGATTAGTGTTTAGAGTGCCTAGTTAGGTGCTTTCTTTATATAAGTATTAGTAGGATTGTCTTTGCTATTAATCCACCTAATCTCTGTAATTTTCTATTTTTTGTACAACTCCCTAATTAACATAATATTAATTATAAGGCGTTTTTCGTTTATAGTGCCTAGTCGTACAAGGCATTCATACAAGGATTTCAAGTTAGTACAGACTATAATAGGAATTAGGGGGATCTAAAGTGTTTATATAATTTATTAGAGTGTTGTGCTTAATGCAATTATATTATTAAAACCACCTACTAGACTGTACAATTTGCTTACTAGAACACTTCTAGTTACTCTTTTACACTTTACTAAGTTCTAGTAGATAATGTTACCACAGATCTTAAAGTCCTAAGTTATTATGCGATATTCCTCTACTAGTATAATAACAAAGCCAAGCTGTGAGCTTAGGTCTCTATTATTAGTAAAAGAGCCATCTATAAAGATAAACAGCTTCGTACGACCCAGGTTAAGTGGAATAAATTTCAGTCCTCTTTGTGTATTCTGAATTTGCCAGTTTAAACGTATGTTTAGTGCCTTAATATCTTTTTCTATTAGTACTATTATTTGCGCGGCAATAGACAGGTTAAATGTTACTTCTAGTTAGTAAACTAAAGAGATATATACACCTCTTGCTTGTTATATAATATATTAGTGTGCAGCGTCTTTATTCTAGGGATTAATTGTGCGAAGGCTTTTAGCCTATCCCTTCTATTTTAGGGTAATAACACCCTAGGTAAGTTAGATTTTGCCTCTATTAAACTTAATTACCCTATTTTATATTAAGACGCTTTTATCCTTCACATAAAACTTTACAGTATAGAGCTACTCCTCTTCTTATTATATAAAGCTTTCTGTGACCACACTAAGGGTGTTATTAGTCTAGAGTCTAGTAATACCAAACATCTTAGGTCCCTTATCTGTAATAAGTAGGTATAGGTTGTATATTAACACATACATCCTTAGTTTCTCCTTATAGTAGTTGTAGTATGTCTTAAACTAGTAGAGACCTAATTCTGCTGCGCTATATAGAGGTTATATAACTTGTAGAATTGTGTTTAGTAAGAAGAAATCGCGTATTTCTACTAGTAGTTAGGCGTACAATATATAAAGAAGTTTGTTAGTAGACTACACATAGGCCTAAGTAATATCCCTAAGCTTAATGTGCATATTATACAACTAAATTAGTGTTATAGAAAGAGCTAACAGTAACCTCTAGCTTATATACTAGATAGTAGGGGATTATATAAAGATCTCCTCTTTTTCTTTGTCTAAATAGCTAGCAAAGACAAGTCTTAATTTCTTATATAGTTAGGTTGTCTTGCCTTTAATCTCTCGTACAAGACGTAGGTTAAAGATATAGCTAGATTATTTATTAGGGTTGTACAACAAGATTTTAAAAGTGCTATTAATAATAAGGGCATTTATTTCTGCTACATCTAATTCTTTAAAGGGCTAGCTAGGTGTAGTAATAACGCTGTCTACACAAAGCTTTAGTATAAGCTTAAAGTTATCCTTTTCTTTTTAGGTAATAAACTAGGTGTTTAGTCTTCCTAATCTTTGTTAAGCTTTACCTAATTATGCGACTATAGTAGTTTAGTCCTTCCTAGGTCTTCCCCTTAGCCTTAGCTTTAGAGCTTTAATTTGTGCGGCTATAAGAGTATCTATATCCTGTAATTCCTGTGTACTATCTTTAGTTGCGCAATAGTATAGTTTAACCTATATATAGTGTAGTTTTAGAGGTCTATTTTTAAGCTCTAGGATAATGTCTCTTCCTTTAATACTCTTAATCTTATATAGTCCTTACTATCCCTTCTTTTCTCTCTAGGCTATAACTTTAGAGCCTAGTGGGAGTATAAGGGTTCTATGCAATAATAGGCTATTCCTAGTGTTAATTATATAAGTAACTTTAACTTTAGCTCTATCCTTTTTAAGCATTTTTATTGCTTTCTAAACTACATTAGCTTAGGCAATTAGTTCTAGTAAGAGTGGAGAGTCCTTATTAATCCTTAGGTAGGCACTAAAGACTAGGAGGGTAGGTACTATGCTATTAGGCCTAGCTATATTATTTAGTGCCTTTACTACTATCTGTAGCACTGTCTTATTATCTATATAACTATTAATCTTAGCTCTTAGGATATTGTACGCTTAGTGTAGTAGTATATATGCTTTTTTAATCTTGCCTACAGCCTAGTGTGCCTCTACTAGTATTTGCCTACATTCTGCCCTAACTATCTTCGCACAATTCTAAAACTTATTAGAAGCGAAGTTAGTTCCTAAGTTATAGACAATATAATCTAGTAGGCCTTAGTATACATTAATCCAGCATCTTGTTAAGGCATCCTAGGTATCTTATACAGTTATTAATCTTAGGAATTAGACTGCCTAAAAGAATGTGTCTATATTAATAATATGTAGGACATCCCTTTTACCAATTTGTATAACATTAATAATAATCTTATAGTTAAAGTATAAGTTATCTTAGATAGAGAACTTAAAGCGTCTTAGCGCTTAGTTATATAACTAGTAGTAGTAATAGAACTTCCTTACTTCTTTTAGTATAGAGCTCTCTACTTTATACCCTACCTAAGTAAGAAGTTTATATAGTCTTTCTGTCTAGAGGTGTCTAAAATAGTAGTATAGGCGTTAGAGTTCTGTCTCTGTAAAGAAGAGAGCTAATTCCTTATTACTAAGGTTAAAGAAAGGGTAACCCTACTTTTATATAACTAGAACTGTTGTACTGTCCCTTTATATAATAACATCTAGGATGTTATTAAAGTATACCCTAAGTCTGTTAGCATCTACTAGCAATAGCAGGAATAGTGTTAGGGAGTTAAGAATATAGTAGGTTACTATTCCTATAGAGTTAGTAATTTATACAGTGTCTAGAAATATCTAGGAACCCTATCCTCTAAAGCTAATGTTAGTAGATCCTAGTAACTAGTCTACTTTAGTAGTTAGGTTTTTGTGCAAGTAGGCAGTGAGCTAGTCCTTTTCTACTATAGACACTTATGCGGCGCCTGTGTCCTAGAGTTCTCTTTAGTACTTCGTACGATACCAACTAGCTAGAGTGAATAGTTATATAGGTTCCTCTGTATTCTTATTATCCTTACTATGTTAGATGTCTTCACTAGTCGTGCGATAAAGGTAGGTAGTAGAAGTAAAGTATAAGGTAGCTTTCTATACTTCTTCTTTATTACTCTATTAGTCTTGTTTATCTTCCTCCTCTTTTGTGCAATAGTCTTCTTCCTCTAGCTCTCCTTTAAAGTTAAAGATATATACTTATACATCTATAGCAAAGGGTTTATATTTATAAAAGTTAGCGTATAATAACATGTATTACCTTCTAGCTCGCTAGGTATCCTTTAGTAGATAGTTAGTGGACTAGCATCTTTCTTTATAGTACATAAAGCATTTCTACTTTATATAAGAGCTTAAACTTCTAAAGTTACCCCTTCTTTTTAGTCTAAAGGTTAATCTGCCTCTAAAGGGGCTAGATCCTTTTATACGATTAGGATTATTATATTATTAATTAGTGTAGTACACCTCTTTACTATCTTAAAGGAACTATAACTTCTTCCTGTCTTTAGCAACTTAGAGTAATGTATAAAGGTTGCTAAGTAAGCCTTTTACTATGTTTTTAGGGTTAAACATAGCTTATTTAAGGTTAGGATAGCCGCGGCATACTTATACAATAGTAGTGTATAGTTATAGTTCACTACTAAAGCCTTATCTAAGAGCCCTTTAGGCTAAAGTAAGCTTATTAATTATTACTTCTAGGGCCTTATGCGATGTAGTAGCTAGATTATCCCTTTTATAGTGTTTAAAGGTAAGAGTAGTCTAGTCTGTCTAGTACTAATTGTAATTAACACTAGTGTTAAAGTGCCTATTTAGTCTGTTGTACAATTCATCTTATAGAAGTCCTAGTCTAATGTTATATAGGTAGTAAGTACTCGCACAATTAGAAAGGATTTCTAGGAAGATGTTTACATACTAGTCCTATAGTATACCTAGCCTGTAGTATAGTTCTCTAAAAACTTTTACCTTATCTGTTAGGATGTTGTATAGCCTACTAGTGTAGTTATTCTTTTTACTCTAAGCCTTCTAAAAGAGAATAATCTTGTCTAGCTAGATATAAGCATAATCTCCTAGTTGTTAAGAAGACTAGGAGTGTCTAGCCTCTTTGTACGATGTGGTTTGTTAGGTAAAAGCAGTTTGGGTTTTAGGCTGCTGCCACTAGTATAGCTCTACATATAGTGTCTCTGTCCTCGCACGTATAGGGATAGGCCCTAGCTATGCTCTATATATATATGCATTGCCTATAGATAGTGTAGGTTACATAGTTAGGATTGTGCGAAGTAGTTTAGGTTGTAGTTATAGAGTTATTGTGTAAAAGGTCTGTAGCTTATAGTTAAGCTATAATAGTTTAAAGAGTTTCTTTACATAGGTGTCCTTTGTTATAAAATTAGTAGCAATAAAGCCTTCCTTTATAAGAAAAGTAATAAGCTCTCTTCTTACTACACAACTAATCTTATTAAAGGTTCTTTCCTTCTAGTTATTAAAATTTTTAGTAAAAGAAGAGATTACCTCTTTACCTTTAAGACTACTTACGCAATATTGCGCGATTATGTACACTATATAAGTGTTTAGCTATTTTAGAGAAGGGGGTAGGTAGCTGTGTAGATCTACTCTATCTACCTAGTACTTTTGTGCGATCTCTCCTCTTAAGGTAATAGCTTTAATATTTATTACTTCCTCTACTTATTAAAGCTATATTACTTCAGCTTTATCTTTCTGCTAAGGAGGCAGTATTAATTGTTACGTAACATCTTTAGGTTATAGTTCCTCTAAGAAGTCTCTTAGTCTTAAGGCCATATTATTATTATCTTTTTTAGTTATGCAACGTGTCTGCGTTTAGTTGTTACTAGTTTAATCATACAACGTGTTTTTTAGGATTGTGAATATGCTCACTATCTCCTTTCTTTTCTATAGAATAGCTTAGACTAGATTATACGACTCTTTATAGATGTGCGCGCTTTGTTTCTACTTATTATATAATCTAAAATTTAATCTCTAGTAAAGGTATTATCTCTTTTCTTTTCTATAGAATAGCTTAGACTAGATTATACAACTCTTTACAAATGTGCGCGCTTTGTTTCTACTTATTATATAATCTAAAATTCAATCTCTAGTAAAAGTAATAATATAGAGCCTACGCATCTAGCTTACAGGGCGCTCTATCTTTAGACCTTACTAGTTTGCAGTTAATTAGAATTAACTACTAATTAGTGTTAGTTTGGCTTAATCTGCAATTAAGCATTTAAGGGTTAATAGTATACTATTGTGCAAAGAGTAAGAAGTAGGTTTAATTAATTACGTCTTGTCTATTGTACAAAGGGGCACTAAGGGCTTTATGAAGTCTCTGCCTCTTAGCGCTAACCTAAGTAGTGGGTCCTTATGCGGGTCCCTATAGGTAGGCAGGCCCCCACTTCACCCAGTGCTACTTGTACGATAAACTGTACGGACACTGTCTGTCTATATATCTAATAGCTACTTAAAAGTCTATTAGTCTTATTACACTATTTCTAGCTATTTAGCAGCTACTTAAAAGTCTACTAAATAGCTTCTATTAGTTCTCTAAATACTTATCGCTATACTTCTCTACATCCTTTTAAAAGCAACCCTATGTCCCTTACTAAAAATATAGTATTATAGGTGCGTTTGCCTTAAGTAAGAAATATAAAAGAATAAGTTAAGTTATTCTATCTAAAATCTATTATATAAATCTAACTACTTTTATCTAGTTAGCGTTTTCTTTTGTTTATTCCCTAATTAGCTATCTTAAACAATACCTAATCGGTCCTATATTTCTCTAATTCTCTATTATAGGCCAACCTTTACACTATATTTTCCTCCCTCTCTTCTAGGCTTAGTCCCTTAAGCCTACTATCTTACTACCCTTTTAACACCTTATTAGTAATTACCTTCTAGACCTATAATTTCCTTAATCCTTAGCTAGCTACCCTTACCTAATTATTCTACCTATTAACCTATTACCTATCTGTGTAATGGGCTGGGGCATAGCCCCAGCCTTTAGAAGGATCTTAAGGAAAGGAACTACCCTAAAGAAGTAGACCTACTAAGGAAAACTCTTCTTATAAGCAGCACACCCCCCTATAGAGACTTAATACCTAGAATTTATCCTTTATATTTAGCACTTACAGTTCTATTTATTCTCTAAGGCTAGCCTATAATATTAAATTCTAGTTCTTCTAGAAAAGAGTTGTTTAAAGAAACAAAGAAATATAATAAAGTCTAGAATAACCTACTAATAGATGCCTCTAATATCGCTAAGTTAGTAAAATAACTATAGAACTTAATTACTACTAGAGACAAAGACTACTCTACTATATAAATACTATAACTCTAGAATAAAGAGCTGCGTAAGCTCTTTATATATTAATAGGCCTATACTAGCACTGCCCTAGGCCTATCTACTTTTACTATAAAGGGCAGATCCTTATTTACTAGTATAAACTAGCTAATTCTATAGTGTAAACTACTCCTAAGCCTAACTAAGTTTAGGGGCTTAAAAACACAGTTTAGGGCCTAGAAGGTTATAATAAATTATAAGCTCTAGGCTAATAAGCAGTTTATTAGCTCCCCCTAAAAGGAATAGGCGCTAATATAAGACTACCTAAATAACAGTCCTTAGGACACAGTAGCAGCCTTCTACTAAACTAGGGGGGCAGACAGCCAGTTTAACCCGTGAACGTTTATATAGTACCTTACCTTTATATACGCTAATAAACATGCCTAGTAAAAGGCTAAAGCACGCCTTAACATAATTAGGTAAAGCTTTAGAAAAAGTTTCTCTAACTTTTACGTCCACTTTAAATAGACCTTAGTAGAGGTGGGCAGTAGCTAGTAGGGTAACGCTAAGAAACTACGTAAGTTATACTATATAATCTAGTGTAATTTACATAGTTGCCTTTAACCGCGATGTTCCTAAAGGGGACTATAACGTAGCTATTACTAGGTTTTTATAAATTATAGTAGACCTTAAAATAAAGGCCCTAAAAAATAAGCTTACTACTTAAGCTACCTCCTATAAGAGTGGCTAGCCCCCTCTTAAAGATAGTAATAGTAACATCTATATAACTCCTATAGTAGCTTTAACTTTAACCTAGCCCTAAGCTAGTAAAGAGGCGGGTAAGTAGCGCCTAAACTAGATACTTAAATATATCTTCTAGTAACACTAGAACGTAGGCGTGTATACTTACTATAGTAAGCCTAACTATATAGCTAGAGCCTACCTTAATACAGTTTTACTCTAAGCAATTATAACCTAACTTTAGTATAATAAGACAAGTATTTAGTTAGGAAAAGAATAGCCTCTAGTTTAGCGCTAATATAGGGGCTAAGCGTAATAGTATTAATAGAGGTATAATTAGGGCGAGCTGTAATAGTTAAAGTGGCTAAGGCTAGGGTAGGCATAAATAGGCCTACCTTCACCCTCTACGTCTTCCTTAATAGCACATAGTATATAGAGGCCCTAATTAATATAAAGTGTAAATACTTTATAGTAATTAGCCCTAAGCTAGTAAATTTGCTTTTACTATAGCATATTATAATTTTAGCCTAAGAGCTAGAATAGGCTGCTAGGTTATTACTATAGACCTTTATTATAGAAATAGTAGTAGTACTTTATAATATATCTAGGTAGTAATAGACCCTTTACACTTATATAATCCCTAACCTCTACTAGAATATATTTCTAGGGGCCCCCTAGCTAGCTAAGTCTAGAGTAGTAGTAAATATCTATAGTAGTAAAATTATAATTAGCGCGGCTAGGGGTCTTATTACTCTTAACACCTAGGCAGTAGAGAGGTAGGGCCTCCTCGCTACACTAGTAGATAAGGAGAATAACATAACACCTTTTAATACTCTAAATAAAAACTAGAAAAGGGTATTCCTAACTTTGCTCTAAAATATTACTTAGATACTTATAATAATACTTCTTTATATAGTAAGACCTCTACCCCCCTATAATATAGTAGGGCTAGGCTTTACTAAAAATAGCAGGACTTTTCCCTTAGAACTAGTAGAGTACACTACTATCTTTAATAAAACTAAGGTGTCTAGCCTCCTACTACACTAAGGTATATTAGACTACTATATCTACTTAAAGTAGACCCTAAACAGCTCCTTCCTAAAACTACCCTAGGGCCTACTATATAGTATGTCTAGAGATTAGCTAGCAGAACTCTAGCACTAACTTACAGAACTTATAGATAAAAGCTAAATATAAGCTAGCTCCTTTTTAGTAGGTGCTTTAGTCCTTCTAGCTCTAAAGCTTAGGGGGAAATAGCGCCTATATATTAACTATTAGGAGATTAATATAATCTCTAAGCTAGATTAGTATTTTCTCCTACTTATTAAAGAGACACTACGCACCCTCTCTTAGGCTACTTAGTTTATAAAAGTAAATATCTACGCTACCTTCTATAAGCTATAAGTTATAGAGGGGGAAGAACACTATACTATATTCTATACTTAGTTTGGCCTCTTTAAGTAGTTAGTAGTCTTATTTAGACTAACTAGGGCACCTATTATATTTTAGCGCTATATTAATAGCGCTCTAAAGGATACCCTAGGCAATATATATATAGCTTACCTAGATAATATCCTTATCTATATAATAGGGCTCCTACGCTAACACTAGGACTATATGCGATAAGTGCTAGGACTCCTCTAGAAAGCTAGACTATATATAGATCTAAGGAAATATAAATTCGCGATAATAGAGGTTAGGTACCTAGGGTATCTTATTATAGTAGGTAAGGCTATTTGCCCTAATCTAGTAAAAATATAAGTAATTAATTAATAGGACACCCCTTTTATAGTGCGTATAGTCTACTACTTTATTAGCTTTACTAACTTCTATCGCAACTTTCTCCTCTAATTCTCTAAGTAGGCTGCACCCCTATATACCCTTACTAAGAAAGGGGTCCTGTTTTAATAGGGCCTTAGGGAATAAGAGGCCTTTTAAGCCCTAAAGGATATATTTATATAGGGCCCTATCCTAGCGCTCTAGGACCTAGAGCGTAACACGCTAGTAGAGGCAAACTACTTAGGTAGCGCTACTAGGGCCTACCTCTTCTAACGTATTAAAGGGATCTAGCACCTTATAGCCTACTACTCTATAGCCCTAACACTAGCCTAGCAGAACTATACTATTTATAACAAAGAGCTACTTATAATTATGTAGGCTCTATAAGTATAGAGACTAGAGCTAATAGAAGTAGCGCGCCCTTTTAAAATTCTAATAGACTATAAGAACCTTAAATACTTTATAAAGATCTAAGAATTAAATAAGCGCTAGCACTAGTAGTTAGAGTTACTCTCTACTTTTTACTTCTACCTCTACTACTAGCCTAAATCCTAGATAGCTAGACTAGACGCACTAAGCTAGCGTAAGTAAAATATAACCTAGTAAATAAGAATAAACGCCCCACTAATAGTGCCTAGAACTATCTAGGCTATCCTAGTATAGACGCGATTTTTAACAGCGCTAGTAGGGGTTTAGATTTTTACTAACACGTATCTATAGGCACTCTAGAACGTAGCTATAGTAGAGTTCCCCCTCTACTATATTAGGCTTAAGGCGGTACACTATAGCGACTATATATTCCCTATAGCAGCCGCTACCTCCTAATAAATTAGAGACTATATAATTAGTATATATAGGTCTCTCTTATAGCGTAGAGTCCTTTAGGTCCTAGCTTAGAAACCTTTTACTACTACTATTATATAGCGCGCACATAAGTCTCCAGTTATAGGCTATTCTAAGAACTCTACATTTAAAATTATCTACTAGAACTACTACTAGGATAATATATCTAAAGACGTCGCCTAATTTATACATAATTACTACTACGTAAGAATATATATAGACTAATAGAAGTAGTAAAATCTCCTATAGCCACTCCTAATTATAAACTAGTACTAGGCGCAACTCTTAATAGATTTTATAATAGACCTCCCCTAGGCCTCTATAGCAGCACCGCGATATCTACTTATAATTACTAATAGACTATTAAAGTATATATAACTAGAAGCTATAACTTCTATAATAGCAAAGTACTATATAGCCTACTTCTATAATATATAGTAGTAGTTCTATAGCTTCCCTACCTTACTAATTATAGACAGAGGCTTAGACTAGCTAGGGAAGTTCTAGACTACACTATATAAATTAACTAAAATAAAATAACTCCTCTCTATAGTATACTACCCCTAGACTAACAGCGGCATAGAAAGGGTAAACTAAGAGGTACTTTTAGTCCTCCACATTATAGTTAACTTTAAATAGATAGACTAGCTAGACTACCTCCTAGCCTACTAGCTTATATTAAATAATAGAGTATCTACTACTATAGGCCTAAGCCTAAACCTTCTACTAAATAGATATTACGTTAATTTCTTTAAGAAAATCCCCTTACTAGTAGAGTCTACTTACACCTCTACTAAGAGGGTAAAGCACTTCCTAGACTACCTTAAGAGAGGGATAGCTTTAGCCTAAGCTACTATTACTTATAAATAGTAGCGTACTATAAAGGCTATAAACTATACCTACTACCTTATAAAGTAATTCTAAGTTAGAAATAAGATATAGTTCTCGCTATATAACGTAAAAACTAACTAGTTAAAGAAGAAACTTAACTAGCTTAAAGTTAAATATACTATAATAGCTATACTATTCCTACTTATAGTAACACTAGACCTGTCTAGCAATTTCTATAAGACTGTCTATATTAACCTTCTTAAGTAAGTAGTGGATAATTCCTTATCTAGTTAGACCTAGACTAACGCCTAGCTAGGCCTAGCTCTAGAGCTAGAAGAAGTAGACCTAGACCTATATAAATAGGAAGTAGAGGAGATTCTACGCATTAAGAACACCTAAAGAAAATAATAATAGGCGCTAGTAAAGTAAACTAAGTAGGTATTGCTAACTTAGGTGCTAGTTAAAAATATTATAGATACTATAGCTCTAGACTACTTTAAGGCCACCTAGGGGGACTATAGGCATAATAATAGTCCTATCTAGCCTATAGGGAAGAACACATAAATATTATAAAAGAAGCTATAATAGGTATTTAAGAATTTATTCTTCTACTAACTTAGTAGAGGCGCTATCTATCTAAAAACTACTAAAGACTATTAGCCCTAAAGTTGCTATAACTAAAGCGGCACTAAAGTAACACTAAGTAAGAATAAAGGGGGGCTATAATAACTATATTATTTTTTACACTAGTAGTAGCAGCACCTAAAAGGGTGTACTAAGCTAGCCCTAGATAAAGGCTTAGATAAAGTTACTTTATAAGGCTCTTAATATAGGTTAAAGGGTATACGCTATTAGGCTAGGGCTACTAAAAAAGTAAAGTAGCGTTAGCTAGGAGCTATTCTAAGTCGCTCTATAATAGTAGTAAGTAGGTTAGTAGTCTACGCTTAAATCTAGATTATTTTATCTAGGCGCTAGCCTATACTCTCCTTAAATTACTAGATATAATTTCCTATATTATTTATCTACCTTGCTATATTATTAGCTAACGCTACTAGATTCTAATTATAGTTACTACTACGCTAGACTAGAGTTATTTAGAGCGAAGGTGCTACTAGGGCTATATCTATACTAGGGGGGGCAACTACTATTCTATTACTATACTAAAGTAGGAGTATAGTAGGGGAGCCTAGCTCCTAAATTAGGCTAGAGTTCTTAAGTGCTAAGTTTAGGTACCGCTTATACTACTAGGCTAAGTAGTAGAACTCTACTATAAAAGTAAGCAGCGTTCTAGTTATAGGCTTCTAGGGGTTAGTGCTATATATTCTAGGATTATAGATATACAAATTACTATTAATCTAGCCTTACTTTATATATTTAATCTAGAGGCGCAGAGCCTGCCTTAGGCCTAGGTTATTAGTAAAAGGGGCAGAATTATACTAGTAAGTAGCCTTAGTGCAATAGTAGGCACTATAGGAGTAGCCCTAGAATAGTTAATAGCTATATAAATATTAATAATAGCCTAGAATATAAGGCTATAGACTTACTCTACGCGCCTAAGCCGCTTTAGGCGCCTAATATATTTAATATATATAAGGCCTATATTAGGGTTAGCTAGCTCTTTATCTAAACTATCTCTTTAAAGGACTACGCTCTTAGTAACACAAAGCTACTTTAGAGTATAGGTAGAAGTAATAGGGTTAAAGTAATTAGCTAGTACGCGCTTTTTAGAGGTTATAAAAAAGTAAAAGTAATTACTACTATTAGACTACTACGTAGGCGTGTTAAGGCTCTAAAGAATCTCTTCTATTTTAGTGTTATTAATCTCCTCTTTAGTATACGTATAGCTAGGCTTAGTAAGGCGCTAGTTTAGGTCTAAAAGGTTATTATTACTACTACTACTAGGACTAAAAAGATCTGCTAAGGCGGCACTACTTTAGAGGCTATTATTAATAATATTAATATTAGCTGCAGCTGTAAACAGAACGCTAAAAAAAAGGGCTAAGAGGCTAATAAGAGTATAGGGGCGCATAGCGCAGGAATAGGAGAGGAACTAGATTAGGGCTAAAAGGAGATAGGGATAGAGGTAGTTGTAGATAGTTAAGAAAATTAGAATAGGCGTAGGTTAGAGTTAGTATAGGAAAGAGAGAGTAGAGAAAAGAAAAGGGAAGGTAAAGTAATGTAGACATAAAGAGATTATAATAGTAACGCACTGCTAAGGTAATAGATATATAATAATTATATTAGAAAGGGCAGGAGCGCTGTCCTATTACCTTATAATAATAAGGTAAATAAATAAACTGCCTAATAAGGGCCCTCGCCCTAAGGCTACCTTAGGGCCGCCTCTACACTACTACCTTACTATAGTATAATACTTCTAAAATCTCTAAGGCTTACTTTATAACTATAAGACGTTTTAAACTAAGTAAGGTCTAGAGTATATAATAGGCTAGGGTATAGCTCTAGCCTTTAGAAGGATCTTAAGGAAAGAAACTACTCTAAAGAAGTAGACCTACTAAGGAAAACTCTTCTTATAAGCGGCACACCCCCCTATAGAGACTTAATACCTAGAATTTATTCTTTATATTTGGCACTTACAGTTCTGTTTATTCTCTAAGGCTAGCCTATAATATTAAATTCTAGTTCTTCTAGAAAAGAGTTGTTTAAAGAAACAAAGAAATATAATAAAGTCTAGAATAACCTACTAATAGATGCCTCTAATATCGCTAAGTTAGTAAAATAACTATAGAACTTAATTACTACTAGAGACAAAGACTACTCTACTATATAAATACTATAACTCTAGAATAAAGAGCTGCGTAAGCTCTTTATATATTAATAGGCCTATACTAGCACTGCCCTAGGCCTATCTACTTTTACTATAAAGGGCAGATCCTTATTTACTAGTATAAACTAGCTAATTCTGTAGCGTAAACTACTCCTAAGCCTAACTAAGTTTAGGGGCTTAAAAACACAGTTTAGGGCCTAGAAGGTTATAATAAATTATAAGCTCTAGGCTAATAAGCAGTTTATTAGCTCCCCCTAAAAAGAATAGGCGCTAATATAAGACTACCTAAATAACAGTCCTTAGGACACAGTAGCAGCCTTCTACTAAACTAGGGGGGCAGACAGCCAGTTTAACCTGTGAACGTTTATATAGTACCTTACCTTTATATACGCTAATAAACATGCCTAGTAAAAGGCTAAAGCACGCCTTAACATAATTAGGTAAAGCTTTAGAAAAAGTTTCTCTAACTTTTACGTCCACTTTAAATAGACCTTAGTAGAGGTGGGCAGTAGCTAGTAGGGTAACGCTAAGAAACTACGTAAGTTATACTATATAATCTAGTGTAATTTACATAGTTGCCTTTAACCGCGATGTTCCTAAAGGGGACTATAACGTAGCTATTACTAGGTTTTTATAAATTATAGTAGACCTTAAAATAAAGGCCCTAAAAAATAAGCTTACTACTTAAGCTACCTCCTATAAGAGTGGCTAGCCCCCTCTTAAAGATAGTAATAGTAACATCTATATAACTCCTATAGTAGCTTTAACTTTAACCTAGCCCTAAGCTAGTAAAGAGGCGGGTAAGTAGCGCCTAAACTAGATACTTAAATATATCTTCTAGTAACACTAGAACGTAGGCGTGTATACTTACTATAGTAAGCCTAACTATATAGCTAGAGCCTACCTTAATACAGTTTTACTCTAAGCAATTATAACCTAACTTTAGTATAATAAGACAAGTATTTAGTTAGGAAAAGAATAGCCTCTAGTTTAGCGCTAATATAGGGGCTAAGCGTAATAGTATTAATAGAGGTATAATTAGGGCGAGCTGTAATAGTTAAAGTGGCTAAGGCTAGGGTAGGCATAAATAGGCCTACCTTCACCCTCTACGTCTTCCTTAATAGCACATAGTATATAGAGGCCCTAATTAATATAAAGTGTAAATACTTTATAGTAATTAGCCCTAAGCTAGTAAATTTGCTTTTACTATAGCATATTATAATTTTAGCCTAAGAGCTAGAATAGGCTGCTAGGTTATTACTATAGACCTTTATTATAGAAATAGTAGTAGTACTTTATAATATATCTAGGTAGTAATAGACCCTTTACACTTATATAATCCCTAACCTCTACTAGAATATATTTCTAGGGGCCCCCTAGCTAGCTAAGTCTAGAGTAGTAGTAAATATCTATAGTAGTAAAATTATAATTAGCGCGGCTAGGGGTCTTATTACTCTTAACACCTAGGCAGTAGAGAGGTAGGGCCTCCTCGCTACACTAGTAGATAAGGAGAATAACATAACACCTTTTAATACTCTAAATAAAAACTAGAAAAGGGTATTCCTAACTTTGCTCTAAAATATTACTTAGATACTTATAATAATACTTCTTTATATAGTAAGACCTCTACCCCCCTATAATATAGTAGGGCTAGGCTTTACTAAAAATAGCAGGACTTTTCCCTTAGAACTAGTAGAGTACACTACTATCTTTAATAAAACTAAGGTGTCTAGCCTCCTACTACACTAAGGTATATTAGACTACTATATCTACTTAAAGTAGACCCTAAACAGCTCCTTCCTAAAACTACCCTAGGGCCTACTATATAGTATGTCTAGAGATTAGCTAGCAGAACTCTAGCACTAACTTACAGAACTTATAGATAAAAGCTAAATATAAGCTAGCTCCTTTTTAGTAGGTGCTTTAGTCCTTCTAGCTCTAAAGCTTAGGGGGAAATAGCGCCTATATATTAACTATTAGGAGATTAATATAATCTCTAAGCTAGATTAGTATTTTCTCCTACTTATTAAAGAGACACTACGCACCCTCTCTTAGGCTACTTAGTTTATAAAAGTAAATATCTACGCTACCTTCTATAAGCTATAAGTTATAGAGGGGGAAGAACACTATACTATATTCTATACTTAGTTTGGCCTCTTTAAGTAGTTAGTAGTCTTATTTAGACTAACTAGGGCACCTATTATATTTTAGCGCTATATTAATAGCGCTCTAAAGGATACCCTAGGCAATATATATATAGCTTACCTAGATAATATCCTTATCTATATAATAGGGCTCCTACGCTAACACTAGGACTATATGCGATAAGTGCTAGGACTCCTCTAGAAAGCTAGACTATATATAGATCTAAGGAAATATAAATTCGCGATAATAGAGGTTAGGTACCTAGGGTATCTTATTATAGTAGGTAAGGCTATTTGCCCTAATCTAGTAAAAATATAAGTAATTAATTAATAGGACACCCCTTTTATAGTGCGTATAGTCTACTACTTTATTAGCTTTACTAACTTCTATCGCAACTTTCTCCTCTAATTCTCTAAGTAGGCTGCACCCCTATATACCCTTACTAAGAAAGGGGTCCTGTTTTAATAGGGCCTTAGGGAATAAGAGGCCTTTTAAGCCCTAAAGGATATATTTATATAGGGCCCTATCCTAGCGCTCTAGGACCTAGAGCGTAACACGCTAGTAGAGGCAAACTACTTAGGTAGCGCTACTAGGGCCTACCTCTTCTAACGTATTAAAGGGATCTAGCACCTTATAGCCTACTACTCTATAGCCCTAACACTAGCCTAGCAGAACTATACTATTTATAACAAAGAGCTACTTATAATTATGTAGGCTCTATAAGTATAGAGACTAGAGCTAATAGAAGTAGCGCGCCCTTTTAAAATTCTAATAGACTATAAGAACCTTAAATACTTTATAAAGATCTAAGAATTAAATAAGCGCTAGCACTAGTAGTTAGAGTTACTCTCTACTTTTTACTTCTACCTCTACTACTAGCCTAAATCCTAGATAGCTAGACTAGACGCACTAAGCTAGCGTAAGTAAAATATAACCTAGTAAATAAGAATAAACGCCCCACTAATAGTGCCTAGAACTATCTAGGCTATCCTAGTATAGACGCGATTTTTAACAGCGCTAGTAGGGGTTTAGATTTTTACTAACACGTATCTATAGGCACTCTAGAACGTAGCTATAGTAGAGTTCCCCCTCTACTATATTAGGCTTAAGGCGGTACACTATAGCGACTATATATTCCCTATAGCAGCCGCTACCTCCTAATAAATTAGAGACTATATAATTAGTATATATAGGTCTCTCTTATAGCGTAGAGTCCTTTAGGTCCTAGCTTAGAAACCTTTTACTACTACTATTATATAGCGCGCACATAAGTCTCCAGTTATAGGCTATTCTAAGAACTCTACATTTAAAATTATCTACTAGAACTACTACTAGGATAATATATCTAAAGACGTCGCCTAATTTATACATAATTACTACTACGTAAGAATATATATAGACTAATAGAAGTAGTAAAATCTCCTATAGCCACTCCTAATTATAAACTAGTACTAGGCGCAACTCTTAATAGATTTTATAATAGACCTCCCCTAGGCCTCTATAGCAGCACCGCGATATCTACTTATAATTACTAATAGACTATTAAAGTATATATAACTAGAAGCTATAACTTCTATAATAGCAAAGTACTATATAGCCTACTTCTATAATATATAGTAGTAGTTCTATAGCTTCCCTACCTTACTAATTATAGACAGAGGCTTAGACTAGCTAGGGAAGTTCTAGACTACACTATATAAATTAACTAAAATAAAATAACTCCTCTCTATAGTATACTACCCCTAGACTAACAGCGGCATAGAAAGGGTAAACTAAGAGGTACTTTTAGTCCTCCACATTATAGTTAACTTTAAATAGATAGACTAGCTAGACTACCTCCTAGCCTACTAGCTTATATTAAATAATAGAGTATCTACTACTATAGGCCTAAGCCTAAACCTTCTACTAAATAGATATTACGTTAATTTCTTTAAGAAAATCCCCTTACTAGTAGAGTCTACTTACACCTCTACTAAGAGGGTAAAGCACTTCCTAGACTACCTTAAGAGAGGGATAGCTTTAGCCTAAGCTACTATTACTTATAAATAGTAGCGTACTATAAAGGCTATAAACTATACCTACTACCTTATAAAGTAATTCTAAGTTAGAAATAAGATATAGTTCTCGCTATATAACGTAAAAACTAACTAGTTAAAGAAGAAACTTAACTAGCTTAAAGTTAAATATACTATAATAGCTATACTATTCCTACTTATAGTAACACTAGACCTGTCTAGCAATTTCTATAAGACTGTCTATATTAACCTTCTTAAGTAAGTAGTGGATAATTCCTTATCTAGTTAGACCTAGACTAACGCCTAGCTAGGCCTAGCTCTAGAGCTAGAAGAAGTAGACCTAGACCTATATAAATAGGAAGTAGAGGAGATTCTACGCATTAAGAACACCTAAAGAAAATAATAATAGGCGCTAGTAAAGTAAACTAAGTAGGTATTGCTAACTTAGGTGCTAGTTAAAAATATTATAGATACTATAGCTCTAGACTACTTTAAGGCCACCTAGGGGGACTATAGGCATAATAATAGTCCTATCTAGCCTATAGGGAAGAACACATAAATATTATAAAAGAAGCTATAATAGGTATTTAAGAATTTATTCTTCTACTAACTTAGTAGAGGCGCTATCTATCTAAAAACTACTAAAGACTATTAGCCCTAAAGTTGCTATAACTAAAGCGGCACTAAAGTAACACTAAGTAAGAATAAAGGGGGGCTATAATAACTATATTATTTTTTACACTAGTAGTAGCAGCACCTAAAAGGGTGTACTAAGCTAGCCCTAGATAAAGGCTTAGATAAAGTTACTTTATAAGGCTCTTAATATAGGTTAAAGGGTATACGCTATTAGGCTAGGGCTACTAAAAAAGTAAAGTAGCGTTAGCTAGGAGCTATTCTAAGTCGCTCTATAATAGTAGTAAGTAGGTTAGTAGTCTACGCTTAAATCTAGATTATTTTATCTAGGCGCTAGCCTATACTCTCCTTAAATTACTAGATATAATTTCCTATATTATTTATCTACCTTGCTATATTATTAGCTAACGCTACTAGATTCTAATTATAGTTACTACTACGCTAGACTAGAGTTATTTAGAGCGAAGGTGCTACTAGGGCTATATCTATACTAGGGGGGGCAACTACTATTCTATTACTATACTAAAGTAGGAGTATAGTAGGGGAGCCTAGCTCCTAAATTAGGCTAGAGTTCTTAAGTGCTAAGTTTAGGTACCGCTTATACTACTAGGCTAAGTAGTAGAACTCTACTATAAAAGTAAGCAGCGTTCTAGTTATAGGCTTCTAGGGGTTAGTGCTATATATTCTAGGATTATAGATATACAAATTACTATTAATCTAGCCTTACTTTATATATTTAATCTAGAGGCGCAGAGCCTGCCTTAGGCCTAGGTTATTAGTAAAAGGGGCAGAATTATACTAGTAAGTAGCCTTAGTGCAATAGTAGGCACTATAGGAGTAGCCCTAGAATAGTTAATAGCTATATAAATATTAATAATAGCCTAGAATATAAGGCTATAGACTTACTCTACGCGCCTAAGCCGCTTTAGGCGCCTAATATATTTAATATATATAAGGCCTATATTAGGGTTAGCTAGCTCTTTATCTAAACTATCTCTTTAAAGGACTACGCTCTTAGTAACACAAAGCTACTTTAGAGTATAGGTAGAAGTAATAGGGTTAAAGTAATTAGCTAGTACGCGCTTTTTAGAGGTTATAAAAAAGTAAAAGTAATTACTACTATTAGACTACTACGTAGGCGTGTTAAGGCTCTAAAGAATCTCTTCTATTTTAGTGTTATTAATCTCCTCTTTAGTATACGTATAGCTAGGCTTAGTAAGGCGCTAGTTTAGGTCTAAAAGGTTATTATTACTACTACTACTAGGACTAAAAAGATCTGCTAAGGCGGCACTACTTTAGAGGCTATTATTAATAATATTAATATTAGCTGCAGCTGTAAACAGAACGCTAAAAAAAAGGGCTAAGAGGCTAATAAGAGTATAGGGGCGCATAGCGCAGGAATAGGAGAGGAACTAGATTAGGGCTAAAAGGAGATAGGGATAGAGGTAGTTGTAGATAGTTAAGAAAATTAGAATAGGCGTAGGTTAGAGTTAGTATAGGAAAGAGAGAGTAGAGAAAAGAAAAGGGAAGGTAAAGTAATGTAGACATAAAGAGATTATAATAGTAACGCACTGCTAAGGTAATAGATATATAATAATTATATTAGAAAGGGCAGGAGCGCTGTCCTATTACCTTATAATAATAAGGTAAATAAATAAACTGCCTAATAAGGGCCCTCGCCCTAAGGCTACCTTAGGGCCGCCTCTACACTACTACCTTACTATAGTATAATACTTCTAAAATCTCTAAGGCTTACTTTATAACTATAAGACGTTTTAAACTAAGTAAGGTCTAGAGTATATAATAGGCTAGGGTATAGCTCTAGCCTTTAGAAGGATCTTAAGGAAAGAAACTACTCTAAAGAAGTAGACCTACTAAGGAAAACTCTTCTTATAAGCGGCACACCCCCCTATAGAGACTTAATACCTAGAATTTATTCTTTATATTTGGCACTTACAGTTCTGTTTATTCTCTAAGGCTAGCCTATAATATTAAATTCTAGTTCTTCTAGAAAAGAGTTGTTTAAAGAAACAAAGAAATATAATAAAGTCTAGAATAACCTACTAATAGATGCCTCTAATATCGCTAAGTTAGTAAAATAACTATAGAACTTAATTACTACTAGAGACAAAGACTACTCTACTATATAAATACTATAACTCTAGAATAAAGAGCTGCGTAAGCTCTTTATATATTAATAGGCCTATACTAGCACTGCCCTAGGCCTATCTACTTTTACTATAAAGGGCAGATCCTTATTTACTAGTATAAACTAGCTAATTCTGTAGCGTAAACTACTCCTAAGCCTAACTAAGTTTAGGGGCTTAAAAACACAGTTTAGGGCCTAGAAGGTTATAATAAATTATAAGCTCTAGGCTAATAAGCAGTTTATTAGCTCCCCCTAAAAAGAATAGGCGCTAATATAAGACTACCTAAATAACAGTCCTTAGGACACAGTAGCAGCCTTCTACTAAACTAGGGGGGCAGACAGCCAGTTTAACCTGTGAACGTTTATATAGTACCTTACCTTTATATACGCTAATAAACATGCCTAGTAAAAGGCTAAAGCACGCCTTAACATAATTAGGTAAAGCTTTAGAAAAAGTTTCTCTAACTTTTACGTCCACTTTAAATAGACCTTAGTAGAGGTGGGCAGTAGCTAGTAGGGTAACGCTAAGAAACTACGTAAGTTATACTATATAATCTAGTGTAATTTACATAGTTGCCTTTAACCGCGATGTTCCTAAAGGGGACTATAACGTAGCTATTACTAGGTTTTTATAAATTATAGTAGACCTTAAAATAAAGGCCCTAAAAAATAAGCTTACTACTTAAGCTACCTCCTATAAGAGTGGCTAGCCCCCTCTTAAAGATAGTAATAGTAACATCTATATAACTCCTATAGTAGCTTTAACTTTAACCTAGCCCTAAGCTAGTAAAGAGGCGGGTAAGTAGCGCCTAAACTAGATACTTAAATATATCTTCTAGTAACACTAGAACGTAGGCGTGTATACTTACTATAGTAAGCCTAACTATATAGCTAGAGCCTACCTTAATACAGTTTTACTCTAAGCAATTATAACCTAACTTTAGTATAATAAGACAAGTATTTAGTTAGGAAAAGAATAGCCTCTAGTTTAGCGCTAATATAGGGGCTAAGCGTAATAGTATTAATAGAGGTATAATTAGGGCGAGCTGTAATAGTTAAAGTGGCTAAGGCTAGGGTAGGCATAAATAGGCCTACCTTCACCCTCTACGTCTTCCTTAATAGCACATAGTATATAGAGGCCCTAATTAATATAAAGTGTAAATACTTTATAGTAATTAGCCCTAAGCTAGTAAATTTGCTTTTACTATAGCATATTATAATTTTAGCCTAAGAGCTAGAATAGGCTGCTAGGTTATTACTATAGACCTTTATTATAGAAATAGTAGTAGTACTTTATAATATATCTAGGTAGTAATAGACCCTTTACACTTATATAATCCCTAACCTCTACTAGAATATATTTCTAGGGGCCCCCTAGCTAGCTAAGTCTAGAGTAGTAGTAAATATCTATAGTAGTAAAATTATAATTAGCGCGGCTAGGGGTCTTATTACTCTTAACACCTAGGCAGTAGAGAGGTAGGGCCTCCTCGCTACACTAGTAGATAAGGAGAATAACATAACACCTTTTAATACTCTAAATAAAAACTAGAAAAGGGTATTCCTAACTTTGCTCTAAAATATTACTTAGATACTTATAATAATACTTCTTTATATAGTAAGACCTCTACCCCCCTATAATATAGTAGGGCTAGGCTTTACTAAAAATAGCAGGACTTTTCCCTTAGAACTAGTAGAGTACACTACTATCTTTAATAAAACTAAGGTGTCTAGCCTCCTACTACACTAAGGTATATTAGACTACTATATCTACTTAAAGTAGACCCTAAACAGCTCCTTCCTAAAACTACCCTAGGGCCTACTATATAGTATGTCTAGAGATTAGCTAGCAGAACTCTAGCACTAACTTACAGAACTTATAGATAAAAGCTAAATATAAGCTAGCTCCTTTTTAGTAGGTGCTTTAGTCCTTCTAGCTCTAAAGCTTAGGGGGAAATAGCGCCTATATATTAACTATTAGGAGATTAATATAATCTCTAAGCTAGATTAGTATTTTCTCCTACTTATTAAAGAGACACTACGCACCCTCTCTTAGGCTACTTAGTTTATAAAAGTAAATATCTACGCTACCTTCTATAAGCTATAAGTTATAGAGGGGGAAGAACACTATACTATATTCTATACTTAGTTTGGCCTCTTTAAGTAGTTAGTAGTCTTATTTAGACTAACTAGGGCACCTATTATATTTTAGCGCTATATTAATAGCGCTCTAAAGGATACCCTAGGCAATATATATATAGCTTACCTAGATAATATCCTTATCTATATAATAGGGCTCCTACGCTAACACTAGGACTATATGCGATAAGTGCTAGGACTCCTCTAGAAAGCTAGACTATATATAGATCTAAGGAAATATAAATTCGCGATAATAGAGGTTAGGTACCTAGGGTATCTTATTATAGTAGGTAAGGCTATTTGCCCTAATCTAGTAAAAATATAAGTAATTAATTAATAGGACACCCCTTTTATAGTGCGTATAGTCTACTACTTTATTAGCTTTACTAACTTCTATCGCAACTTTCTCCTCTAATTCTCTAAGTAGGCTGCACCCCTATATACCCTTACTAAGAAAGGGGTCCTGTTTTAATAGGGCCTTAGGGAATAAGAGGCCTTTTAAGCCCTAAAGGATATATTTATATAGGGCCCTATCCTAGCGCTCTAGGACCTAGAGCGTAACACGCTAGTAGAGGCAAACTACTTAGGTAGCGCTACTAGGGCCTACCTCTTCTAACGTATTAAAGGGATCTAGCACCTTATAGCCTACTACTCTATAGCCCTAACACTAGCCTAGCAGAACTATACTATTTATAACAAAGAGCTACTTATAATTATGTAGGCTCTATAAGTATAGAGACTAGAGCTAATAGAAGTAGCGCGCCCTTTTAAAATTCTAATAGACTATAAGAACCTTAAATACTTTATAAAGATCTAAGAATTAAATAAGCGCTAGCACTAGTAGTTAGAGTTACTCTCTACTTTTTACTTCTACCTCTACTACTAGCCTAAATCCTAGATAGCTAGACTAGACGCACTAAGCTAGCGTAAGTAAAATATAACCTAGTAAATAAGAATAAACGCCCCACTAATAGTGCCTAGAACTATCTAGGCTATCCTAGTATAGACGCGATTTTTAACAGCGCTAGTAGGGGTTTAGATTTTTACTAACACGTATCTATAGGCACTCTAGAACGTAGCTATAGTAGAGTTCCCCCTCTACTATATTAGGCTTAAGGCGGTACACTATAGCGACTATATATTCCCTATAGCAGCCGCTACCTCCTAATAAATTAGAGACTATATAATTAGTATATATAGGTCTCTCTTATAGCGTAGAGTCCTTTAGGTCCTAGCTTAGAAACCTTTTACTACTACTATTATATAGCGCGCACATAAGTCTCCAGTTATAGGCTATTCTAAGAACTCTACATTTAAAATTATCTACTAGAACTACTACTAGGATAATATATCTAAAGACGTCGCCTAATTTATACATAATTACTACTACGTAAGAATATATATAGACTAATAGAAGTAGTAAAATCTCCTATAGCCACTCCTAATTATAAACTAGTACTAGGCGCAACTCTTAATAGATTTTATAATAGACCTCCCCTAGGCCTCTATAGCAGCACCGCGATATCTACTTATAATTACTAATAGACTATTAAAGTATATATAACTAGAAGCTATAACTTCTATAATAGCAAAGTACTATATAGCCTACTTCTATAATATATAGTAGTAGTTCTATAGCTTCCCTACCTTACTAATTATAGACAGAGGCTTAGACTAGCTAGGGAAGTTCTAGACTACACTATATAAATTAACTAAAATAAAATAACTCCTCTCTATAGTATACTACCCCTAGACTAACAGCGGCATAGAAAGGGTAAACTAAGAGGTACTTTTAGTCCTCCACATTATAGTTAACTTTAAATAGATAGACTAGCTAGACTACCTCCTAGCCTACTAGCTTATATTAAATAATAGAGTATCTACTACTATAGGCCTAAGCCTAAACCTTCTACTAAATAGATATTACGTTAATTTCTTTAAGAAAATCCCCTTACTAGTAGAGTCTACTTACACCTCTACTAAGAGGGTAAAGCACTTCCTAGACTACCTTAAGAGAGGGATAGCTTTAGCCTAAGCTACTATTACTTATAAATAGTAGCGTACTATAAAGGCTATAAACTATACCTACTACCTTATAAAGTAATTCTAAGTTAGAAATAAGATATAGTTCTCGCTATATAACGTAAAAACTAACTAGTTAAAGAAGAAACTTAACTAGCTTAAAGTTAAATATACTATAATAGCTATACTATTCCTACTTATAGTAACACTAGACCTGTCTAGCAATTTCTATAAGACTGTCTATATTAACCTTCTTAAGTAAGTAGTGGATAATTCCTTATCTAGTTAGACCTAGACTAACGCCTAGCTAGGCCTAGCTCTAGAGCTAGAAGAAGTAGACCTAGACCTATATAAATAGGAAGTAGAGGAGATTCTACGCATTAAGAACACCTAAAGAAAATAATAATAGGCGCTAGTAAAGTAAACTAAGTAGGTATTGCTAACTTAGGTGCTAGTTAAAAATATTATAGATACTATAGCTCTAGACTACTTTAAGGCCACCTAGGGGGACTATAGGCATAATAATAGTCCTATCTAGCCTATAGGGAAGAACACATAAATATTATAAAAGAAGCTATAATAGGTATTTAAGAATTTATTCTTCTACTAACTTAGTAGAGGCGCTATCTATCTAAAAACTACTAAAGACTATTAGCCCTAAAGTTGCTATAACTAAAGCGGCACTAAAGTAACACTAAGTAAGAATAAAGGGGGGCTATAATAACTATATTATTTTTTACACTAGTAGTAGCAGCACCTAAAAGGGTGTACTAAGCTAGCCCTAGATAAAGGCTTAGATAAAGTTACTTTATAAGGCTCTTAATATAGGTTAAAGGGTATACGCTATTAGGCTAGGGCTACTAAAAAAGTAAAGTAGCGTTAGCTAGGAGCTATTCTAAGTCGCTCTATAATAGTAGTAAGTAGGTTAGTAGTCTACGCTTAAATCTAGATTATTTTATCTAGGCGCTAGCCTATACTCTCCTTAAATTACTAGATATAATTTCCTATATTATTTATCTACCTTGCTATATTATTAGCTAACGCTACTAGATTCTAATTATAGTTACTACTACGCTAGACTAGAGTTATTTAGAGCGAAGGTGCTACTAGGGCTATATCTATACTAGGGGGGGCAACTACTATTCTATTACTATACTAAAGTAGGAGTATAGTAGGGGAGCCTAGCTCCTAAATTAGGCTAGAGTTCTTAAGTGCTAAGTTTAGGTACCGCTTATACTACTAGGCTAAGTAGTAGAACTCTACTATAAAAGTAAGCAGCGTTCTAGTTATAGGCTTCTAGGGGTTAGTGCTATATATTCTAGGATTATAGATATACAAATTACTATTAATCTAGCCTTACTTTATATATTTAATCTAGAGGCGCAGAGCCTGCCTTAGGCCTAGGTTATTAGTAAAAGGGGCAGAATTATACTAGTAAGTAGCCTTAGTGCAATAGTAGGCACTATAGGAGTAGCCCTAGAATAGTTAATAGCTATATAAATATTAATAATAGCCTAGAATATAAGGCTATAGACTTACTCTACGCGCCTAAGCCGCTTTAGGCGCCTAATATATTTAATATATATAAGGCCTATATTAGGGTTAGCTAGCTCTTTATCTAAACTATCTCTTTAAAGGACTACGCTCTTAGTAACACAAAGCTACTTTAGAGTATAGGTAGAAGTAATAGGGTTAAAGTAATTAGCTAGTACGCGCTTTTTAGAGGTTATAAAAAAGTAAAAGTAATTACTACTATTAGACTACTACGTAGGCGTGTTAAGGCTCTAAAGAATCTCTTCTATTTTAGTGTTATTAATCTCCTCTTTAGTATACGTATAGCTAGGCTTAGTAAGGCGCTAGTTTAGGTCTAAAAGGTTATTATTACTACTACTACTAGGACTAAAAAGATCTGCTAAGGCGGCACTACTTTAGAGGCTATTATTAATAATATTAATATTAGCTGCAGCTGTAAACAGAACGCTAAAAAAAAGGGCTAAGAGGCTAATAAGAGTATAGGGGCGCATAGCGCAGGAATAGGAGAGGAACTAGATTAGGGCTAAAAGGAGATAGGGATAGAGGTAGTTGTAGATAGTTAAGAAAATTAGAATAGGCGTAGGTTAGAGTTAGTATAGGAAAGAGAGAGTAGAGAAAAGAAAAGGGAAGGTAAAGTAATGTAGACATAAAGAGATTATAATAGTAACGCACTGCTAAGGTAATAGATATATAATAATTATATTAGAAAGGGCAGGAGCGCTGTCCTATTACCTTATAATAATAAGGTAAATAAATAAACTGCCTAATAAGGGCCCTCGCCCTAAGGCTACCTTAGGGCCGCCTCTACACTACTACCTTACTATAGTATAATACTTCTAAAATCTCTAAGGCTTACTTTATAACTATAAGACGTTTTAAACTAAGTAAGGTCTAGAGTATATAATAGGCTAGGGTATAGCTCTAGCCTTTAGAAGGATCTTAAGGAAAGAAACTACTCTAAAGAAGTAGACCTACTAAGGAAAACTCTTCTTATAAGCGGCACACCCCCCTATAGAGACTTAATACCTAGAATTTATTCTTTATATTTGGCACTTACAGTTCTGTTTATTCTCTAAGGCTAGCCTATAATATTAAATTCTAGTTCTTCTAGAAAAGAGTTGTTTAAAGAAACAAAGAAATATAATAAAGTCTAGAATAACCTACTAATAGATGCCTCTAATATCGCTAAGTTAGTAAAATAACTATAGAACTTAATTACTACTAGAGACAAAGACTACTCTACTATATAAATACTATAACTCTAGAATAAAGAGCTGCGTAAGCTCTTTATATATTAATAGGCCTATACTAGCACTGCCCTAGGCCTATCTACTTTTACTATAAAGGGCAGATCCTTATTTACTAGTATAAACTAGCTAATTCTGTAGCGTAAACTACTCCTAAGCCTAACTAAGTTTAGGGGCTTAAAAACACAGTTTAGGGCCTAGAAGGTTATAATAAATTATAAGCTCTAGGCTAATAAGCAGTTTATTAGCTCCCCCTAAAAAGAATAGGCGCTAATATAAGACTACCTAAATAACAGTCCTTAGGACACAGTAGCAGCCTTCTACTAAACTAGGGGGGCAGACAGCCAGTTTAACCTGTGAACGTTTATATAGTACCTTACCTTTATATACGCTAATAAACATGCCTAGTAAAAGGCTAAAGCACGCCTTAACATAATTAGGTAAAGCTTTAGAAAAAGTTTCTCTAACTTTTACGTCCACTTTAAATAGACCTTAGTAGAGGTGGGCAGTAGCTAGTAGGGTAACGCTAAGAAACTACGTAAGTTATACTATATAATCTAGTGTAATTTACATAGTTGCCTTTAACCGCGATGTTCCTAAAGGGGACTATAACGTAGCTATTACTAGGTTTTTATAAATTATAGTAGACCTTAAAATAAAGGCCCTAAAAAATAAGCTTACTACTTAAGCTACCTCCTATAAGAGTGGCTAGCCCCCTCTTAAAGATAGTAATAGTAACATCTATATAACTCCTATAGTAGCTTTAACTTTAACCTAGCCCTAAGCTAGTAAAGAGGCGGGTAAGTAGCGCCTAAACTAGATACTTAAATATATCTTCTAGTAACACTAGAACGTAGGCGTGTATACTTACTATAGTAAGCCTAACTATATAGCTAGAGCCTACCTTAATACAGTTTTACTCTAAGCAATTATAACCTAACTTTAGTATAATAAGACAAGTATTTAGTTAGGAAAAGAATAGCCTCTAGTTTAGCGCTAATATAGGGGCTAAGCGTAATAGTATTAATAGAGGTATAATTAGGGCGAGCTGTAATAGTTAAAGTGGCTAAGGCTAGGGTAGGCATAAATAGGCCTACCTTCACCCTCTACGTCTTCCTTAATAGCACATAGTATATAGAGGCCCTAATTAATATAAAGTGTAAATACTTTATAGTAATTAGCCCTAAGCTAGTAAATTTGCTTTTACTATAGCATATTATAATTTTAGCCTAAGAGCTAGAATAGGCTGCTAGGTTATTACTATAGACCTTTATTATAGAAATAGTAGTAGTACTTTATAATATATCTAGGTAGTAATAGACCCTTTACACTTATATAATCCCTAACCTCTACTAGAATATATTTCTAGGGGCCCCCTAGCTAGCTAAGTCTAGAGTAGTAGTAAATATCTATAGTAGTAAAATTATAATTAGCGCGGCTAGGGGTCTTATTACTCTTAACACCTAGGCAGTAGAGAGGTAGGGCCTCCTCGCTACACTAGTAGATAAGGAGAATAACATAACACCTTTTAATACTCTAAATAAAAACTAGAAAAGGGTATTCCTAACTTTGCTCTAAAATATTACTTAGATACTTATAATAATACTTCTTTATATAGTAAGACCTCTACCCCCCTATAATATAGTAGGGCTAGGCTTTACTAAAAATAGCAGGACTTTTCCCTTAGAACTAGTAGAGTACACTACTATCTTTAATAAAACTAAGGTGTCTAGCCTCCTACTACACTAAGGTATATTAGACTACTATATCTACTTAAAGTAGACCCTAAACAGCTCCTTCCTAAAACTACCCTAGGGCCTACTATATAGTATGTCTAGAGATTAGCTAGCAGAACTCTAGCACTAACTTACAGAACTTATAGATAAAAGCTAAATATAAGCTAGCTCCTTTTTAGTAGGTGCTTTAGTCCTTCTAGCTCTAAAGCTTAGGGGGAAATAGCGCCTATATATTAACTATTAGGAGATTAATATAATCTCTAAGCTAGATTAGTATTTTCTCCTACTTATTAAAGAGACACTACGCACCCTCTCTTAGGCTACTTAGTTTATAAAAGTAAATATCTACGCTACCTTCTATAAGCTATAAGTTATAGAGGGGGAAGAACACTATACTATATTCTATACTTAGTTTGGCCTCTTTAAGTAGTTAGTAGTCTTATTTAGACTAACTAGGGCACCTATTATATTTTAGCGCTATATTAATAGCGCTCTAAAGGATACCCTAGGCAATATATATATAGCTTACCTAGATAATATCCTTATCTATATAATAGGGCTCCTACGCTAACACTAGGACTATATGCGATAAGTGCTAGGACTCCTCTAGAAAGCTAGACTATATATAGATCTAAGGAAATATAAATTCGCGATAATAGAGGTTAGGTACCTAGGGTATCTTATTATAGTAGGTAAGGCTATTTGCCCTAATCTAGTAAAAATATAAGTAATTAATTAATAGGACACCCCTTTTATAGTGCGTATAGTCTACTACTTTATTAGCTTTACTAACTTCTATCGCAACTTTCTCCTCTAATTCTCTAAGTAGGCTGCACCCCTATATACCCTTACTAAGAAAGGGGTCCTGTTTTAATAGGGCCTTAGGGAATAAGAGGCCTTTTAAGCCCTAAAGGATATATTTATATAGGGCCCTATCCTAGCGCTCTAGGACCTAGAGCGTAACACGCTAGTAGAGGCAAACTACTTAGGTAGCGCTACTAGGGCCTACCTCTTCTAACGTATTAAAGGGATCTAGCACCTTATAGCCTACTACTCTATAGCCCTAACACTAGCCTAGCAGAACTATACTATTTATAACAAAGAGCTACTTATAATTATGTAGGCTCTATAAGTATAGAGACTAGAGCTAATAGAAGTAGCGCGCCCTTTTAAAATTCTAATAGACTATAAGAACCTTAAATACTTTATAAAGATCTAAGAATTAAATAAGCGCTAGCACTAGTAGTTAGAGTTACTCTCTACTTTTTACTTCTACCTCTACTACTAGCCTAAATCCTAGATAGCTAGACTAGACGCACTAAGCTAGCGTAAGTAAAATATAACCTAGTAAATAAGAATAAACGCCCCACTAATAGTGCCTAGAACTATCTAGGCTATCCTAGTATAGACGCGATTTTTAACAGCGCTAGTAGGGGTTTAGATTTTTACTAACACGTATCTATAGGCACTCTAGAACGTAGCTATAGTAGAGTTCCCCCTCTACTATATTAGGCTTAAGGCGGTACACTATAGCGACTATATATTCCCTATAGCAGCCGCTACCTCCTAATAAATTAGAGACTATATAATTAGTATATATAGGTCTCTCTTATAGCGTAGAGTCCTTTAGGTCCTAGCTTAGAAACCTTTTACTACTACTATTATATAGCGCGCACATAAGTCTCCAGTTATAGGCTATTCTAAGAACTCTACATTTAAAATTATCTACTAGAACTACTACTAGGATAATATATCTAAAGACGTCGCCTAATTTATACATAATTACTACTACGTAAGAATATATATAGACTAATAGAAGTAGTAAAATCTCCTATAGCCACTCCTAATTATAAACTAGTACTAGGCGCAACTCTTAATAGATTTTATAATAGACCTCCCCTAGGCCTCTATAGCAGCACCGCGATATCTACTTATAATTACTAATAGACTATTAAAGTATATATAACTAGAAGCTATAACTTCTATAATAGCAAAGTACTATATAGCCTACTTCTATAATATATAGTAGTAGTTCTATAGCTTCCCTACCTTACTAATTATAGACAGAGGCTTAGACTAGCTAGGGAAGTTCTAGACTACACTATATAAATTAACTAAAATAAAATAACTCCTCTCTATAGTATACTACCCCTAGACTAACAGCGGCATAGAAAGGGTAAACTAAGAGGTACTTTTAGTCCTCCACATTATAGTTAACTTTAAATAGATAGACTAGCTAGACTACCTCCTAGCCTACTAGCTTATATTAAATAATAGAGTATCTACTACTATAGGCCTAAGCCTAAACCTTCTACTAAATAGATATTACGTTAATTTCTTTAAGAAAATCCCCTTACTAGTAGAGTCTACTTACACCTCTACTAAGAGGGTAAAGCACTTCCTAGACTACCTTAAGAGAGGGATAGCTTTAGCCTAAGCTACTATTACTTATAAATAGTAGCGTACTATAAAGGCTATAAACTATACCTACTACCTTATAAAGTAATTCTAAGTTAGAAATAAGATATAGTTCTCGCTATATAACGTAAAAACTAACTAGTTAAAGAAGAAACTTAACTAGCTTAAAGTTAAATATACTATAATAGCTATACTATTCCTACTTATAGTAACACTAGACCTGTCTAGCAATTTCTATAAGACTGTCTATATTAACCTTCTTAAGTAAGTAGTGGATAATTCCTTATCTAGTTAGACCTAGACTAACGCCTAGCTAGGCCTAGCTCTAGAGCTAGAAGAAGTAGACCTAGACCTATATAAATAGGAAGTAGAGGAGATTCTACGCATTAAGAACACCTAAAGAAAATAATAATAGGCGCTAGTAAAGTAAACTAAGTAGGTATTGCTAACTTAGGTGCTAGTTAAAAATATTATAGATACTATAGCTCTAGACTACTTTAAGGCCACCTAGGGGGACTATAGGCATAATAATAGTCCTATCTAGCCTATAGGGAAGAACACATAAATATTATAAAAGAAGCTATAATAGGTATTTAAGAATTTATTCTTCTACTAACTTAGTAGAGGCGCTATCTATCTAAAAACTACTAAAGACTATTAGCCCTAAAGTTGCTATAACTAAAGCGGCACTAAAGTAACACTAAGTAAGAATAAAGGGGGGCTATAATAACTATATTATTTTTTACACTAGTAGTAGCAGCACCTAAAAGGGTGTACTAAGCTAGCCCTAGATAAAGGCTTAGATAAAGTTACTTTATAAGGCTCTTAATATAGGTTAAAGGGTATACGCTATTAGGCTAGGGCTACTAAAAAAGTAAAGTAGCGTTAGCTAGGAGCTATTCTAAGTCGCTCTATAATAGTAGTAAGTAGGTTAGTAGTCTACGCTTAAATCTAGATTATTTTATCTAGGCGCTAGCCTATACTCTCCTTAAATTACTAGATATAATTTCCTATATTATTTATCTACCTTGCTATATTATTAGCTAACGCTACTAGATTCTAATTATAGTTACTACTACGCTAGACTAGAGTTATTTAGAGCGAAGGTGCTACTAGGGCTATATCTATACTAGGGGGGGCAACTACTATTCTATTACTATACTAAAGTAGGAGTATAGTAGGGGAGCCTAGCTCCTAAATTAGGCTAGAGTTCTTAAGTGCTAAGTTTAGGTACCGCTTATACTACTAGGCTAAGTAGTAGAACTCTACTATAAAAGTAAGCAGCGTTCTAGTTATAGGCTTCTAGGGGTTAGTGCTATATATTCTAGGATTATAGATATACAAATTACTATTAATCTAGCCTTACTTTATATATTTAATCTAGAGGCGCAGAGCCTGCCTTAGGCCTAGGTTATTAGTAAAAGGGGCAGAATTATACTAGTAAGTAGCCTTAGTGCAATAGTAGGCACTATAGGAGTAGCCCTAGAATAGTTAATAGCTATATAAATATTAATAATAGCCTAGAATATAAGGCTATAGACTTACTCTACGCGCCTAAGCCGCTTTAGGCGCCTAATATATTTAATATATATAAGGCCTATATTAGGGTTAGCTAGCTCTTTATCTAAACTATCTCTTTAAAGGACTACGCTCTTAGTAACACAAAGCTACTTTAGAGTATAGGTAGAAGTAATAGGGTTAAAGTAATTAGCTAGTACGCGCTTTTTAGAGGTTATAAAAAAGTAAAAGTAATTACTACTATTAGACTACTACGTAGGCGTGTTAAGGCTCTAAAGAATCTCTTCTATTTTAGTGTTATTAATCTCCTCTTTAGTATACGTATAGCTAGGCTTAGTAAGGCGCTAGTTTAGGTCTAAAAGGTTATTATTACTACTACTACTAGGACTAAAAAGATCTGCTAAGGCGGCACTACTTTAGAGGCTATTATTAATAATATTAATATTAGCTGCAGCTGTAAACAGAACGCTAAAAAAAAGGGCTAAGAGGCTAATAAGAGTATAGGGGCGCATAGCGCAGGAATAGGAGAGGAACTAGATTAGGGCTAAAAGGAGATAGGGATAGAGGTAGTTGTAGATAGTTAAGAAAATTAGAATAGGCGTAGGTTAGAGTTAGTATAGGAAAGAGAGAGTAGAGAAAAGAAAAGGGAAGGTAAAGTAATGTAGACATAAAGAGATTATAATAGTAACGCACTGCTAAGGTAATAGATATATAATAATTATATTAGAAAGGGCAGGAGCGCTGTCCTATTACCTTATAATAATAAGGTAAATAAATAAACTGCCTAATAAGGGCCCTCGCCCTAAGGCTACCTTAGGGCCGCCTCTACACTACTACCTTACTATAGTATAATACTTCTAAAATCTCTAAGGCTTACTTTATAACTATAAGACGTTTTAAACTAAGTAAGGTCTAGAGTATATAATAGGCTAGGGTATAGCTCTAGCCTTTAGAAGGATCTTAAGGAAAGAAACTACTCTAAAGAAGTAGACCTACTAAGGAAAACTCTTCTTATAAGCGGCACACCCCCCTATAGAGACTTAATACCTAGAATTTATTCTTTATATTTGGCACTTACAGTTCTGTTTATTCTCTAAGGCTAGCCTATAATATTAAATTCTAGTTCTTCTAGAAAAGAGTTGTTTAAAGAAACAAAGAAATATAATAAAGTCTAGAATAACCTACTAATAGATGCCTCTAATATCGCTAAGTTAGTAAAATAACTATAGAACTTAATTACTACTAGAGACAAAGACTACTCTACTATATAAATACTATAACTCTAGAATAAAGAGCTGCGTAAGCTCTTTATATATTAATAGGCCTATACTAGCACTGCCCTAGGCCTATCTACTTTTACTATAAAGGGCAGATCCTTATTTACTAGTATAAACTAGCTAATTCTGTAGCGTAAACTACTCCTAAGCCTAACTAAGTTTAGGGGCTTAAAAACACAGTTTAGGGCCTAGAAGGTTATAATAAATTATAAGCTCTAGGCTAATAAGCAGTTTATTAGCTCCCCCTAAAAAGAATAGGCGCTAATATAAGACTACCTAAATAACAGTCCTTAGGACACAGTAGCAGCCTTCTACTAAACTAGGGGGGCAGACAGCCAGTTTAACCTGTGAACGTTTATATAGTACCTTACCTTTATATACGCTAATAAACATGCCTAGTAAAAGGCTAAAGCACGCCTTAACATAATTAGGTAAAGCTTTAGAAAAAGTTTCTCTAACTTTTACGTCCACTTTAAATAGACCTTAGTAGAGGTGGGCAGTAGCTAGTAGGGTAACGCTAAGAAACTACGTAAGTTATACTATATAATCTAGTGTAATTTACATAGTTGCCTTTAACCGCGATGTTCCTAAAGGGGACTATAACGTAGCTATTACTAGGTTTTTATAAATTATAGTAGACCTTAAAATAAAGGCCCTAAAAAATAAGCTTACTACTTAAGCTACCTCCTATAAGAGTGGCTAGCCCCCTCTTAAAGATAGTAATAGTAACATCTATATAACTCCTATAGTAGCTTTAACTTTAACCTAGCCCTAAGCTAGTAAAGAGGCGGGTAAGTAGCGCCTAAACTAGATACTTAAATATATCTTCTAGTAACACTAGAACGTAGGCGTGTATACTTACTATAGTAAGCCTAACTATATAGCTAGAGCCTACCTTAATACAGTTTTACTCTAAGCAATTATAACCTAACTTTAGTATAATAAGACAAGTATTTAGTTAGGAAAAGAATAGCCTCTAGTTTAGCGCTAATATAGGGGCTAAGCGTAATAGTATTAATAGAGGTATAATTAGGGCGAGCTGTAATAGTTAAAGTGGCTAAGGCTAGGGTAGGCATAAATAGGCCTACCTTCACCCTCTACGTCTTCCTTAATAGCACATAGTATATAGAGGCCCTAATTAATATAAAGTGTAAATACTTTATAGTAATTAGCCCTAAGCTAGTAAATTTGCTTTTACTATAGCATATTATAATTTTAGCCTAAGAGCTAGAATAGGCTGCTAGGTTATTACTATAGACCTTTATTATAGAAATAGTAGTAGTACTTTATAATATATCTAGGTAGTAATAGACCCTTTACACTTATATAATCCCTAACCTCTACTAGAATATATTTCTAGGGGCCCCCTAGCTAGCTAAGTCTAGAGTAGTAGTAAATATCTATAGTAGTAAAATTATAATTAGCGCGGCTAGGGGTCTTATTACTCTTAACACCTAGGCAGTAGAGAGGTAGGGCCTCCTCGCTACACTAGTAGATAAGGAGAATAACATAACACCTTTTAATACTCTAAATAAAAACTAGAAAAGGGTATTCCTAACTTTGCTCTAAAATATTACTTAGATACTTATAATAATACTTCTTTATATAGTAAGACCTCTACCCCCCTATAATATAGTAGGGCTAGGCTTTACTAAAAATAGCAGGACTTTTCCCTTAGAACTAGTAGAGTACACTACTATCTTTAATAAAACTAAGGTGTCTAGCCTCCTACTACACTAAGGTATATTAGACTACTATATCTACTTAAAGTAGACCCTAAACAGCTCCTTCCTAAAACTACCCTAGGGCCTACTATATAGTATGTCTAGAGATTAGCTAGCAGAACTCTAGCACTAACTTACAGAACTTATAGATAAAAGCTAAATATAAGCTAGCTCCTTTTTAGTAGGTGCTTTAGTCCTTCTAGCTCTAAAGCTTAGGGGGAAATAGCGCCTATATATTAACTATTAGGAGATTAATATAATCTCTAAGCTAGATTAGTATTTTCTCCTACTTATTAAAGAGACACTACGCACCCTCTCTTAGGCTACTTAGTTTATAAAAGTAAATATCTACGCTACCTTCTATAAGCTATAAGTTATAGAGGGGGAAGAACACTATACTATATTCTATACTTAGTTTGGCCTCTTTAAGTAGTTAGTAGTCTTATTTAGACTAACTAGGGCACCTATTATATTTTAGCGCTATATTAATAGCGCTCTAAAGGATACCCTAGGCAATATATATATAGCTTACCTAGATAATATCCTTATCTATATAATAGGGCTCCTACGCTAACACTAGGACTATATGCGATAAGTGCTAGGACTCCTCTAGAAAGCTAGACTATATATAGATCTAAGGAAATATAAATTCGCGATAATAGAGGTTAGGTACCTAGGGTATCTTATTATAGTAGGTAAGGCTATTTGCCCTAATCTAGTAAAAATATAAGTAATTAATTAATAGGACACCCCTTTTATAGTGCGTATAGTCTACTACTTTATTAGCTTTACTAACTTCTATCGCAACTTTCTCCTCTAATTCTCTAAGTAGGCTGCACCCCTATATACCCTTACTAAGAAAGGGGTCCTGTTTTAATAGGGCCTTAGGGAATAAGAGGCCTTTTAAGCCCTAAAGGATATATTTATATAGGGCCCTATCCTAGCGCTCTAGGACCTAGAGCGTAACACGCTAGTAGAGGCAAACTACTTAGGTAGCGCTACTAGGGCCTACCTCTTCTAACGTATTAAAGGGATCTAGCACCTTATAGCCTACTACTCTATAGCCCTAACACTAGCCTAGCAGAACTATACTATTTATAACAAAGAGCTACTTATAATTATGTAGGCTCTATAAGTATAGAGACTAGAGCTAATAGAAGTAGCGCGCCCTTTTAAAATTCTAATAGACTATAAGAACCTTAAATACTTTATAAAGATCTAAGAATTAAATAAGCGCTAGCACTAGTAGTTAGAGTTACTCTCTACTTTTTACTTCTACCTCTACTACTAGCCTAAATCCTAGATAGCTAGACTAGACGCACTAAGCTAGCGTAAGTAAAATATAACCTAGTAAATAAGAATAAACGCCCCACTAATAGTGCCTAGAACTATCTAGGCTATCCTAGTATAGACGCGATTTTTAACAGCGCTAGTAGGGGTTTAGATTTTTACTAACACGTATCTATAGGCACTCTAGAACGTAGCTATAGTAGAGTTCCCCCTCTACTATATTAGGCTTAAGGCGGTACACTATAGCGACTATATATTCCCTATAGCAGCCGCTACCTCCTAATAAATTAGAGACTATATAATTAGTATATATAGGTCTCTCTTATAGCGTAGAGTCCTTTAGGTCCTAGCTTAGAAACCTTTTACTACTACTATTATATAGCGCGCACATAAGTCTCCAGTTATAGGCTATTCTAAGAACTCTACATTTAAAATTATCTACTAGAACTACTACTAGGATAATATATCTAAAGACGTCGCCTAATTTATACATAATTACTACTACGTAAGAATATATATAGACTAATAGAAGTAGTAAAATCTCCTATAGCCACTCCTAATTATAAACTAGTACTAGGCGCAACTCTTAATAGATTTTATAATAGACCTCCCCTAGGCCTCTATAGCAGCACCGCGATATCTACTTATAATTACTAATAGACTATTAAAGTATATATAACTAGAAGCTATAACTTCTATAATAGCAAAGTACTATATAGCCTACTTCTATAATATATAGTAGTAGTTCTATAGCTTCCCTACCTTACTAATTATAGACAGAGGCTTAGACTAGCTAGGGAAGTTCTAGACTACACTATATAAATTAACTAAAATAAAATAACTCCTCTCTATAGTATACTACCCCTAGACTAACAGCGGCATAGAAAGGGTAAACTAAGAGGTACTTTTAGTCCTCCACATTATAGTTAACTTTAAATAGATAGACTAGCTAGACTACCTCCTAGCCTACTAGCTTATATTAAATAATAGAGTATCTACTACTATAGGCCTAAGCCTAAACCTTCTACTAAATAGATATTACGTTAATTTCTTTAAGAAAATCCCCTTACTAGTAGAGTCTACTTACACCTCTACTAAGAGGGTAAAGCACTTCCTAGACTACCTTAAGAGAGGGATAGCTTTAGCCTAAGCTACTATTACTTATAAATAGTAGCGTACTATAAAGGCTATAAACTATACCTACTACCTTATAAAGTAATTCTAAGTTAGAAATAAGATATAGTTCTCGCTATATAACGTAAAAACTAACTAGTTAAAGAAGAAACTTAACTAGCTTAAAGTTAAATATACTATAATAGCTATACTATTCCTACTTATAGTAACACTAGACCTGTCTAGCAATTTCTATAAGACTGTCTATATTAACCTTCTTAAGTAAGTAGTGGATAATTCCTTATCTAGTTAGACCTAGACTAACGCCTAGCTAGGCCTAGCTCTAGAGCTAGAAGAAGTAGACCTAGACCTATATAAATAGGAAGTAGAGGAGATTCTACGCATTAAGAACACCTAAAGAAAATAATAATAGGCGCTAGTAAAGTAAACTAAGTAGGTATTGCTAACTTAGGTGCTAGTTAAAAATATTATAGATACTATAGCTCTAGACTACTTTAAGGCCACCTAGGGGGACTATAGGCATAATAATAGTCCTATCTAGCCTATAGGGAAGAACACATAAATATTATAAAAGAAGCTATAATAGGTATTTAAGAATTTATTCTTCTACTAACTTAGTAGAGGCGCTATCTATCTAAAAACTACTAAAGACTATTAGCCCTAAAGTTGCTATAACTAAAGCGGCACTAAAGTAACACTAAGTAAGAATAAAGGGGGGCTATAATAACTATATTATTTTTTACACTAGTAGTAGCAGCACCTAAAAGGGTGTACTAAGCTAGCCCTAGATAAAGGCTTAGATAAAGTTACTTTATAAGGCTCTTAATATAGGTTAAAGGGTATACGCTATTAGGCTAGGGCTACTAAAAAAGTAAAGTAGCGTTAGCTAGGAGCTATTCTAAGTCGCTCTATAATAGTAGTAAGTAGGTTAGTAGTCTACGCTTAAATCTAGATTATTTTATCTAGGCGCTAGCCTATACTCTCCTTAAATTACTAGATATAATTTCCTATATTATTTATCTACCTTGCTATATTATTAGCTAACGCTACTAGATTCTAATTATAGTTACTACTACGCTAGACTAGAGTTATTTAGAGCGAAGGTGCTACTAGGGCTATATCTATACTAGGGGGGGCAACTACTATTCTATTACTATACTAAAGTAGGAGTATAGTAGGGGAGCCTAGCTCCTAAATTAGGCTAGAGTTCTTAAGTGCTAAGTTTAGGTACCGCTTATACTACTAGGCTAAGTAGTAGAACTCTACTATAAAAGTAAGCAGCGTTCTAGTTATAGGCTTCTAGGGGTTAGTGCTATATATTCTAGGATTATAGATATACAAATTACTATTAATCTAGCCTTACTTTATATATTTAATCTAGAGGCGCAGAGCCTGCCTTAGGCCTAGGTTATTAGTAAAAGGGGCAGAATTATACTAGTAAGTAGCCTTAGTGCAATAGTAGGCACTATAGGAGTAGCCCTAGAATAGTTAATAGCTATATAAATATTAATAATAGCCTAGAATATAAGGCTATAGACTTACTCTACGCGCCTAAGCCGCTTTAGGCGCCTAATATATTTAATATATATAAGGCCTATATTAGGGTTAGCTAGCTCTTTATCTAAACTATCTCTTTAAAGGACTACGCTCTTAGTAACACAAAGCTACTTTAGAGTATAGGTAGAAGTAATAGGGTTAAAGTAATTAGCTAGTACGCGCTTTTTAGAGGTTATAAAAAAGTAAAAGTAATTACTACTATTAGACTACTACGTAGGCGTGTTAAGGCTCTAAAGAATCTCTTCTATTTTAGTGTTATTAATCTCCTCTTTAGTATACGTATAGCTAGGCTTAGTAAGGCGCTAGTTTAGGTCTAAAAGGTTATTATTACTACTACTACTAGGACTAAAAAGATCTGCTAAGGCGGCACTACTTTAGAGGCTATTATTAATAATATTAATATTAGCTGCAGCTGTAAACAGAACGCTAAAAAAAAGGGCTAAGAGGCTAATAAGAGTATAGGGGCGCATAGCGCAGGAATAGGAGAGGAACTAGATTAGGGCTAAAAGGAGATAGGGATAGAGGTAGTTGTAGATAGTTAAGAAAATTAGAATAGGCGTAGGTTAGAGTTAGTATAGGAAAGAGAGAGTAGAGAAAAGAAAAGGGAAGGTAAAGTAATGTAGACATAAAGAGATTATAATAGTAACGCACTGCTAAGGTAATAGATATATAATAATTATATTAGAAAGGGCAGGAGCGCTGTCCTATTACCTTATAATAATAAGGTAAATAAATAAACTGCCTAATAAGGGCCCTCGCCCTAAGGCTACCTTAGGGCCGCCTCTACACTACTACCTTACTATAGTATAATACTTCTAAAATCTCTAAGGCTTACTTTATAACTATAAGACGTTTTAAACTAAGTAAGGTCTAGAGTATATAATAGGCTAGGGTATAGCTCTAGCCTTTAGAAGGATCTTAAGGAAAGAAACTACTCTAAAGAAGTAGACCTACTAAGGAAAACTCTTCTTATAAGCGGCACACCCCCCTATAGAGACTTAATACCTAGAATTTATTCTTTATATTTGGCACTTACAGTTCTGTTTATTCTCTAAGGCTAGCCTATAATATTAAATTCTAGTTCTTCTAGAAAAGAGTTGTTTAAAGAAACAAAGAAATATAATAAAGTCTAGAATAACCTACTAATAGATGCCTCTAATATCGCTAAGTTAGTAAAATAACTATAGAACTTAATTACTACTAGAGACAAAGACTACTCTACTATATAAATACTATAACTCTAGAATAAAGAGCTGCGTAAGCTCTTTATATATTAATAGGCCTATACTAGCACTGCCCTAGGCCTATCTACTTTTACTATAAAGGGCAGATCCTTATTTACTAGTATAAACTAGCTAATTCTGTAGCGTAAACTACTCCTAAGCCTAACTAAGTTTAGGGGCTTAAAAACACAGTTTAGGGCCTAGAAGGTTATAATAAATTATAAGCTCTAGGCTAATAAGCAGTTTATTAGCTCCCCCTAAAAAGAATAGGCGCTAATATAAGACTACCTAAATAACAGTCCTTAGGACACAGTAGCAGCCTTCTACTAAACTAGGGGGGCAGACAGCCAGTTTAACCTGTGAACGTTTATATAGTACCTTACCTTTATATACGCTAATAAACATGCCTAGTAAAAGGCTAAAGCACGCCTTAACATAATTAGGTAAAGCTTTAGAAAAAGTTTCTCTAACTTTTACGTCCACTTTAAATAGACCTTAGTAGAGGTGGGCAGTAGCTAGTAGGGTAACGCTAAGAAACTACGTAAGTTATACTATATAATCTAGTGTAATTTACATAGTTGCCTTTAACCGCGATGTTCCTAAAGGGGACTATAACGTAGCTATTACTAGGTTTTTATAAATTATAGTAGACCTTAAAATAAAGGCCCTAAAAAATAAGCTTACTACTTAAGCTACCTCCTATAAGAGTGGCTAGCCCCCTCTTAAAGATAGTAATAGTAACATCTATATAACTCCTATAGTAGCTTTAACTTTAACCTAGCCCTAAGCTAGTAAAGAGGCGGGTAAGTAGCGCCTAAACTAGATACTTAAATATATCTTCTAGTAACACTAGAACGTAGGCGTGTATACTTACTATAGTAAGCCTAACTATATAGCTAGAGCCTACCTTAATACAGTTTTACTCTAAGCAATTATAACCTAACTTTAGTATAATAAGACAAGTATTTAGTTAGGAAAAGAATAGCCTCTAGTTTAGCGCTAATATAGGGGCTAAGCGTAATAGTATTAATAGAGGTATAATTAGGGCGAGCTGTAATAGTTAAAGTGGCTAAGGCTAGGGTAGGCATAAATAGGCCTACCTTCACCCTCTACGTCTTCCTTAATAGCACATAGTATATAGAGGCCCTAATTAATATAAAGTGTAAATACTTTATAGTAATTAGCCCTAAGCTAGTAAATTTGCTTTTACTATAGCATATTATAATTTTAGCCTAAGAGCTAGAATAGGCTGCTAGGTTATTACTATAGACCTTTATTATAGAAATAGTAGTAGTACTTTATAATATATCTAGGTAGTAATAGACCCTTTACACTTATATAATCCCTAACCTCTACTAGAATATATTTCTAGGGGCCCCCTAGCTAGCTAAGTCTAGAGTAGTAGTAAATATCTATAGTAGTAAAATTATAATTAGCGCGGCTAGGGGTCTTATTACTCTTAACACCTAGGCAGTAGAGAGGTAGGGCCTCCTCGCTACACTAGTAGATAAGGAGAATAACATAACACCTTTTAATACTCTAAATAAAAACTAGAAAAGGGTATTCCTAACTTTGCTCTAAAATATTACTTAGATACTTATAATAATACTTCTTTATATAGTAAGACCTCTACCCCCCTATAATATAGTAGGGCTAGGCTTTACTAAAAATAGCAGGACTTTTCCCTTAGAACTAGTAGAGTACACTACTATCTTTAATAAAACTAAGGTGTCTAGCCTCCTACTACACTAAGGTATATTAGACTACTATATCTACTTAAAGTAGACCCTAAACAGCTCCTTCCTAAAACTACCCTAGGGCCTACTATATAGTATGTCTAGAGATTAGCTAGCAGAACTCTAGCACTAACTTACAGAACTTATAGATAAAAGCTAAATATAAGCTAGCTCCTTTTTAGTAGGTGCTTTAGTCCTTCTAGCTCTAAAGCTTAGGGGGAAATAGCGCCTATATATTAACTATTAGGAGATTAATATAATCTCTAAGCTAGATTAGTATTTTCTCCTACTTATTAAAGAGACACTACGCACCCTCTCTTAGGCTACTTAGTTTATAAAAGTAAATATCTACGCTACCTTCTATAAGCTATAAGTTATAGAGGGGGAAGAACACTATACTATATTCTATACTTAGTTTGGCCTCTTTAAGTAGTTAGTAGTCTTATTTAGACTAACTAGGGCACCTATTATATTTTAGCGCTATATTAATAGCGCTCTAAAGGATACCCTAGGCAATATATATATAGCTTACCTAGATAATATCCTTATCTATATAATAGGGCTCCTACGCTAACACTAGGACTATATGCGATAAGTGCTAGGACTCCTCTAGAAAGCTAGACTATATATAGATCTAAGGAAATATAAATTCGCGATAATAGAGGTTAGGTACCTAGGGTATCTTATTATAGTAGGTAAGGCTATTTGCCCTAATCTAGTAAAAATATAAGTAATTAATTAATAGGACACCCCTTTTATAGTGCGTATAGTCTACTACTTTATTAGCTTTACTAACTTCTATCGCAACTTTCTCCTCTAATTCTCTAAGTAGGCTGCACCCCTATATACCCTTACTAAGAAAGGGGTCCTGTTTTAATAGGGCCTTAGGGAATAAGAGGCCTTTTAAGCCCTAAAGGATATATTTATATAGGGCCCTATCCTAGCGCTCTAGGACCTAGAGCGTAACACGCTAGTAGAGGCAAACTACTTAGGTAGCGCTACTAGGGCCTACCTCTTCTAACGTATTAAAGGGATCTAGCACCTTATAGCCTACTACTCTATAGCCCTAACACTAGCCTAGCAGAACTATACTATTTATAACAAAGAGCTACTTATAATTATGTAGGCTCTATAAGTATAGAGACTAGAGCTAATAGAAGTAGCGCGCCCTTTTAAAATTCTAATAGACTATAAGAACCTTAAATACTTTATAAAGATCTAAGAATTAAATAAGCGCTAGCACTAGTAGTTAGAGTTACTCTCTACTTTTTACTTCTACCTCTACTACTAGCCTAAATCCTAGATAGCTAGACTAGACGCACTAAGCTAGCGTAAGTAAAATATAACCTAGTAAATAAGAATAAACGCCCCACTAATAGTGCCTAGAACTATCTAGGCTATCCTAGTATAGACGCGATTTTTAACAGCGCTAGTAGGGGTTTAGATTTTTACTAACACGTATCTATAGGCACTCTAGAACGTAGCTATAGTAGAGTTCCCCCTCTACTATATTAGGCTTAAGGCGGTACACTATAGCGACTATATATTCCCTATAGCAGCCGCTACCTCCTAATAAATTAGAGACTATATAATTAGTATATATAGGTCTCTCTTATAGCGTAGAGTCCTTTAGGTCCTAGCTTAGAAACCTTTTACTACTACTATTATATAGCGCGCACATAAGTCTCCAGTTATAGGCTATTCTAAGAACTCTACATTTAAAATTATCTACTAGAACTACTACTAGGATAATATATCTAAAGACGTCGCCTAATTTATACATAATTACTACTACGTAAGAATATATATAGACTAATAGAAGTAGTAAAATCTCCTATAGCCACTCCTAATTATAAACTAGTACTAGGCGCAACTCTTAATAGATTTTATAATAGACCTCCCCTAGGCCTCTATAGCAGCACCGCGATATCTACTTATAATTACTAATAGACTATTAAAGTATATATAACTAGAAGCTATAACTTCTATAATAGCAAAGTACTATATAGCCTACTTCTATAATATATAGTAGTAGTTCTATAGCTTCCCTACCTTACTAATTATAGACAGAGGCTTAGACTAGCTAGGGAAGTTCTAGACTACACTATATAAATTAACTAAAATAAAATAACTCCTCTCTATAGTATACTACCCCTAGACTAACAGCGGCATAGAAAGGGTAAACTAAGAGGTACTTTTAGTCCTCCACATTATAGTTAACTTTAAATAGATAGACTAGCTAGACTACCTCCTAGCCTACTAGCTTATATTAAATAATAGAGTATCTACTACTATAGGCCTAAGCCTAAACCTTCTACTAAATAGATATTACGTTAATTTCTTTAAGAAAATCCCCTTACTAGTAGAGTCTACTTACACCTCTACTAAGAGGGTAAAGCACTTCCTAGACTACCTTAAGAGAGGGATAGCTTTAGCCTAAGCTACTATTACTTATAAATAGTAGCGTACTATAAAGGCTATAAACTATACCTACTACCTTATAAAGTAATTCTAAGTTAGAAATAAGATATAGTTCTCGCTATATAACGTAAAAACTAACTAGTTAAAGAAGAAACTTAACTAGCTTAAAGTTAAATATACTATAATAGCTATACTATTCCTACTTATAGTAACACTAGACCTGTCTAGCAATTTCTATAAGACTGTCTATATTAACCTTCTTAAGTAAGTAGTGGATAATTCCTTATCTAGTTAGACCTAGACTAACGCCTAGCTAGGCCTAGCTCTAGAGCTAGAAGAAGTAGACCTAGACCTATATAAATAGGAAGTAGAGGAGATTCTACGCATTAAGAACACCTAAAGAAAATAATAATAGGCGCTAGTAAAGTAAACTAAGTAGGTATTGCTAACTTAGGTGCTAGTTAAAAATATTATAGATACTATAGCTCTAGACTACTTTAAGGCCACCTAGGGGGACTATAGGCATAATAATAGTCCTATCTAGCCTATAGGGAAGAACACATAAATATTATAAAAGAAGCTATAATAGGTATTTAAGAATTTATTCTTCTACTAACTTAGTAGAGGCGCTATCTATCTAAAAACTACTAAAGACTATTAGCCCTAAAGTTGCTATAACTAAAGCGGCACTAAAGTAACACTAAGTAAGAATAAAGGGGGGCTATAATAACTATATTATTTTTTACACTAGTAGTAGCAGCACCTAAAAGGGTGTACTAAGCTAGCCCTAGATAAAGGCTTAGATAAAGTTACTTTATAAGGCTCTTAATATAGGTTAAAGGGTATACGCTATTAGGCTAGGGCTACTAAAAAAGTAAAGTAGCGTTAGCTAGGAGCTATTCTAAGTCGCTCTATAATAGTAGTAAGTAGGTTAGTAGTCTACGCTTAAATCTAGATTATTTTATCTAGGCGCTAGCCTACCCAAGAGGAAGAGGCGTCGGTGGTCACAGACGCGCTAAGATTGGCTTAGCGTTAGGGTTAGAGTTAACGAATTAGGTAGGATTTGATACCAGAAACGCGTTAGACTAGGGGCAGAAACAATCCTATTCCCCAGCTATTTCTATTTCTTTCTCATTCTAATTCATCTCAACGTAACCTCTTATACTAATCTACCATCTCTTATTCACAAAATAGGATGGTGGTGGCGCAGGGTTTAGCCATTACTTTTTACTACTAATTCGCGATGGAGTTCTGCTGGGACGCTCGAGCTTCCGCGTCAAGCCCAGCTAACAGAGTACTAACATCACCACATCAACAGAACTCTCAGCAGCAACAGCAACTAGCAGGAGAAAACTTAGCGCAAGCTAATATACAAAAGTATATTCATTTTGTTAAGGAGTACGGCGTGCTTTGCTGCAGCGAGCACAAAGCCGGCATAGAAAATCTCGATGTACATCTCCGTCAAAAGCATAGTGTACCAGTTAACGAACGGAGGAAATTCATTGAAAGCTGCGCTCTTTTGAGAAGACAAGGGCTGGGCAGCGTTACGCTACCAGACGCTGGCGGACCGCCAATCCAGGTCCTAGGAGCGCCGTTGGACGGCTTCCAATGCAAGCAGCCAGCATGCAGCTATCTTACGCGAAACAAGGGCCAGATACGACTACACTGCAACAGTCATGGGTTAGCGTTCAAGACGGGATCAGATGCGCTCTACCAGAAGGTAAAGATGCAGTCTTTCTTCCCCGCTTCAGGACGGCAGCGGTACTTTGTAGTTTGCGTCCCCGATGTAGCGGACAGCGGAGCAGACGCTAGGGCGCATAAAGAAGAGGTGGAAGACATTCTGGCAGAGTACGCGCGAACGCAGGAGGAGAGGAAGCGGCAAGAGCAGGTGATGGATGCAGAAGTCGCAAAGACAGACAAGACAGGCTGGTGGAAGTTTACAGAGTGGCCAGAGCACTTTGCGAACCGCAACTGCGTGCACCTTGCCCACGCGATCCGGCTGCCGCGCCGGGACGAGCCCAAGCTGCAGAAGGCCGCGCGGGCTGTGGAGCAGCTGGTGGAGCAGAGCGTCCGAGGGCTGTCCTCGCTACCACGTGAGACCCGACGATGGGTGAAGAGTGCGCAGGCCAACGAGATCCACCAGCAGCCGATAGCCCGACTGCAGAACCCAGAGAGCCAGGCGCGCTATGCTGGGTACATTGTGATGTTCGTGTGCTATGTCCTACGTATCGTCGCCGCCGAAGAAGCGGACAAGGAGAGCGAGGACACGGAGAGTAGCGAGGGCAGCAGCACCGACGACAGCAGCGACGGCGACGGCAGCAGCAGCGACTGCAGTGATGAGAGCCCGCCCGAGGCCCACACAGGTCGCCGAGTCAAAGTTGATCCCATGAAGGACGCGCGGGAGATGTTCCCATGGAAAGAGGACCAAAAGCTGCTGGCCACCATGCTCTGGGAGGCCCTGGACAGCAACGACGAAGCCGGCCACATCGTCCTAGTGCGCCGGATGCTTAGTACGTTCATCATGACGACCTACATCCGCAGTCCGTTTGAGAGCGGGCTCGTTCACTTTGCTGCTGTGCTTGGGTTCGATTCAGAGACACGTCGACTGCGCACCGCGAAGAACTATTCGTATCTAGTGGCTGGGATGGTGTACTGCGTTCGGGTGATCAGTGTCGAACACCTACTTCCGCCCGCGCAACGGGAACAGCAGGGCTTGGTGGAACGTGACCACTATCTTGACCTGAGAAAGCGCTTCCTAGCGGACGGGTCCTTCAGCCCGACGAGCCAGCTGCTTAGTCTGCTGGCCTATGGCAAGTTCATCGGCATGAATACCGGCAACGCGGGCAACGCCTTCTGGTCAGAGGATAAGAAGATCTTCTACCTCAACGGTAGACCCATCGTTATACACCATTTCCAGCTGATGGCCCAAGAACTGTTGACCGAGCTGGAGGACCTGCTCTGGGGTGAGCTGCTCTGGGTCCGCAGTCCCGGTCAGCGTTTCCCGATCCGGCTCGACCTGATTCAGGACGATGTCGCGTGCACACGACGCGGCATGTCCTTTGTCACGCACGGGAACAACGGCCTGGAGAATGGCTTGCGATGGATGCTCGAACGGATGATGCAGGACGAGCAGGGTCGGAAGCTCCGCTCCGGAGATGGGACTTGGAACGTTGCACGCGTGAAGCTGTACCTGCGCAGTGTCAAGCGCTTCAAGGAGCTGGAGCTTGCCAATCTCCACATTGACGAGGGAATGCCAGGTCGGGGCACCGAGATCACGTCGATGCGGTTCCGCAACGGAGCACTGCAGGACCGCAACCTCTTCGTGATGGACGGACAGATCATGACGGTGGTCCGTTACTACAAGTCGCAGTCGCAGTTCGACAAGCCCAAGGTCATCCCAAGGTTCCTGCCCTCGCGGCTCTCGCAGGTGCTCGTTGTGTACCTGGCGTACGTGCAGCCGTTCGAAGAGTACCTGACCGTGGAGGTGCTGGGCGGCAGCTTCACCGACTACCTGTGGGCCAACGAGCAGGGTCCGTGGCACACGGATCACCTGACGCGGGTGCTGAAGCGCGAGACGGGCAAGCACCTGGGGGTGGCGCTGAACACGCTCGACTACCGACACACGGCGGTGGGGATTGGGCGGGAGGTGGTTGGGGATGTGTTTGGGCGGGGTTACCAAGACGAGGTGGGTGAGATTGAAGAGCCCGAGGTCGACGAGGACGGTGAGAGCCCGTTGGAGCTGCAGAGCGCGCGGACGACCAAGATCGGCCTGGCCAACTACAGCGTGCCCATCGATATTGTGAAGCATCTCAGCATGCGTTCGATCGAGACCTTCCGGCCGCTCAGTCGGCGCTGGCACGAGTTTCTAGGTGTGGATGGGCACGAGGTACGACCCAGTGCAGCCAGGAAGCGGCGATGGGAAGAAGAAGGAGACGGTCAAGACAAAGGGAGAGATGATCTCGCCGTGGTCGTGCCGCAGAAGAAAACCAAACCAGGGGGTGTCACTGCGAGTGCGATGTCTAGAGCGATGCAGCAGGCACTTGGCCAGGCTACTGCATCGTTCAAGTCGGACGAGCAGGAACAGGCCATGTTCGCTATGGTGAACGGTCAGACACCGCTGGTGGTCGTGCTCCCCACAGGTGGAGGCAAGAGTCTGCTGTTCATGGTGCCGGCCTGCCTCGACCATGCTGGCGTGACCGTGGTTGTGGTGCCGTTCCGCGCGCTGATCGAGGACCTGGCAACGCGTATCCGCGCGCGCGGTATCGACTGCGTGGAATGGGTTAACCACGAGACGAACCCGGCCTCCGTCATGCTGGTTGGTGCTGATGTCGCCGGCGGCGCGGGGTTCCTGAAGTATGCCAGCTCGCTGAAGGATAAGAAGCAGCTGCAGCGGGTGGTGATTGACGAGTGCCATCTCATCATCACCTCCAGCCATTGGCGGCCGAAGCTGGCGAAGCTGCGGAATCTGCGCGTGCTTGCATGCCCGATCGTACTGCTGACGGCGACGCTACCGCCCGTGCTGGAGGGGGTGTTGGGTAGAAGCATGTTGATTCAAGCTGCCACCTACATCCGGGCCAGCACGGTGCGGCCCAACATCCGGTATTACGTGTCGTGGTGTGGGCGAGGTAAGGCCATGGAGGCAGCACTGGCCATGTGTCGACGGCGGCAGGAACAGCTGCGGGGTGGCCAGAAAGGCGTCATCTACTGCCACAGCAGGACTGCATGCGAAATGCTGGCAGGGGCGCTGGGCTGCAAGCACTACCACGCTGGCGAGTTGGATCGAACCGAGATCCTCGCCAGCTGGCTGGACGAAGGCGGGCTCATCGTGGCAACATCAGCGCTCGGTACTGGGGTTAACTTTCCCAGCATCGTGTTCGTCTTGCACGTAGGCATGCCATGGAGCATGATCGACTACTGCCAGGAGAGTGGGCGTGCGGGGCGTAGCGGCGAGGTGGCGGACTCGGTCATCATCGTCGAGCCAGGTGAGGTGGAGAGGCGAATCCGGGAGGGTGGAGCGTCGGTGGACGTGTGCGCGATGGGCATGTTCATCGAGAGCGAAGGCTGCCGGCGCGGGAAGATGAGCGAGTACATGGATGGGCAGCGGGTAGTGTGCAGTGACATGGACTCGGCTGGGTGCGATCGATGCGGTGAGGGCCGGATCGAGTGGCAGCAGGCCCAGTCGCTCGCGGCGAGTGAGTGGCAAGAGGTGGAGGCAAGCATGGACGAGCTGCGGGCCGGGTGTGCGATATGCTGGGTGCTGGGGCGGGCAGGCTGGCAAGAGCACAGAACGATGCTGTGCACGGCGCAGCCCATGATGATGGGGAGGGACATGGACGAGTTCCGGCGAGGGGTGCGCGACGCTGGGAACTGCCACAGCTGTCGAAGGTGCTGGGTGAGCCAGAAGTGGTGCGCGACAGGGCAGGACGTCGCGAACTCGTGCCAGTGGCCGAACATTGTGATTCCTGTGGCCAGGGCAGCAACGGGGATTGCGGATGGGCTTGAGATCATTCGGCAGTGCGGGTTCCAGGGCGAGTGCGAGGTTTCGTGCCAGGCGTACCAGGTATGGCTTGGACAGCGCCATTGTGAACGTATCTGGGGCGAATTTCTTAGTAATGCAATGGTAGTAGCTATAAGAGTTATTATAAAACTTAAAGAGAAGAATTAGGCCTAGAATATAGTACTTTACTTCTATTTTTTAAAAAATCTCACTTTGTACATATTATAGTAGAGTTAGCCTATCTATTATAGATTTTATTTTACTTTACTATATATTAGTATAATAGGATGTAAGTTTTAGAAATTATAGAAAAAATAGAAACTAGAGTCTTCTAGAAGAGTTTAGGAATTGTATAAAATAAGTAAATTTCTAAAAACCTAAGTACTAGTATTGATACTATCTTATAACTTATTAGAATTTAATAAAATTATAATTAAACTATATTTCTACTTTTTTATAAACTTTACCACTAGTTATTAAATAGTAGTATACTTTTTTATATACTTATAATAATTTTTACTTATTTAGTAATCATAAGTTTTACTTTAAATAGTTTATACTAATAGTATTATATAACTACTAGAGTGAAACTAAATTTAATTTTATATTAATAATTTATATTTCTATTAAAAAGAGAATATAAAAGAAATTATTAAAGTAGTAGTATTTATAAGTAGAAGTAGGACTTATAAATAATAAAACTAAATTACTAAACTATGTAGTAGATAATAAATAATTTCTAGTTATTATAAAATTAAGAAAAAAAAACTAAAGGGTTATTTTTTATTAAAGGGAAAATATATATTTCTAAAGTTATAGAAAATATAAAGTAATATAACTTTTTAAAAAGTAATATAAGGTAAAGTTATTAACTATTCTATACAGGTATATAAGGTCGTGTTAAGTTATATAAAAGGATATAAATTATTATAAAGGGACATAAAGCTATATAAAGTAATATGTAGTAAAGTTATTAAATATTTTATAAAGTTATATAAGGTTGTATTAAGTTATATAAAGGGATATAAATTATTATAAAGTAATATAAAGGTATATAAAGTAATATAAAGTAAAGTTATATAAGGTTGTATTAAGTTATATAAAGTGATATAAATTACTATAAAGCTATATAAAGTGATATATGGTAAAGTTATTAGATATTTAATAAAGTTATATAAAGTGATATAAATTGTAATAAAGTAATATAAAGCTATATAATACTATATAACTTTCTATAAAATAGTATAAGGTACAGTTATTAAATATTTTATAAAGGTTTATAAAGTAGTGTTAAGTTGTATAAAGTGATATAAAGTAACATAACTTTCTATAAAGGGATGTAAGGTGAAGTTATTAAATGTTATATAAAGTGGTATAAAGCTATATAAAGTAAAATAAAGTTATGTAGAGTAATATAGGATGGACTTATTAAATGTTGTTTAAAGTTATTAGTTATACTATAAAACAAACTTAGTAAGGAGAGAAGAATAAGCTTCTTATTATAAAACTTTATATAGTAGAGAAAAGTTAGGACTTTTTTAGAAAAGAGATATAATATTATAACTAGATAAGGAGTATACTAATATAAGTTAAAGGGAGTTAAAGTAGGGAAAAATCTTGAGGTAGAATAGGAAACCCGTTTATAAGTGTATAGGAGAGGTAGGATAGGAAACCCGTTCGTGAGTGCAAGGGAGAGGTGGGGTGGGTGGGCCCGTCGGGATGGGAAGAACCGCTGGTGCGTAGGGTTAGGGTTAGGGTTAGGGTTAGGGTTAGGGTTAGGGTTAGGGTTAGGGTTAGGGGTTAGGGTTAGGGTTAGGGTTAGGGTTA